>CM042910.1:7667500-8094012 GCA_023653625.1 Triadica sebifera
AAAATGCATATATGTACAAACCTCAATTGAGCTTTTTCAAAAATCTAAAATTTGGACCTTGTCTACTTTTATTGCTCTTCTTCTTATTGAGATTCTAATTCGAAAATATAAATAATTAATACGTTGATAAAATATTTATTCTTAATATAGTTTAAATAAATAACTACAATTTCTTTTAAGTTGGAACAGGACCTCTTAGGACTATTGGATCAATAACTTTTTTGAAACTTATCCAATTTATATGATTCGTAATCCTAATGAAATGTAACATCTAAAATAAAACATACTAAAATTTCAGAATTTTTTAAACATTACACGATATTTGGTATATTTTTAAATGTTGCTATGTTCTCTTCCCTTAAGCAGTTTCGGGGTACCATATTTAAATATTCATATCTTTTCATGTGTAGCTTAAATTATTATGAAATTTTTTATAAATTATATAAGTTAAGTTGGAATATTTTTCATGTTTACCTCATTCCCAGATTCGCTCTCTAAGGTTCTCAAATACTAGAGGATCTATAACTAGTTTAACATGGAGTATCAACCCGACCAGTTCAATTGTTCAGCTCATAACTCACAAACTACATGACATTTTAAGGTGATACTTTCACATAAATTTATATAAGACATAGGCGTAAAACTTTCATGTTTGGAACTTTGGCTAATTCAATCTAAAACGAGGTCAAATATAAGGATGAATTTACTGGAGTTGTATAGGTATATGAAACTAGCTCAATCAAGGAACAGTCATAGTTCATTTCAGTATAAATCAACCTACACAAGAGATATTTATATAAAATTTTGCAGAGACCTAACTAACACATATACCTACAACTTTTATGTTTTACAAAATCTCAGATTCAGCCATTAAGATGATCAATTTAAACCAAAACTGTAGGTTATGTAGTTGATATGTCTTTCTGAACCAGTTTACTCCAATAACCATTTATCTTCATATACTCAAAATCATTCAATAAAATTTGACAGACAGATACAAAAGACATATATGAGCAATGTTTATGTTTTACTCCTCCTCAAATTCGATTCATAAGGTACTCAAAAAAATAAATGAAATACACTGCAGAACATAATCTTAAAAGCTCTAATAACACAATAATAAGGGAAAAGATATTACTTACCAAGATCAGATTTATTTGGAATGAATTTTCTTGAAAATCATGAAGGAGAGGATGACGATTTTGGGGCTGTGACATGGAGGAAGGAAAGGGATGAAGAAGAAGAAGAAAGGTGAAATTAGAAGAAATGGGGTAAAGTCTTAATTGACTTCCCCTCCCTTCCCTAATTCCCGATTTTAGTCTTCCTTTTTTTTTAATTATGTGGTCTAATTTAATCAAATTTATATTATCTATCAATTTATCAACGATTCCATCTATTTTAATCTTTATTATCTATCATGTTTTTCCTATTTACACCACATATTTATTCTAATTAAACTCTAATTAGTAGGCGTTACAACTACTCTAGATTCACTTGGGTAATTTTCTTAGCTCAAAAGAGTGATGCTTTTAAAACTTTCAAAAACTTTGCTAAGAGAGTTCAAAATGAAAACAGGTATTGTATTTCAAAAATAAGAAGTGATCATGGCAAAGATTTTGAAAATGAAAATTTTGAAAATTTTTGTCTAGAACATGGCATTTCACAGAATTTTTCCTCTCCTAGGACACCTCAACAAAATGGGGTGGTCGAAAGGAAAAATCTAACTTTAATTGAAATAGCTCGAACAATGCTCAATGAGTATGGTTTACTAACTTACTTTTGGGCCGAAGCCACAAATACTGCATGTTATATTTCAAATCGTGTTTTCAAAAGACCTCTCTTAAACCAAACTTCATTTGAGTTATGGAAAGGAAGAAAGCCCATAATATCATATTTTAGAGTATTTGGATGCAAGTGTTTCATATTGAATACCAAGGACAACTTTGGAAAATTCGCTTCTAAATCTGATGAGGGTATATTTTTAGGATACTCCACCACAAGCAAAGCTTATAAAATTTTTAATAAAAAGTCTTTAGCTATTGAAGAATCTATGCATATTTGTTTTTTGATGAATCTAGTAAGCTTGATCTTGTGAAAGCTAGTGTTATTGATGATGTTGTAGGTACATTGGAAAGACTTGATCTTGAAAATGAAAGAGAAGAAAATGATCAAGAAAATTCACATCAAGATGACATTCTACCTCCAGCTTAAGAGGAAAACAAGCAAGAGCTCCTAAAGGAATGGAGATTGACAAAAGATCACCCCAAAGAGCAAATCATTTATGATCCTACAAAGGGAGTAAGTACTAGATCTCATCTCAAACCTTTAGATTCTAATCTAGCTTTTGTCTCTCAAATTGAGCTAAAAAAATATTGATGAAGCTCTTAATGATGAAAGTTGTGTGATTGTTATGCAAGAGGAACTCAACCAATTTGAGAGAAGTAAGGTATGGACCTTAGTTATTAGACCCAAGGAGCACCAAATCATTGGAAGCAAATGGGTATTTAGAAATAAACTAGATGAACAAGGTTCAATAACTAGGAATAAGGCTAGGTTAGTTGCAAAAGGATATAATCAGGAAAAAGGAATAAATTATGATGAGACTTATGCCCTGTAGCCAGATTAGAAGCCATAAGAATAATTTTAGCATATGCATGCCATATGAATTTCAAACTCTTTCAAATGGATGTCAAAAGTGCTTTTTTAAATGGTTTTATAGAAGAAGAAGTTTATTTAGAACAACCACCAGGTTTTGAAAGCCATAATTTGCCTAACCATGTATTTAAACTTTCAAAACCTTTATATGGTTTGAAACAACCCCCAAGAGCTTGGTATAAGTTCTTTTCTTTTAGAAAATAATTTTACAAAGGGGAATGTTGACACTACTTTATTTATTAAAAAGCATAAGCATGATATTCTAATTGTTCAAATTTATGTTGATGACATCATATATGGGTCTACTTATGAATTGTTTTGCCAAGAATTTGCTAAGTGTATGACAAGGGAATATGAAATGAGCATGATGGGTGAGCTCAAATTCTTCCTCGGTCTACAAATAAAACAAGGCAATGAGGGCATATTCATCAACTAATCCAAATATGCCAAAGACTTAATTAAGAAATTTGGAATGGAAGGATGCAAAAATGCTAAGACTCCAATGAGCACATCAACAAAATTAGACAAGGATGAAAAGGGTAAGAGCATTAATGAAAAGCTCTACAGAGGTATGATCGGATCACTCTTATATCTTACTGCCTCTAGACCCAATATAATGTATAGTGTATGCTTATGTGCTCGCTTTCAATCATATCCTAAAGAGTCACATTTAAATGCTGTAAAAAGAATTCTAAAATATTTACATGGCTCATTGCATCTAGGTTTATAGTATCCTAGAAATTCATCCTTTCACATTATAGGATATTCAGATGTTGATTACGCTGGAAGTCTCTTAGATAGAAAGAGTACTTCAGGCATATATCACTTTATTAGTGAATGCCTAACTTCTTGGTTTAGCAAGAAACAAGTTTCAGTTGCTTTTTCCACCACTGAAGCGGAGTATGTGGCTACAGGATGTTGTTGTACACAAATCCTTTGGATAAAACAACAACTTAAGGATTATGGTCATAGTATGGACCATATACCTATTAGATGTGACAATACAAGTGCTACAAATCTATCTAAGAATCCCATTCAACACTCTAGAAGTAAGCATATTGACATAAGGCATCATTTTATTAGAGATCATGTTCAATATGGAGATGTTGTATTGGAATTTATAAACACAGACAATCAATTGGCAGATATCTTCACTAAGTCTCTAAATGAAGAAAAATTTAACTTCATAAGAAGAGAGCTTGGTATGATTGATGGATTAACTTTATAATTGCCAAATTCGTCGAACCTTAATTGATAATCTTGTGTTATTGTCTCTTATTTTAAGGTATAAAGTGGCTAACTTGATAGAAATATATGTTATAGGAGATAGAAGCACCTTAAAAATCCTTTGGTCTTGTTTTAAACTTAGTTTTATTTAATGAGGATTTTAGGCAATTCATGACCGTGACATATATTCACGGCCGTGATCATAATCGCCAAAAGCTCTAGTAGCTTTCACGCCTTGCTTCACGATTGAAGGTAGTGAAGACTATGTTTCACGCCCATATCCTTTTTCTGTTACCTCCGTGAAACTCTTTGTTCACGACCGTAAACATTTCCACTAAATACTTACAGAAGCATTTACGCTTTGTGTCACGGTCACAAGTAGTGAAGATTGTACTTCACAACCGTGACTCATTTGTCACCACCGTGAAATTTCATCATTCACGTCTGTGACCATTTAATGTCATGACCGTGAATCGTTTCATATTCTTCATCATGGGTAGAGCGCCTCTTTAGCAAATCGTGAACACGACATTTCATGCCCGTGACTTAGCTTTCACGCCGTGAAGATGTCGGCTATAAAATGTTTTCTGCCATTATTTCTCTCATTTCCAACTATCCAATTTCTCTCATTTATCACCATTCAATACCATTTCATAGATTCCGGCCCCCTAGCAACTTTATCCATCTATAAATACCTTTAAAAACTATTTCCATCATCAGAAATCAAAACTTACTAGGTTCTATTCAGACATCCTATCAGATTTTTCTCTCTTCAAAAATCAATTTCAATACCAAAAATGGAACCCGACTCCTCCAAAGGCACCAGAAAGAAGTCTCATGCTCCAAGAAGGTACACAGACTACCTTTTCAATATCATTCTGAAGCACTGTCATCTGAGGTACTCGGTTCTCAAGAAAAGACCACTCCTTTCCTCTCAATCATTTGAGTGGCACACTGTTAGGACCCTTGGTCTCGAGACAAGCATGACAAAACAACTCCAGGCTTGTCATCTAAAAGATTTTGTTGATTTACATCAACCAACGCTAAGGGAACTTACCCTTAAGTTCCTTAGCACCTTGCAAGTCTCTCCCACCAGCACTGTAAAATTTCAACTCTGCAAACATCCAAACACCCTCACTGCAAAGGAATTTGGTGACATGTTCAACCTTCCATCTAACGGTATACTTAATGAAAATGAGGTAGAGTGTTATGCCACTCAGGCATGGACTCATTTCGGGCCCAACTGCAGGTGGGACATCAAGAAGATAGAGCACCCACCTTCGATCACTAGTGCACAAGTACTTGCATAGGTTTCTAACCTATAGCAATTTTTCCAGAGGGGACAGCAACGGCTCAATTCAAAAATCCGAGCTCTTTCTCCTGGAGATGGCCCGAAGAGGCCTAACAGTGGCTTTATCTCGATGGTTTGCAAACCATCTACTATCTATTGCCACGAAGCCCTCCGGAGACATTTTGATTGGTGTGTACGTAACACACCTTGCTATAAAGCTTGGGTATTTGAAGCTAGAGGAGCACCACTTCAACCTCATACCAGCACATCCTCAAGACTGACTAGACGTGGAGTCATTTATCAAAACGGGATCGGCAGTTCACATAGTTCATGAGAATAACATCTACTACCGCTTCACCAACACACCTGGTGAGATTATTTGGGAGGACAACAATTCGAACGACTTCAAAGCTAGTCTCCAAGAAATCCAGCAGAGGAAGAGAGTTCGAGTTGAGATAGCAACCCCAAAGGTTGAGCAGGAAATTGGACAATCCTCGGCCTCCACACCGAACTTGGCTCAGCAGGTAGCTGATCTATTGGCACCGTGTTTTGACCAATTGCAGGCTTCGATTGATGAGAGGTTAGAGAACCTCAAGGATTTCATGGAGTCTCACATGGAGAGCCTCGAGGCAGAAGTAGGTCGCCTTAGAGATGGGATGTCCGGCTCAAAATCTAGCTAGACTATTTTCTTCGCTTTTAGTCTCTTTTTCATTTGATATTAATATAATTGCATTAGTTTTCCCTTATGATTTATCTCTTATTTTCTTTTTTTGATGACAAAAGGGGGATAACCTAGCAATATAATTGAATTAAATGAATATGCAAGTTTAAATGAATATGCAAGTTATACTTTCAATATACCTTCCATATACTTTGCATATACTTAACTAGTTATAAGCAAAAATTTGGTATACTATGCATATACTTTGCATATACCTTGCATATACCAAAACTAGGAAGCAAACATCCATGCTATACTTCATCATTCTTAAAAATTCTTGCACTTCAGTAATTTTTTATCTTAAGCATCTTTTGAGGGGGAGACTTCTCAAAAGCACATATTGCTAGATTATTTGTCACCATCAAAAAGGGAAAGATTGTTGAACCTTGAGGGGTATTTCTATCATTTTGATGCTAACAAATAAAATAGCAATAATGTATTTAACATACTTGTTTTCTAAGTTTATTGAACATAATATAGAATATGATGCAATAATGGAGAATGGAAGACTAACCTTAAAAAGACAAAAATTGAAGAAATAGCATGTTCACACCTGTGACCTTTTATGTCACGCCAGTGATAAAGCTTAGCGCCAACTACCCAACATTTAAAGTTCACGGCCATAAAGGATCATAGCAACCATGAATGATCATATCAGTCACAACCGTGAAAGAAAGTCACGCCCGTGAGAAAACATGTCAAATTCCTCTAGAGAGCTTCACGACCAGAGTCACCACTTGGACCACAGCTTGGAAGGATGTTCACGCCCGTGAAAAAATAATGTCACAACCGTGATCAAACACTTTAAATCCTTCTAGAATGCTTCACGGCCAGAGTCACCACTCGAGTCACGACTTGGAAGAAACTTCACGATCGTGACACATATATTCACGACCGTGAATGAGGAAAAAGAAACATGTCAGGCGCGAAATTAAGAGTTGGTGCAACGGCTATTTTCGCATTAAATGCAACCAAACAGCTATAATTTGCTATGGAAGTATAAATGCAAGTCATTTATGAATCAAGAACAAGAGAATAGTAAATACTTCGAATCAAAATCTTGTTATAGCCATTTGGGCATTTATTACTTTCAAACAAACATTAATTCTCTGTAAAAATTCTTTTTGCTCATTATTTTCTGAGCATTATAGATTTGTGAGTGTTTCTCTTTGTAATCTACTACTCAAGTGACTTTGGGTATATTGGGTTAAGAGTAGAACACTTGTAAGGGTTATTTGTGTGAGCCATTAAAACACAAGGAATTGGTTTATTGTGTGAGCCATTAAAACACAAGGAATTGGTTTATTGTGTGAGCCATTAAAACACAAGGGATAGGTTAGGTGTGATCCACTGATAGAAACACCATAGTTGGGAGTGAGCTTGCAAAACTCCATTGTAACACTTAATGTGTTAGTGAAACTCCCAATTGAGATTGGGGAGAGGAGTAGGGTTTGTTAACACCCAAACCTCTATAAAATTTCTTGTGTGATATCTTCCTATCCCTACTCTACTTAACTTTTCTTTCCGCACTTAAAAGTTAAGAATTTTTAATATCCAATTCAACCCCCCTTCTTGGTTCAATTTCTGGGCAACAATTTGTTTAAGCCACATTAAGTTTCTTTAGTCATAAATTAATGGATTATATTTCCATAGGCTCATAACATATTGGAGATCCACAAGGAGGGGATAAACAAAAAGTTAAAGGCCGAAATCAAAGGACAAAGATGGCTATAATTATCAAACGATTTCTTTACTGCCTATGAATGTTTCTTACTATGTGATATGTGAGATGATTTATGGTTATGTGATTCATATAATTGTCATGATTTGATTTTGATAATGAGATGATGAATAATTTGTGACATTTGTGGTACATATAAGTGGTATATGTGTGGTATATTTGAGATATATGTTTGGCATACGTGATAAATATATGGTTTATGTATAGTATATGTGAAGTATATGCGTGGCATATTTGGTATATATGTGATATATGTATGGTATATGTGATAAAGATACAATGGTTGATGAATGCTTAGTTACAAATGCATATGCATATGGACTAAAAAGGTGTTGTGACTAGTTATTCGATATTGTAATGCAAAAGAAGAGCCCTATGGCCCAACAAATGTGCAAATGAAACAAATGACCAAGCTAGCTAGCAAATGCAAATGTTCACATGGAAAATGTTCACATGGAAACCTGGAGCGATGTCTATTTAACTTGGTTATAACAAAATGAAATAAGCAAAGCATGTGAATACGTAAAGAATAATATTATATGTTTTAATTTTACTAGTAACTATATGATACTGATGAATGAAATGGAATACGTGGTATGCGTTGGATTTGTGATTTATTAATATGAGTTGTTTGGTACTTTAGAGCTCATTTGATAATTCTTCTCACTGAGTTGTAACTCATCAATTTGCGTTATTTTTCAGGTAAATGAAAGTGTTAGCTTATTTTGTGTGGCATATAGAAGACATGGAACACAGGCCTCCGGTCGAGCCTCATCACTCTCTCTCCTTACATTCCACACAAACATGAGATCATGACATCCACATTTTGGACTTATATGAATGTATATGTATAGTTACTCAAGATTGGTTTTAAAATGTATAAATGAGTGCAACTCATAATCTTTCATATGTAAAGTTTAATTTTTAATATAAGTGAGATATGTTAATTTGCATATTTATTGAATGATGATATGGTTGTGATGATAAAAAAAAAAAAATTTACTATCAATGTTAACAGGTTCATTTAACTTACCTGTATACCATATGTGAGTGTTAGATACAGGGATAGATTTTTCTAAAATGTATAAGGTATGATGTTACAATAACACTATGGTTTATGTCCAAAATTACATTTAAATTGTAACTATTCCATTTGTTCCTCCAATTTTTGATAAATTGTAAATTGACCCAAAACCTTTTCAAATTTTGCAATTTCACCCTTTACTGTAACCTAACATCTTTAAATTCTTAATATGCTTTATTTAGTTTTTTCCATAATTATTTTTTATTATTTTAATTTTTTTCAATCAAAATTTGAATTTAGACTTTGATCAGTTTAATGCATGAACTTAGCGATACATTCGACTCAAGACCTAAATTAATGAATATGACAGGAACAACCCAGTGTTGCTAGTGTTTGAGGTCCAAAAGGTGCACCAGTTCCTCCATAGGAATCTATGGTTGGTTTAACGAATCAAGCTTAGGTTCCTTTGATTTAGAATCTAGTAGCTCTTTTGCAAAGTTTAGCTTAGGCAATAGCACAAGTAGTTCCACCTCTATAATTGCCTTCACCACCGACACCCAGGATTTAGATTGACTAGCTTTAGAAGTATGAGGCTACTAATTTTCTTGGCAAATGTAAAGATGACTCTATTATAGCTGAGTTTTGGCTAGACAAGATCGAAAGGGTCTTTAAGGAGTTAGAATGTGCTGAGAAGCACAAAGCCAAATACGCAGTTTCATTCCTGGAGGAACATGCCTATGACTGGTAAAAGATAATTCTTCTAAAATCAGAGGCACCTTAACCTTTGACGTGGGACTTTTTTTATTGCAAGTTCAAGGAGTAGTATGTCCGTAGAGTGTACATTGATGAGAAGAAGAGGGAATTCTTCAACCTTAATCAAGAAAGGATGATATTCATTGAAGACTAAAAGGAATTTACTTGACTGAGTAAATATGAAATGGATTTTATCACTAACGAGATTGATAAGTGTAATAAATTAGAAGATGGCCTCAATGCAGAGATTGGAAATTTTATGACTGCACTCCAACATGTGAGTTTTTTAAAGCTAGTATCCTCTGCCATTAGTGTCGAAAAGAGTAAGAGGAAAAGATAAGAGGAAGCTCCCAGGAAGCTAGCAGCTCTAGTGGTCTAGACTTCGAGCGATATAGGTCGCTTCTCTTCAGAGCTTTCATAGAGTAGATGATAGGAATATAGTCACTTTCATAATGGTTCTTTCAGAAGGGAACCACCCTTAAGAACTACATCTGCCACCACCAGCACTCAACCAGTTGAGGATAGTGGCCTTTTTTGCAAAACATGCCTCAAATTCCATGGAAGAGAGTATTGCATAACATTAGGGTCTTGCTTTAGATGTGGGGCCTCAGACCATTACAAGAGAGACTGCCCATTACAATTTCTGAAGGCTTCTACTCAAACTAGAGGATCAGTGCTGACATAAGTCCATAGTCAAGGATAGTATAGGAGTTAAGTCAGTCAAGCAATTTCTAAGATGGTGAACAAGCCAAGATCAAGCACAGTGATAGTAAGAGTTTACACCATGAGATCCAAAAAGGATCATAAGCCTATAAATGCTTTTGATGGTACATTTTCTCTCCATAGTTACATACCTCCAGTTGTTCAATTCGAATAAACAAGTAAATTTCAAGGACAAATTTTGTTTAAAGGGGAGAGAAATGTAACGCCCGATTTTTAGGGTCTGTTAGTTAGATGGGTTTATTAAAGAGAGAACGGGTAGATTAAGGTTTAAAAGGTTAAAAATAGTTAGAAAGATGTTCTTTCACGACTGTGAAAGTGTTGCATTTAAAAATGGCAGAGTTTTGAAGGGTGTTCACACCCATGAATAGGATTTCACAATCGTGAATGTCATAGCTTAGGGTCACTCCCATGAAAGGTTTGCCACAACTATGGTAGGCGGTGTTCATGTACACCCCTTCAACCCAACAGCTCGTGCCCGGATGAGGGAGTGCTACCTCTGACTTCATCGTTTAAAATATCTTTATTAAATTTTGAACACCTGAAAATCATTCATTTTTTTTATTTACCATTTATTTACTTTGTAGCATAAAATAAAAGTCATAACATCAAAGATAAAAATACATTTTCTTTAATAACATCTTCTTTACAAAGTGTACCATTTATTTTACAAGTACTATAAAATAAAATTTAAAATATAAATACAACAGATGTGTGACCCACGGTGGTTGGCATACGCTGCTTTACTAGGTCAGGTCACCATTAGCTTTATCTACTACTGTCTACTTATTCTTTGCTATACCAGTGCGAGAGAAACTCCCACGCTAAGCTCTTGGCCTAGTGGTGCATATAAATAAGACAATAAAGTATTTTTAATGTCACATGCATTGTCATATAACAATTTATGATCAAATCATGCAAACATACATTTCATAATATTCTAATATGCATAACATCAATTTATTGTATCTCATTTTGTTTAACATAATCAAATCATCATTCTCATGCAAATCATGGTATTTTAGCATGTATAGGCATCAAATTATATTATATTATCTCATACTTATTTATTTTATTACCACCTTATTGTATAACACTAAATCTTCTTTTTATCCATGCCACAATTCATGATTCCATTTTTATTTTAAATAATTCTTTTATGTTCCATAACTTCCTTAATTATGTTTTCATTTATGCCCAAGACACCTATGAACCACTGACTCGGATAACGGAGTTGCCATCCAGGCACTTAGGAGTGCCACCCGGGCAATATGATGTACGCATATAAGTGCCAAACCCGGCGTAGATAACCGTGCCAAACTCGGCGTAGATAACCTTGCCAAACTCGGTGTAGATAATAATGCCATACCCGGCATAAATAACAGTGCCAAACCCGGCGTAGATAACATTGCCAAACCCGGCGTAGATAATCATACCATTAATGGATTTAATTATTTTCATCATACTCCCCCCTATTTGGCATGCCAAGCTATACTAAGTTGGTTCTAGTTAGGTGTTATAGGGCTTATACAATTTCATTAAAATTCATAACAATTAATTTACTACTTTTCATGCATGTAATATCTCAAAATAATCACATAATCACTCAATTAAAATAATATTTATATAATATAATAAATTTCTCATCATTTTACTCATTTCATTTCTCAATTCACATGCTGCCCTCTCACTGGCAGATTTTATTCTCTATTTTGACTCTTAAGTTTGGTCCTGTTCCGTTCTGCATGTAATTACATGATCTTCATACAAATTTTATATATGGATCTTAGCTTTAATATTAAACTTGAATCACTTAAATCTGAGTTCTGTATCAAAAGATATGATAATATTAACACTAACTAGTCACTGATAATTTTGCCCAGAATTTTCTGGACAGATTCTAAGTCTAAATTTTATAAATTTTTCTAGATAATTACAAACATATTCAGATATTATGTTCTAAATACCAATTGTAGCCCTATGTCGTAGCTTTCATACAGAACAAAGAACACACAAATACAAGCTCCATAACTCAAGTTATAACAGTTTAAGTACATACTACTCATTATTAACAATTCTGCCCAGAATTTTCTGGATAGATTCTATGTTCGCACTTTATGAAATTTTTTGGAAACTTACAGACATATTAAGGTTTTATGATCTAAATGAAAGTTATAGACCTATGGCTTATCGTTCAAACCCAACAACGAACATGGAAAACCGAGTTCAATAAATTAAGTTATAACAGTTTAAGTGCACACTGCTCATCAATTTCCAGCAAAGAACATACCAACCAATCACATTCAATTTTTACCAAATTAAATCCTAAGTCTAGTAAACATGCATCCACAAGATTTTTCATCACAAATAATATTAATTCAGAATCATCAACATGCCAAATAATTAAATTATGCAATTAAAACAAAATTAAAATAGGCTATTGCCTTAGACTATGCACAAACCTCTCTTTTTCTCTTTTCTTTCTCTTTACTTCTCTTTCTCCTTTCCTTTGCTCCTTTGATCTAATTCTTTGTCACTTTGAGTTCCTAAAGTTCATAAACAGATTTTTAAAAATTCATAAACCTAATTTCTCCCTTTCTCCTTACTCTCTTAAGCTTCCTTAAGCATGAGAATGGGATTTTACCTTACTTTTTCTTTTTTTTTTTCTCACTTTCTCTTTCTAAAATCAAGCTTTAGCTATGGAGGAACAAGGGAAAACGTGGCTGATTTGAGAGAACAGAATTTTCCTCAATGAAAATGGATAAGGAAGAAGAAGAAACAATCAAGAACAAAGTGACAAAAGTCATTAAAATGGGGGGACACCTAAGCTTCATCTAGAAGCTTTCATTAATTTTATATGCATGTATCTTAATGAGCTTATTAAACTTTGTCATTTGGTGTATTGGGCTTCAAGAAACGTGGGAGGCAATTGAAAGATAGAAAATTCTAGATATGAAGGGATGAAGGAACAATTAAGAGAATAAAGACAAGCTACATAATTATGGGACACCTAAGCCAAATTCTAGAAGTCTTCATTAATGCATTCATCTCCCTTGGTGTATGTTAATTGTCTACTTAATGTATGCCACTTGGTGTGGCCAGCCCCTTCCCATGTGTTTAATGTCCCAATCATGTATTTAATTTATGATTATCCCCTTTAAATCCTCCAATTTTCGGTAAATTGCAAATTGACCCCTAAACTTTTCAAAATTCGCAATTTAGTCCTTTACCGAAATTTAACATCTTTAAATATTTTGAACACTTTATTAGATATTTTCCATACTTAATTACCATTATTTTCATTATTTTTCGATAAAATTCCAAATTTAGATTTCGGTCAAACCAACGAGTCGATTTAACAACTCGCGTGATTTTAGTCTAAATTAGCGGATATGACATTCTCTCCCCCTTAAAATAAATTTCGCCCTCGAAATTTTTACCTGTTCATTCTTTATTGAACATCTGAGGATATTGCTTCTTCATGACTTCTTCGCTCTCCCATGTGGCTTCTTCAGTAGCATGATTTCGCCATAGTACTTTAACTAATGGAATTTTCTTGTTTCGTAAAACTTTTTCTTCCCGTGCTAATATAGCCACTGGTTCCTCTTCATACGTCAAGTCGGTCTGCACTTCTATCTCCTCAGTTGGAATAACATGAGTCGGATCAGACCTATATCTCCTTAGCATCGACACATGGAAAACATTATGGATTTTATCTAACTCTGGTGGCAGGACTAACCGATATGCCACTGGTCCGATTCTTTCCAAAATCTCATAAAGACCAATGAACCTCAGACTTAACTTTCCCTTTTTACCGAATCTCAATACTTTCTTCCAAGGTGAAACCTTAAGAAATACTTTATCTCCCACAGCATACTCTATATCTCGCCTCTTAAGGTCAGCATATGATTTCTGTCGATCTTGAGCTGCTTTCAATCTTTCTTGGATAATTCTAACCTTTTCTTTTGTTTGTTGCACTAACTCTGGCCCTATCAACTTCTTTTCACTCAATTCAGTCCAACAGATTGGTGTCTTGCATTTTCTTCCATACAATGCCTCATACGAAGCCATGCCTATGCTTGTCTAATAACTATTGTTGTAGGCAAATTCCATAAGTGGTAAATATCTATCCGAACTTCCCTCAAATTCAAGCACACAACTTCTCATCATATCCTCTAACAATTGAATAACTCTCTCCGATTGTCCATCCGTTTGCGGATGAAAGGCCGTGCTGAAATTGAGTCGAGTTCCCAAAGCTTGCTGTAGACTCTTCCAGAATTGTGAAGTAAATCTGGGATCTCTATCAGATATGATGGACATTGGCACTCCATGCAATCTCACTATCTCACTTACATAAATTTCAGCTAGCTTGTTCAATGAGTAGTCCATTCTGACAGGTAAGAAGTGTGCCAACTTCGTCAATCGATCCACTATCACCCACACTGCATCATGTTTTCTCTGAGTCATCAGTAAACCGGATACAAAATCCATCGTGAGTGGAATCGGTATTGGTTGCAGCAATCCTATGGGCAACTGGTGTTCTGCTTTCACTTGTTGACAAGTTAGACATTTAGCAACATATCTAGTGATATCCTTCTTCATCCCTGGCCACCAATATTGAGTTTTCAAATCTTGATACATCTTGTTCCCGCCTGGATGCATGGTATATACCGTTTCATGTGCTTCTTTTAAAATATCGGACTTCAGCTCTTTTACACCAGGCACACAAATCCTATTCTTGAAGTACACTGTTCCATCCTCTATCAATGAAAAATCAGGCTTTTCCCCCTTTTTCACTGCTTCGACTACCTCTACTAACTTTTCATCTTGCTTCTGAGCATCTTTGATCCTCTGTATCAAAGTAGATTGTATTCGCATCTCAGCTAAAATCTTCCTACTTAGTGCATCTGCAACCACATTAGCTTTTCCTGGCTAGTAGTCGATCACACAGTCATAATCTTTAATCAACTCTAACCATCTTCGTTGTCTTAGATTCAACTCTTTCTGTGAGGGAAGGTACTTAAGACTTTTGTGATCTGTATAGATATAACATCTTTCCCCATACAGATAATGTCTTCAGATCTTAAGAGCAAAAACTATCGCAGCTAACTCCAAATCATGTGTCGGATAATTAAGCTCGTGAGGCTTAAGTTGTCATGAGGCGTAAGCAATCACCTTTCCTTCTTGCATAAGAACACAGCCTAAACCATTATGACTAGCATCACTGTACACAACAAAGTCTTTTCCTGGAATAGGCTGAGTCAAAACTGGTGCTTCAGTCAACATTGCCTTTAGGCGATCAAAACTTGTTTGACACTTGTCTGTCCACTCGAAACAGACCTCTTTTCGTAGCAGTCGTGTCAAAGGAGTCGCTAATGATGAAAATCCCTTCACGAACCTCTTATAATATCTGGCTAATCCGAGGAAACTTCTCACTTCTGTCATATTTCATGGTGTTTTCCAATTAAGAATAGCCTCAATTTTACTAGGATCAACCCGAATACCTTATACTGAAATTACATGACCTAGAAAACTGACTGCTTCAAGCCAAAACTCGCACTTAGATAGCTTTGCATACAACTGCTTCTCCCTCAATGTTTGCAGCACTATTATGAGATGTTGATCATGTTCTACTCGGTCTCTAGAGTAGACAAGAATGTCATCAATAAACACTACTACAAATTGATCAAGGTATGGCCTGAACACTCGGTTCATTAGGTCCATAAAAGCTGTTGGTGCATTCGTCAATCCAAAGGGCATAACCAGAAACTCATAATGACCATAACGAGTCCTGAATGTCGTCTTAGGTACATCTGACTCTTTTATCTTCAGTTGATGATACCCTGATTAAAGATCTATCTTTGAAAATATGGTTGCACCTTTCAATTGGTCAAATAAGTCATCAATCCTAAGCAGCGGGTATTTATTCTTAATAGTCACTTTATTAAGCTGCCTATAATCGATGCAAAGACGAAGAGTGCCATCTTTCTTTTTGAAAAATAATACTGGAGCACCCCATGGTGACACACTAGGTCGTATAAAACCCTTATCTAACAACTCCTGCAACTGTAGCTTCAGCTCTTTCAACTCTGCTGGTGCCATCCTATATGGTGTAATGGAAATAGGGGTGGTGCCAGGTACCAAATCGATAGCAAATTCAATTTCTCTATCCGGCGGTAACCCTGGAAACTCATCTGGAAATACGTCGGGGAACTCACTAACAGCAGGAATATCCACCAACTTCAGACTTGCTTTTTCCATATCAACCACATACGCTAAGTATGCTTCACATCCCTTATTGATGAGTTTCTAGGCTTTCAACACTGATATCATATTGTCTGGGTATCTTCTATCCTCACCCATCACCACTATCTCATCTTGTTCTAGAATTCTGATGATCATCTGTCTTTTTCCACAATCCACTACCACTCCATAACGAGCCAACCAATCCATTCCCAAGATCACATCGAACTCATGGAATGGTAATTCTATCAAGTCTGCTGGGAATTGCCTTCCTTGAATTTCAACTGGGCAACCCCTAAACACCTTGCTAACCCTCACACTGTGCCCTAACGGGTTAGTCACAATAATCTCAAATTCTAGAGTCTGTGGTTCTAAACCCTCTTGACCCGATGGTGGTGTGCATATGTATGAATGCGTCGACCCCGGATCTATCAATGCATGTATGTCAGAGCCAAAGAGAAGGAATTTACCAATTAAGACATCCGGTGCATCCTGCTTCTCTCAGCCTCGCATGGCATATGCCCTGGCTAGGGCAGCTCTACTACCTTCTGGCCTCTCAATTGTCTCTGATCTAAACTGACTAGGCCCTGATCAGCCTCTTCTGCCTTGCCCTCGGCCTCGGCCTCTGCCTTGCCCAGAAGCCTGTGTTTGCATCAGCTTAGTGCTCCCCGAACCTCTTCCATATTATAACAAGGGACAATCTCTCCTCATATGGTCTTTAAAGCCACATATAAAACATGCTCCTATCATCCACCAACACTCTCCGGGATGAGAACAGCCACAGTGTTGGCATTCTAGTAGGGGTAGAGATCTATATGGTGTCTGTGTCGGTACACTAGCTGCTGAAGAAATAGATTTCGCAGGTTGTCCCCGCCTAAAAGAAGAAGGCCTATTGGAACCCCCAGCCTGAAATCGGCCACTGAAAGATCTAGTTCTTTTGCCACTTGACTGTACTCTACCTGGTTGTGATATGGGCCTCTTGAACCCTCTATCTTGTGTTGACTGTTGTGTGGCTAGAACTCTCTCAACTGTTCTGGCAAATGCTAGCAAACTAGGAAAACTCATCAGACGTAGAGCTGAGACTTTTAGCTTAATTGGGTCTCTCAATCCATCTTCAAATCGTCCGCACTTATCTGCCTCAGTGGATACAATGCCTCCAGCATACTTGCAAAGATGTGTGAATTCTCTTTCATATTCTGTTACCGATAAGTTTCCTTATTTCAACATCAAAAACTCTCTTTTCTTATCATCTGTGTAGATAGGAGGAATATACTGCTCCTTAAATTTCTCTAAAAAGAACTCATATGTCATAGGGTCAGGAGCCTTTGTGCTCTGTGATTCAGATCGCCACTAGTCATATGCATGCTCTTGTAGTAAAGATACTGCATACTCATATTTATGCTCGTTTGTGCAATGCAGCTGATCAAAAACTCTCTATGCCCGTTCTAGCCAAAACTCTGCCATAAGGGGTCATCTTCCCATTTACCATAGAAATCGGGTGCTCCTAACTTCCTCAGTCTCTCAAATTGTAATCTTGATAAGGCTGGTTGTGATGCTCTTTGTAGCAAATCTATCATGTTCCTCATAAGCTCTGTTTGTCCTGTGCCAGCAATAGACTGCCCTCTTGATAGGCTAGCACTGGATCTAGATACAGTAGCTTCGAGACGACTGGGTCGCGATGAAGCCTGTGTTTCAGTAGGCTCATTACGTTCGCCTCCTTCGGCCACAATATGTCGTGACCCTGAAGCCATACAATACCTATATCATAAAATAACGGCCCCAATTAGTAAGCATCAACTTTAATACTTAATTGTAGGTACACACATGTTATAATTATTTTTGAAAACCATTTTAAAATCCTAAACTGCCCAAACCAGGTTTTAATACCAAAATCCAGAAACACCAACCTGGTGCTCTGATACCAAAAACTGTAACACCCCCTCAACCCCGCAGCTCGTGCCCGGATGAGGAAGTGCTACCTCTGACTTCATCGTTTAAAATATTTTTATTAAATTTTGAACACCTGAAAATCATTCATTTTTTTTATTTACCATTTATTTACTTTGCAGCATAAAAGAAAAGTCATAACATCAAAGATAAAAATACATTTTCTTTAATAACATCTTCTTTACAAAGTGTACCGTTTATTTTATAAGTTCTATAAAATAAAATTTAAAATATAAATACAACAGATGTGTGACCCACGGTGGTTGATATACGCTGTTTTAGTAGGTCAGGTCACCGTTAGCTTTATCTACTACTGTCTACTTATTCTTTGCTATACCTGCGCGAGAGAAACTCCCACGCTAAGCTCTTGGCCTAGGGGTTCATATAAATAAGGCAATAAACTATTTTTAATGTCACATGCATTGTCATATAACAATTTATGATCAAATCATGCAAACATACATTTCATAATATTCTAGTATGCATAACATCAATTTATTGTATCTCATTTTGTTTAACATAATCAAATTATCATTCTCATGCATATCATGGTATTTTAGCATGTATAGACATCAAATTATATTATATTATTTCATACTTATTTATTTTATTACCACCTTATTGTATAACACTAAATCTTCTTTTTATCCATGCCACAATTCATGATTCCATTTTTATTTTAAATAATTCTTTTATGTTCCATAACTTCCTTAATTATGTTTTCATTAATGCCCAAGACACCTATGAACCACTGACTCGGATAATGGAGTTGTCATCCAGGCACTTAGGAGTGCCACCCGGGCAATATGATGTGCGCATATAAGTGCCAAACCCGGCGTAGATAACCGTGCCAAACTCGACGTAGATAATAATGTCATACCCGGAATAAATAACAGTGCCAAACCCGGCATAGATAACATTACCAAACCCGGCGTAGATAATCATACCATTAATGGATTTAATCATTTTCATCATACTCCCCCCTATTTGGCATGCCAAACTATCCTAAGTTGGTTCTAGTTAGGTGTTCTAGGGCTTATACAATTTCATTAAAATTCATAACAATTACTTTACTACTTTTCATGCATGTAATATCTCAAAATAATCACATAATCACTCAATTAAAATAATATTTACATAATATAATAAATTGCTCATCATTTTACTCATTTCATTTCTCAATTCACATGCTGCCCTGTCACTGACAGATTCTGTTCTCTATTTTGGACCTTAAGTTTTGTCATGTTCCGTTCTGAATGTAATTACATGATCTTCATACAAATTTTAGATATGGATCTTAGCTTTAATATTAAACTTAAATCACTTAAATCTGAGTTTTGTATCAAAAGATATGATAATATTAACACTAACTGGTCACTGATAATTCTGCCCAGAATTTTCTGGACAGATTCTAAGTCTAAACTTTATGAATTGTTTTGGATAATTACAAACATATTCAGATATTATGGTCTAAATATCAATTGTAGCCCTATTTCTTAGCTTTCATACAGAACAAAGAACACACAAATCCAAGCCCCAGAACTCACGTTATAACAGTTTAAGTACATACTGCTCATTATTAACAATTCTGCCCAAAATTTTCTGGACAGATTCTATGTTCGAACGTTATGAAATTTTCTGGAACATTACAGACATATTCAGGTTTTATGATCTGAATGAAAGTTATATTCCTATGTCTTATCATTCAAACCCAACAAAGAACATGGAAAACCAAGTTCCATAAATTAAGTTATAACAGTTTAAGTGCACACTGCTCATCAATATCCAGCAAAGAACATACCAACCAATCACATTCAATTTTTACCAAATTAAATCCTAAGTCTAGCAAACATGCATCCACAAGATTTTTCATCACAAATAATATTAATTCAGAATCATCAACATGCCAAATAATTAAATTATGCAATTAAAACAAAATTAAAATAGGTTATTGCCTTAGATTATGCACAAACCTCTCTTTTTCTCTTTTCTTTCTCTTTACATCTCTTTCTCCTTTCCTTTGCTCCTTTGATCTAACTCTTTGTCACTTTGAGTTCCTAAAGTTCATAAACAGATTTTTAAAAATTCATAAACCTAATTTCTCCCTTTCTCCTTACTCTCTTAAGCTTCCTTAAGCATGAGAATGGGATTTTACCTTACTTTTTCTTTTTTTTTTTCTCACTTTCTCTTTCTAAAATCAAGCTTTAGCTATGGAGGAACAAGGGAAAACGTGGCTGGTTTGAGAGAACAGAATTTTCCTCAATGAAAATGGATAAGGAAGAAGAAGAAACAATCAAGAACAAAGTGACAAAAGTCATTAAAATGGGGGGACACCTAAGCTTCATCTAGAAGCTTTCATTAATTTTATATGCATGTATCTTAATGAGCTTATTAAACTTTGTCATTTGGTGTATTGGGCTTCAAGAAACGTGGGAGGCAATTGAAAGATAGAAAATTCTAGATATGAAGAGATGAAGGAACAATTAAGAGAATAAAGACAAGCTACATAATTATGGGACACCTAAGCCAAATTCTAGAAGTCTTCATTAATGCATTCATCTCCCTTGGTGTATGTTAATTGTCCACTTAATATATGCCACTTGGTGTGGCCAGACCCTTCCCATGTGTTTAATGTCCCAATCATGTATTTAATTTATGATTATCCCCTTTAAATCCTCCAATTTTCGGTAAATTGCAAATTAACCCCTAAACTTTTCAAAATTCGCAATTTAGTCCTTTACCGAAATTTAACATCTTTAAATATTTTGAACACTTTATTAGATATTTTCCATACTTAATTACCATTATTTTCATTATTTTTCGATAAAAGTCCAAATTTAGATTTCGGTCAAACCGACTAGTCGATTTAACAACTCGCGTGACTTTAGTCTAAATTAGCGGATATGACAGTTCACACCTGTGAACAACAGTCAGTGAGTAGGTGAGTCAGAGTCGTATTTGTTTCTCTCTTCCATGCCTTTTTCTGCTACCACTAGTTATTCCACCACCCTCTATAACCCAGGCTTGCATGCCAAGCTCTTCTCTTTCACCATCTCCATATCCATTAACTCAAAAAATCTTTGTTAACCTTGGGTTGAAGATCAAAGTGAGAAAAGTAAAAGAATTTGTGAGGTTGAACATAAGATCGGTTATAGAAGTGGTTTTGTGTTCATTTTTTTGGTAAAAGGTCCAAGGGTGATGATTGTTTATTGATAGGAGGTAGAGGTAGAGATGAAATCACCGAAGGGGATAGGCAAGCTTAGAAGCTGAAGTGTTTAAGGTTCCATATTTAGAGGTTACTACATATATGTATATTAATTCCTTTATCTTGTATGTTTTCCATGTATTATGCCATGAGATGATTTGAAAATGTAATTAATAATATGAATGAACTTCTAAATTTATAGAGGTTGAGTAATATGCATGTTAAAATTCCATGAAATAAGTTAAGAAGTTAGTGATACTTTGAGAGACCTTTGAAGCATGATTTGTTGTTTAAATGTTTTATTTCATGTTATGGCATGATAAGAGTATAATAATGTGATTAAATGTTGGGAGGAGTAATTAATAATGGTCAATCTTATAAGCTTTTATGTGATTTTAAGGTATGTTCTATTTTAGCTCCGGTTTCTATTCTGAAAACCTAAGATTTCACATTTGCGGCACTGTAGTCACGCCCATGAGTATTGCATACACACATGGTTTATGCCCACGAAACATTAACCTAAAAAATGCCCAAAATGGTTAGAAGATTTCATGCCTTACTTCACATCTAGGGAAATTTTGAATGCACAGATTCACACCCATGAACAAGTAGTCACAGCTATGAACATTGATATGTTCTTATTTAGTATATTTTCTAATTATGTTTTTAATGTTTAGTCATAGGTTTTTACTATGTTTAGGTACTTAGTTGCGGTATTTTTGGTGATTGCAGGTGTTGTAAAAGAAATACAAGAATGAAGAACATCATAAGTGTTACACATTGCCATACCCATGAGGAGGCTCAGTACTGTTTCCTTTTTAGTCACGTGAAGCATTAGAGCAGGCGTGAAGATCTTAAAGCTTATCTTCCTGTGGAAGCGTTGAGGCTATGGCTATAATTTGTTGTCATGAGCGTGTTGAATTGTTATGAGCATGACATTGTTATGTATCTCAACCTATTGCATGAATGAAGCATTGCCATGTGGGCAATGATCAGCGATCCTGTAGAGTCCAATATGCGATGAAAGTCTACCTTGTGCAAATGGACCCATATTATGGAGGATTTATTTTGAAGCTTATTTTTGGGGAATTTATTAACATTTTTAGGGAAAGATTGTATCTTTAGAATTATAATGCAACTTAAACTCTAAGTAATATAAATTTAGTTTCTATTAGAATTGTGAAAGACCCTTTCTGCAAATTTTAAGACTAAGTAGCTAAGGAGAACTTATAGGCCATCTTTATCATATTACTCTAGAAAAACTTTTCATCATTGGGAAAAGCTATTTTGATACTTGAAGATTGGTTTGGAATGTAGGTTGAAGATTCGGGGACCAACCGATTTTTAGTTGGATTCTTTATCGACTTTTAGGGGAGCAACTTAGTTTTTTATCTCTATTTCTGTTGTAACATGTTTAGTACAGTATTTGATATTAACATGACCATTGTAGTATCAATGTTATGCTAGATTTCCATATGGTGTTTAGTGAGCTAACCCAATTTATATGAACTTCCCATTATTATTATTGAAGTATGATTTCTTTTCCAATTTCAATTGCACTTATTTAGTTTCAGATTGAATAATTGACTGGTCACCTTTTATTTAATTTGGAATGAACATATTAGAGTTATATTAATTGAAAAACATCTTTAATTTAACCTAAAAATTGGGTTGGGCACTATTACACCATTAGTTTAGGTAATTGGTGAGTTAAGACTAGAGCCATTGGTGTAGGATTCTTAACATGCATCTCATACATGGCACGATAAAATTTTAGAATTAATTGAACCTAAAACCCATGGAATATCCCATGTAATTTAAAATTGGATTGCATACCATCAAATGGGAGAAGTTAATTACCTTTGTTTGTATCTTTTGATCTTCCAAGTTTGTGAGTCTTTCCTTCAAGTTGAATTGTTGCAAACCATAATAATCCAAGGTTGGATTGTCTCTAACAGAAATCCATGCGAAGGAATGAAGAGAAAAACACAATGGAAATGGAATGTCAAAGCACCAAAGTGCTAGCAATTGTGTTTCAACTTGAAATAGAAGAAGATAAGAGAATAACTTTTATTTCTTAAAATGGAAGCCATGAATTTGGCCCTTAAAAGGGTTATGTATATATCCTATAATCATAATTACGATTGGATATCATAAGAGTTCTATTCGAAATAGAAAACCTAAAATTGCAAAAGCTGATACTAGGGCCTTCATACCCGTGACTAATGTGTCACAAATGTGACTTCTATATTGTCATGCCTATGACAACCTTTGTCATGGCCATGACCCATGATGCTCGGTCAAATTGTTTCTCTCTCATGTCTTGGATCCAATCCAAGATCCATTTCACATTTTTTTCATTCCTTCTATGCATGTGACCCATTAGGTTTTCAACTATGTTGGCTACTCAAATCATCACATGATTTTGATGAAGATCATGAGCAGTATCTAGCAACACATTATAAGCCCTAATAGATTAGAAACTCAGTGGTCTGACTATAAACCCTTCTATAGACAATTACCATGCAATTCATCCTTTCACCATACTATATCTCATTTAGTTCAGAGCATGGACTGTGTGTCAACTCCCACTAGACTGACTACATCACATCTAGTCCAAATGACACTAGTTCTTATCTATGAGAATCATTACTCTATTAGACATATCCTTAAAAACCTTTTTCAAAACTTGTCCACCTCGACCTAGGATTTCTGAGTAATGATCTCTACAAGAGGCCATAGGTATACTCTCCTTCTATTAGGAGTGGTGAATCCTTTATTGACTACTTAGCTACCTTCGAATACCTCAAGCTATACCCAATCACCACCTTATAAGCAACTTCTGATAGGTAACAAGGAATGGATTCATAGCATAAGATTCAGTAACAAAGATAACCTTGAGCATCTCAAGTCTAAGGATACTTGTACCGTTGCTATGATGAGACTATCACTGACATTGAATAGATATCCATGTCATTGTCTCATAGTAGGTCATTCAATGTACTTGACTACTCTAGCAAGCATCCACATGTTAACTCTAAACATCACATGTCTTCAGCTTATGAGATCAGTTGTTTGACCTAGTCAAGGAGTATAATATGTGATAGTCTATTTGGATTAACAATGTCCCATCTTATTAATCCTATGACTAGGGATAATTTAGGTATAAACACAATTTCATATGATAGGAATCTCATCATGATTTTTTCATATTGTGTTACATACCAATGACTTCATTAAATGGTTTAAGATCTATATCAATTCATATGCAATGAATACCATATAATAAGAATATCTTTTATTAATAATAAATGAGTACATCAAGTGCCTATTGTGATTTCCTTTAGGGCACCTTTCTAACAATTGGGAACTCATTTCAATGTACTTAATTGAATTAGGAATGGGATTCCAAATTGGGAGGCAAGCTAAATACCTGCTCAGTCTCATTGGATTTTAATTCATTAGATTTGTTTGATATCTCATTCATTGAGTTTTACTCTCATAACTTTAACCCATTCATTAAACTTGATTAGAGTGTTTAGGATTTAATTTTCTTGTTTATTGGTAGTTTAAGATTAATTAAGAATTTAAGCCAAATAAGTCCTTAAGAGATCGACCTTGGCATTAAGCTTGCTAATGTTAAAGTTGGCTTATGCACTTACAAGTACACTTTGAGTAACACCAAACATTGATATCCAAACATTAATAGTTCAAACCCTATAATTTCACAGTTTGTTTCACCCTCATAAAGGATATGTCAGGTTATGAATGATATGTATTTTGTGTGCAGTAGCATTCATGAGCACATTCACAGTTTGGTTCATGAGTGGGGGTACCCATGAATGGCACCTTCACGACCGTAAACATGTAGTTCACACTCGTGAATCTTGTTAATTTGACATATGTAGTTTTTGGATTTTGAAGCTATATGATGGGTGAATATATCACATGTTAAAATTTGTATGCAAGTATGATTAATCACATGGGGGTGATGGTAATGAGATAATATGTCAATGTTATTATTTATGAGCATGGATAAATGTGATAATAGCATTCAAAAGGAAATGAGATAAATGATAAGGAATATGTTTTAAATGCCTAATTCTCTAATCTAGGACTTGACATATGATAGATACCATATCATTGAGGGGGTTTACGGTACCAAAAATTTTTTATATTAGGATAAGGTGGCTATATATATATATATATATATATATATATATATATATATATTGTTTGTGATTAAGTGGTATATGATTATATGATATGCGGTTTTGATGGGATTTTCCCCATGATATGATATATGTATAAAAGGTAAAATGCTTGTATTGCCATGCATTAGGTTAATTGTTATGATCATGACATAATGAGATGAATATGTATATTATGTAATAACTTGTATGATTACATGTATGAATTTTTATGTCTATATTTACTAGTAAACTTTCAGTAGCTTAGCATGTGAATTTCTTGCATGCATGTTTGGAGCCTAGTAGTTAGAAGAAGTTGATTGGAAGAAAACAGCGCCTATACAGAGTCTAGTCCAACACCCATTTCAGAGGGTTGGTTTCATAACATCATTTGATTTCTTTTTTTATATGTCATGGGTTTCTGGGTTTAGTTTTGCGTACATGTCTTTTCATTTCAAGGAATATGAATTTGCTATAAATGTTGTATTTTACAAACATCAGGCCAGTTTAGCCCAAAGCTGGTTGTATATGAAAGTAATCTTATGTACCAAAGTTTATGCATATTTTATGGTTTTGTACCAGGATTAATATGGTTATATAAGATAAAGTTTTACAAAAAAAGAAATTTTTTTAAATTGCATAGGTTTTCATAATAGGATCATGTAGCATCTACTGTTTTAGTTGGGGTTAAACCTAATTAACTGTGAGGGCATTACACATTATTTAGTGTTGGTGCTATTCAAGCAAACATCTTAATCAAATGACTATTTAAACAAAATATTTCCAGTGGCTCTCACATCTATGTTAGGATTTTATGTCTTAATTAAAAGTAGTATTTCATCGCTTCCAATATTGTAGTCTTATTTCATATATTTAATACTCCTTTCGCAGTCCTTAATTTAGCCCCTTCTAACATCTATACTAATCAATCATTATTTATTTATTTTTATTATTATTATTATTATTATTATTATTATTATTAAAATCAGGATGGGTTCACTGGCATACTCCTTTTATCAAAAAAGGGTTAACGGCCAAATGCATGTTTGATTTTTTTTTTCTCTCTCTCATCTTCTTTATTATTTTAGGTTCTAAACTCATATCATAAATTCCAATTTAGGTCCTGTGAAGGTTTCAATTACCAATATCTCAAGGTCTTATTATTTTAAACCACATAAGTTCCTTCTAAAAGTGTCTTGGTTTAAGTCCAAATTTCAAGATACAATTGATTTCCACTTCATTTGATTCATTAATAATTTAATTTGTCCAACTATAACCAATTAATCAACAATTACTAATTAGAAGGAACTATTTTGGGTCCATCATCCCCACTATGCCTCAACCTAACACCATTTTTGCTTAAATTCAATTCATTTCTTCATTATTTCTCTTTCTTAACTTAGTCATTCCTCTAATTAATCAACCCAAAATCTAACAATCTCAAATTCTCCATCTTATAGTCTCGGTCATATAGGAAAATTTTACCAACAAGTTGTCTTAATAAATTTTAAGTTTATTAGCTCTTTGTTTAACTTAGATTAATTTGGCTTTGGGTCCAACAATATCTCGGTCAATCTTCACTCCACCCTTCAACAATTATTCTCTTCTCCTTACACATGCATGGCTCGATTTATACCTCCCAACATACCATCAAGTTTCAACAACCATAAAGAAATCAAGGAAATAAAGATAAACAAGGAAGATATTAGTATTTCATCATAAAAAAATGACTAAATAAAGGAAATTGAGAAGAGAATCAAAGGAAAATGATTTTGGCTAAAACCCAAAGATTTTACAAAATCATTTCTTCTTTGCATGCTTTGGTGACTCATCCCAACACATCAACTCTTAAGCTTCATCAACATAAAATAGAAGAAAGGAATAAGAGTAGAATTATAAACGAATTTCTAAAATGAAGAAGAAGAAAATAAAATGAAAAGAACCAAGCATGGACACACAATTTCTCGACCAAAATAAGAAATCACTTCACCTTCAACTCTCCACTAACTAAGACCGCTAGGTGTTTCTTTGCTCTTCTCTTATTTCAATTCTTACATGCAAAGACTCTATAATCTATTCCAAGCTTCTCTCTCAAGTGAAAAACCATGACTAAGCCTCTAAATGGGTTTTCTCATCTCAAGGTGTCTCAACCTCTTGTAGAAAATGGGTTGGGGTTGAATTGTTCTCCCGACTCTTCTTGAATTCCACTAAAATAACTATTCTAAACTCAAAATGGTGTTTGGGTAGCAAGAATTTAAGAGAGAGGGAAAATGGAAGGAGGATAGTGTACGATTTTAAAAGAAGAAAGAAGAGAATGGGTTTTGTTAAAGAAAGAAGAACATAAAAAATGGCCATTCTTCCTTTATATAAATATATATATAGTTAAGTGAAGAATTGCAGTAACTGTAGATGCCCAAAATGGATAGAGGCATTTACGGTAAAGAGCATGACCACAAAAAAGGCTTAAATCAACATAAGTGCAACCACAACATGTAAAGGGAGATTGCGAGTTTCATATGAAGTCAGAGGGCAAAATGTGACCACAATTTAGGGTCTAATAGGAAAAATAAATGTTGTAACAACTAGTTGTTAGATATAAGAAGAAGAATTTGTTAGTAACGACTCTATGGAGTAATGAGGCTATAAATAACTCACCAAAAGCCACACAAAGAGAAAAACAACCTCTACTCAAGATTTTCCAATTTGTTTCTTCATCTTTTATAACAATTATTGTATTAATTTGAGAGGGAAATGATTTAAGTACTCAACCATAAAATACTTGAGGAAAGGTTTTGAATTAGCCTAAGATAAAGCTTTAGGAAGGGTTTAAGAGTTAGCCTAAATAAAACTCTTATTGTAAGAGGTTTTGAGTGAGCTCTTAGTAAAAGTCTTCTTATGGTTATAGTGTGAGCCCTTGGAAAAACACTTAAAGTTTAGAGTAAGCATATGTGAAAACTCTAGATAGGTTGGGTGTGAGCCTTGGAAACACTTCGTTGGGAGTGAGCTAATGAAAACTTCACACTTGTACTATTTGTGAGAAATAGTGGAAAAATCTCAATTGAGATTGGGAGGGATTGTTGCCCAATTGGATATAAATCTTATGTGTCTATATCTCTCTATCTTTTTATCTTTTATTTATCCATTACAAAGTAAATTTTGCATTCCATCAATTCATCCCTTCCCTTTTAGTGCACGTCTTCCTTACAATTGGTATTAGAGCTTTGGTCTCACATTCAAAGCTTAATTGTGTGAGAAAAGATCAAATATGGCAAATAAAGGGAGTCATTGCCTCAATCTTTTTTTTTTGGTAGGTCACAAGCTACACCCAATGGAATCATAAAGTGGAGATATACTTGGATAGTGACAGCATGGACTCATGGGACACTATCTTATAAGAATGAAAGCCACCATCTAAGGAGATCAACAGTGAGATGGAGCTAAATCTATGAAATGATTGGTTGGAATCACAATGAAAGGCATATGGAAAAAATAAAAGAGCAATAACAATTCTCCTTGCCTCATTATCAATGGAAGAATGCTTAAGAGTGCAACATTATCAAAATACACATAGAACATTAGAGAATTATCATGAAGGGACTAAGTAAGTAAGGTCCCAAAATTCCAATTATTTGTGAAGGTGTACGAGGACTTCCAAATGAACCTTTATAAGAGCATAATTGAGATGGCCAAGTAGCTCCTAACAATTGTCAATGGCTTGAAGTAGCTAGAAAAGCTCTATAACCTTAAAGATATCAACAATAAAATTTTGAGGAGTCTTCCTATGAAGGAGTACGAGTCAAGGATCAACGACATTGAGGAGGCCAATAAAGAATTAAGTACCATTCCAATTGATGTGCTCATTGGTAAAATTCTCACCCATGAGATGGCTTTAGTAAAGGAGAATGAGTTGCAATTGATCCAAATGACTCTTTTTGATATCCCATAAACAGATACCTATTAGACTTAGCTTATAGCTTGTCTAACATTGTCCTTTTCATATAAGCAGGACAACCCTATGCTTTCATGTGTGAAAGAATAAGTTTCTTGCTATTCCACATCTCATATAAAGTAACATCATCTGACTTAGATAGAACTCTGTCTAAAATATATACAGTAGTTTCTAGTGCATAGCCCCTGAAAGACTTAGGGAGTTCTGCAAAACTCATCATAGATCGCACCATGTCTAGCAAGGTTCAGTTCCTTCTTTCTACCACACTATTGTGTTGTTGTATGTAAGGTGAAGTCCACTGAGATAATATCTCATTATCTCTTAGATAACACTGAAACTCCTAACTTAAATGTTCTCCACCTTGATCTGATCTTAATATCTTGATACTCTTGTCAAGTTGTTTCTTTAAATTATTTTTCAACTTTTTAAATTTTTCAAAGGCTTCAGATTTATATCTCATTAGATACAAGTACCTAAATGATTATTCATTGATAAAGGTAATTAAGTAAATAAAGCAACCTATAGTGGGCACTAACATTGGGCCACATACATCTTTATATACTAGGTTCAATAGCCCATTAACACATTAACACTTCCCATTAAAAAGGTGATTTTGTCATCATTCTTAATAATACAAGATTCACATGTATCATGTAATTCATAATCAAATGACCCGAAGTCATCAGCCTTGTATAACTTAGTCATGTGTCTCTCATTTATATGGCTAAAATGACAATGTCATATATAAGATGGTTTAAGATTATCTAACTTTTGTCTGTTATTATTGATATTGAAGATTGAGCTAGACATATAAAGAATATATTCCTTTGCAAATTGTGACAGTACCATACAAACCATATTAAACAATTGTTGTTACTAATAGTTAAATCAAAAACCCTTTCTACTTAAACAAGAAACATATATAATATTCTTTTGTCAAAACTGAAACAAAATAACAATTGTCTAGTTCTAAAATAAGTCCATTAGGGAGAGAAAGTACATAAGTTCATACAACTAATGTTACAACTCTTGCTCCATTTAGAGAATATATTATAGATAATGAACTTTTTAAAGACTTGTTTAAATAAATGAATTTTTATAAGGAAAAAAATGTTCTTATCTTAAGAATAGTTTAGAGGATTTTGAAAATGAAATTTTATCTCTTAAAAACTCTTAATGATTTTCTTAGAAAATCATTAGATGATATTTACTCTAATACTTCAACCTTTAATTCTTTGGTTAAAGAAAATGAATATTAGAAAAATGAGGTTAAAGAGTTAAGAATTTCAATTTCTAAGTTTTTTTTTTAAAAAAAAAAAGAAAGGAAAGCTTGGATACTCTTTTGGTATCTCAAATGTCTCATTTGATTAAAGAAGGTTTAGACTTCAAAGAGGAATCATCTTCTACACCCTCATCTACTTCTATTCATTTTCTAAAGGCCTCTACACCTTAAGTTTCTAATATAGAGGTGATAGGAAAAAAGGCTCATACCAAGACACACACAAAACCTCTAATTCAAAAGAGAATTATAAAAGACTCACAATATCCTAATGGCAAGTCTCAAAAAACTAATTATGCATTTTTATATAAGAGGCATGTTTCTAGGATACTCTACACACCATATGTATGCCCATGCATTCAATCTAGTTTTAAAGATGTGGTGAGGTCAAAACCATATGCAAAAATGGCATGAGAAAAGGAAAATTTTCAAATCCAACTTACAATGCCTTATTGCATGAGATTAGGCCATATTAATTCATTTTGTTTTAGAAGGAAAACTTATATATAACTTCTAATACTAACGTATATAGACCCAAGTTAAAATGGGTACCAAAAGGCTAAATTACTTGAATTTTTGTAAGTATGTCATACATCTATAACAAATGTAACTGGAATCAACAAGTACAAAAGTGGATGGCTAAGGCACATAATCAAAATTTGGCATCCCTCAAAGGTAAAAGGATTAATGGGATGAGCTAACCCATCACTCTCTAAGATACAATAAGTGAACATTTGGTATCAAGCATCTTCAATAATTGGTATCAATTACTTTGAACAACAAATGACGTCTAAAAAATTGGTATCAATTGGACCAAGCAACTTCACCTTGACTTTTGGAGCTTCATAGCAACAATTGAGAGGGAGCAAGGACATCAAAGCAATTGAGAGTGATGAATGAAAAAAGATGAACAAATTGAGGGGGAGCTAGCCCAAGAAAATGCCAATCAAAAGGATGACAAATTGAGAGAGAGCAAGCCCAAAAGAGGGAGTAAGCCATAAATGGGGGAGAAATAGATTCCATAACAATTGGTATCTATTAGCCTTCATGCATTTTTCATTTTATTTAACAATTGGTATCATTTTGTGGAACATTAAAAAAAAATTGATTGATAGAAAAATGTTTTTATTTCCCTCCTTTTACTTTGCATAAAATTCTTTTTTTTTTAATTTTTAAAATCTCTTTTATTTCTTTCCATCTCTCATTGTCCTAAGTGGTGCATTAACCTTGACAAAAATCTAGTAATTTTTTGCAAAGGGGAGAAATACTTGACAAAAGGGAAAAGTTTATTTGAAAGCTAAATTTTTTTTTTTTTTAAAAAAGATATTTTGAAATAAAAGGGGAGAGATAATTTTTCAAATTTTGATTTAAATTGGTTGGCACACATATTCAATTTTGAGCTTTTTAATTTTTGCTTAATTTGATTATCAAAATAAAAAGAGGGGAGATTGTTAGCATAAGTAATGCATCTCTATTTTGATCTTAACAATTAAATTGAAAGTCGCTAATATATTTGTTGAGTGTTATTTTGTAAGTCTATGAGTTTCATAGTATTTGGAGTGCAAACACATCATGAATCTTGAAAAAGTTTGGCAGAACCTCTAAATCACGACACGGTGAATATTGTTACCCACGATAGTGAAATTGTGAGCGCATCTCAACATTAGCAATTGGGAATCCAATAGAGCTAAATCTGATGTAGAAACAATGGAGATCGTGACTTTATGTTCAATCATAGAGTCATAGTGAAAGAGGTATCGCAACTGCATCAAAGGCCAACACGAAAGCGAAATTCATAATGCCAAACCTGCCAAAAGCTAACCAAGTCCAAGCTACCATGTGTCCAAAAGGGTTATGATTACAACCAAATTAGCACTGCGATCTAGAGAAACGCGACTGTGATTGCAGCAACTAAAGTTAGCCAAAATGGATAGAGGCATTTGTGGTGAAAAGCATGACTGCAAAAAAGGCTCGTGACAACAAAAGTGTGATTGATACTTGGAAAGGACGACCACAAGTTTCATATGAGGTCAATCGTCGGAGTCGAGAGCTAGTCAGATGCAATCATATGTCACTAGCTATTAGGAGCTTAAGAACATTACTAGAAAAATATTCTATAATGACTAGAAACATCATCCTTAAAAATAAAAAATTGTTCGATAAAACTTTTTAGCGACCAAAAATGTCGTACGTCATTGTTATAGGCTTTGCCGTAAAAAGTATTTTGCGACCATAAAAATATGGTCACGAATGATTAATTGCGAAAGCATATATCATGGTTGCAAAAAATACACAATAGCAACCAAATTTTATATGAATAGCAACGACATTTTTGTCGTTATTGTCTTTTGAAAATCCAATAATCAACTAGTTGCGCCGAAAATTCTAGTTGCAACTAACTTTTTGCAAAATGCATTACATGATCGTAATTGAAACTAGATTCAGTTTTTGTGAAAAAAAAATTTAGTCGCTAATAAAGCTTGAAATATGATCAATATTGCTATTATTTATTAATTATTCATCTATATTCTTGCTATTTTGTTAATACATATATTATAAAATCAAATACACAAATGAAATTACAAATATTTTTATATATAACAATATAGAAATTACATTGTTAATTAAGTCAATGTAAATTGTTTTAAGCATAGATACAAAAAAAGCCCCAAACAAAAATATCAAAAATATCTAACCCCATTCAAAACAACAACATGAACAAAAAACAATGAATATGTAGTCCCAAAATATAAGTTAATTCTTGTTGAACATCACTTGTAACTTTTTTCATCCTGTAAACAGTATACATACATCATGTAGATTTCTAAATTAAATATTTACTAAAACATAGCAAATAAAGAATAAGTTGACTCATGATTTCAATATAGTTCACAAAAACACTTACCTTAGACTAATTTGGCTATTTGTTTTGACATCTATTAGATAGTCAAATATATATGCAAATAACAAAAGTAAAGGGGCTGTAAAGAGAAAAAAAAACAAATTCTATGAGTAGCTTATCGTTAAATTGTTATAAGTCTATGTTAGTATAAGGTAGCACATCACATGCATGGATTTACTCATGTAAGGCAATTGTCTAGGAGTTTTGGACAGTTTGGATTTATTCAAAAAACATGAAAAGGGATACATATGCATTATAAGAACCTATAGGCAATCAATCATCAAATTGATAACCTAACCATGAAAAGTGGACTTGAACCAAATCTTGAAACCCTACCAAAAATATAATAAACTGAATCAATGCAATTGCAAAGACCAAAACTTAACACCCTTTAACTCTTCATAGAATCAATGTAAAAATTCATCAAGACCTAACCAACACTACTAATTGATTCAAAGAAAATGAGTCATATGCACACAATAGAGCAATCTATTTGCAAAAGGATACTCAAAGTAAAAAGACAAGTATAATATATCAAATGGTAAAAAATGTTCATAAGCAATCTACCTACAGAAACCACTATCAACAAAATTACTATAAAATCAATCCAACCCATATGATAAAAGTTCACCCGAAACAAAAAAAAAAATCAACAACAATTTAATAGCAATCGCATTTTTCTCCTTTTAGTTAACTATTTATGACAACATGTAGGGACATAAATGTATACAATAATAGCATTTAAAAATATTTACCTTAAAATGAGGTGTCAATGTATAGCAATCATTAGTTCCATATATACACTTTGGTAAAAGAGGCTGTAGAATAACATAAAGTAGAAACTAAAATTAGAATAGCATCACCTAAACTTGCAATTATCTTTGATTTTAATGGATTCATCATGAATCTAAAATAATTTTATATTAATAGAAGACTAATAATAGTCTTATCTTTTAAAAAAAATTAAGTGCAAAATTTCTATGAGCCAAAGAAGCCTAATTCATAAAATTTTAGATATAAGTCAAGTAAAGAATCCCATTTGGGCTTTCAAAGAAAAATTAAAACTTAATGATGTGAATGACTAATTAAATTGATCATGCTATTAAGGATATACCTGAATAATCCCACTGGGAGTCTAAAGTTACAACTCCTTAACAGATTTATAAACATATGATAGCTAACCTTTTTGTACTTGATGATAACTCACTAACAGTTGGAGACACCAATTAGGAACATTACATTAGTATTTTATATTGTTCAAATATGTTATATCCTAACTTGGCGCATAACAATATCCCACCTCTTGCCCTTGAATTTTGCATAGAGGAATTAAAAGAAAAGTTCTATAATATAATTCAATATTTCATTTTACACATTTCTTCATTCTCTCACATTGAATCAAGGCAGTCATTCGTTAGTTAACATAACTGAACTATTACAAATTCTTGAATTAACAAACTGAAATTCATATGGAGAAGAAAGAATTTGATCATCTCATCGTCGAAGAAACAAATATATTTGTTGAGAGCATTATTAAAGATTGGTAATGTCATCATTTTGGAGGTATTAGGAGAAAGTTTCATATTCAAGTATTAATGTTGTACTAATTAAAGGCCAATAATATAAATCATGCACCACCCATGTAACTCCATTTTAGAAGAAAGTTTCATCGCTAGATTGTTGTTAATCATATTTATTTATTTATTTATTAATCATTGACAACAATACAAATTAAAAGCAATGACAACAAATTTGAATGCCTTAACTATTCACCTCAAGTTCCCTATATAGTTGATGAGTGATGAGGAACACTGAGGCGTCAACACATTTCAATGAAGGGCATCGTGATGCCTGATAAAGCACCCCCATAATGACAAAATGAAAATGTAAAGCAAGGTTATATGGTAAAGAATTCAAAATATTATGAAAATATCTACTCTGTAATCATTATCTACCAATCTATGACACATTCAAGATACACACGTAAACAAAAGCATACACACTTCTTTTGTTGATTCTTCTTTTGCTTTAAGAAGCAGCAGTGTAGTATGATTCAGGACATGAAGTATACATTCTAACCATACAAACTAACACACTTGCTCGCTCCATTTTTCCATTAGTCCTAGCATCCAAAAATCAAAACTCTATTAAATTGTGGACACTTCTCTTAAAAATTAATTATAGTTTCCCTTTTTCTACAAATCAAAAAAGCTAATTTAAAAAATGGAAAAAAGGAAATATCATAACTCTAATAAACCCATAAAAGTAGCATTGAAGGGATATATATATATATATATATATATATATATATATATATATATATATATCCCCAGAAATTGAAAAATGCAGCCAATTTAAGCATATAATACATAATATGATTAACCAAACCATACTACTGGCAAGATATACAACTGGGTTTGTCAATGAGGGACATAGTTCGTCATAAAAAACAAAGTAGTCTAACAACTAATAAGCCAACCCATAAAACTGGCAACAATTTATTACTGGCAAATCACAAAGCTTTTAAGTCCTTATATGCATTAATAGAAAAAGAAACTAAACCTATAACTCAAAATTATCAACATTAACAAGCCAAATATGATTTAACGAAAATGGATCGAACTAATATGCAGAATGAGAATAGCAGAGAAATGACAAATATGAGGTAGGAAGAAATCTAAGAGAGAGAGAGAGAGAGAAGAATCTATTCATTTGCATGGAAAACAATATGACCAGCACCCACAATGGAGAATGTTATTATAGTCCTTGTACACCCTAGCAAGAATGCCAGCACAACAACTCACTAACAGAATTGGAAATAAAATGACAATAGTAATGCAAAAATAATAAAGATGCTTATCTAGGTAGGAACGACAACAGTATAACCAAAACAACTAGCTCACTCAATTTTTTTACACATAATATTCCCTTCCCCTTCAAAAGACCTTGTCCAAAAGGTTAAGGTTTGGAAACCTCTACTGGATATCATACAAGAATTCCCAAGTAGCTTTTTCTAGGCGCACATCAGACCATTTGATTAAGACTTTAGTTGCAGCCTTATTGCCTCTCTTGACTAGTTTCCTCTCTAAAATAGCTACAAGAGTAAGAGATGAACAAAAGGTGTAGGTAATGCAGCTGTTGGGTTAGCAGTAGGAGGAATGGACCTCTTGAGCTGTGAGATATGGAATACTGGATGGATGTCTGCCACTGGGGGAAGTTGTAGTTTGTAAGCTGCCTTCCCAATCTTGTCTTCAATACAATATGGCCCATAGTATAAGGGTGAGAGTTTGTTGTACTTCCTCTATGAAACAGTAAGTTGTCTGTAAGGTTGCAGCTTAAGATAAACCTAGTCTCCAATTTGGAAGGTCCTATCTGACCTATGTCAATTTGCTTGTTATTTCATCCTATGTTGAGCCCTTTGCAAGTGATACTTCGTGATCTGTAATTGTAGAAACTGGTCCACAACAACCATTTTGGAATCTCCAGGAAAATAAGGAATATGAATAGAAGGAGGCATGCCATAAACCACCTCAAAGGGAGTAGCCTGAATTGATGAGTGAAAATTTGTATTATACCACCATTCAGCCAAAGGTAACCACTTGTACCATTGATGAGGATTTTCTCCTATTATACATCTAAGATAAGTCTCCAAACACCTGTTAACAACTTCAGTTTGACCATCTGTTTGGGGATGATATGCAGTGGACCTCAACAACTCTACTCCTTGTAGCTTAAACAATTCCTACCAAAATGCGCTAACAAATATTGGATCTCTGTCATTCACCATAGAAGAAGGAGTACCATGCAACCTAAACACATGCATGAAGAATAATTGAGTCACTGTTGCTACAGAGAATGGATGACTAAGGCCAATAAAGTGAGCATACTTGCTGAACCTGTCTACCACCACTAAAATAACATATTTCCCTTGTGACTTAGGCAGCCCTTCAACAAAATCCATACTAATATCAGTCCAGATGCCCTCTAGTATAGGCAAAGGTTGCAGCAGCCCTGGAGTGTTAACATTTTTAGGCTTGCAAGTTGATAAATAACACATTGCCTGATATAATTCCTTACATCTTTCTCCAACCCTTTCCAAAAAAAAAATATGAGTTTGACTCTTTTAATTGTAGCTTGCATTCCAGAATGCCCACCAGTTGCAGAATCATGCATGATCTGCAATATTTTCTGTTTAAGGTTGAAATCATTTCCCACCACTAATCTCCCTTTTCTCCTTAACAAGCCATCAATCCAAGAATAAGGCCCCCTGTTTTAGTTTACCGTTCTGTAAAGCCTCAATCACAGCTTGAATATTAACATCATCTTGCCAACTAGCCTTAACTTCAGGCAACAAGTTGCTAACTAGTGAGGAGAGTGTCAAAGCAGCTAACTGAGAAAAGGGAAGTCTGCTAAGAGCATCAGCAGCTGTGTTATCCTTGCCTTTCTTGTAGGAGATAGCAAAATCATACCCAAATAGCTTAGCTATGAATTTCTGTTGATAGGTAGTTGTTATCCCTTGCTCCAATAGAAATTTCAAACTGTGATGATCATTTTTAATTAAAAAAATGCCTATGAGCAATATAATGATCCCATTTCCTAACTGCATACACAACAGCTAACAATTCTTTTTCATAGACAGAGAGTGAAGTATGTCTTGGAGCTAATGCTTTACTGATATAAGCTATTGGATGTGAATCCTGCATAAGGACAGCCCCAATTCCACCATCACTAGCATCTGTTTCTATGACAAATAATTTTTTTGGAGATGGTAAGGCCAATACTAGAGTTGTGATTCAGACATTCTTGAGGTTAATAAAAGCACCCTTTACTGCTACAGACCAAACAAAACTATCTTTCTTCAACAGGTCAGTCAAGGGTTTGCTCAAAACTCCATACCCTTTTATAAATCTTCAATAATAGCCAGATAGCCCTAAATATCCCCTAAGATTTTACAAAATCATTTCTTCTTTGCATGCTTTGGTGACTCATCCCAACACATCAACTCTTAAGCTTCATCAACATAAAATAGAAGAAAGGAATAAGAGTAGAATTATAAATGAATTTTTAAAATGAAGAAGAAGAAAATAAAATGAAAAGAACCAAGCATGGACACACAATTTCTCGACCAAAATAAGAAATCATTTCACCTTCAACTCTCCACTAACCAAGACCACTAGGTGTTTCTTTGCTCTTCTCTTATTTCAATTCTTACATGCAAAGACTCTATAATCTATTCCAAGCTTCTCTCTCAAGTGAAAAACCATGACTAAGCCTCTAAATGGGTTTTCTCATCTCAAGGTGTCTCAGCCTCTTGTAGAAAATGGGTTGGGGTTGAATTGTTCTCCCGACTCTTCTTGAATTCCACTAAAATAACTATTCTAAACTCAAAATGGTGTTTGGGTAGCAAGAATTTAAGAGAGAGGGAAAATGGGAGGAGGAGAGTGTACGATTTTAAAAGAAGAAAGAAGAGAATGGGTTTTGTTAAAGAAAGAAGAACATAAAAAATGCCCATTCTTCCTTTATATAAATATATATATAGTTAAGTGAAGAATTGCAGTAACTGTAGATGCCCAAAATGGATAGAGGCATTTACGGTAAAGAGCATGACCACAAAAAAGGCTTAAATCAACATAAGTGCAACCACAACATGTAAAGGGAGATTGTGAGTTTCATAAGAAGTCAGAGGGAAAAATGTGACCAAAATTTAGGGTCTAATAGGAAAAATAAATGTTGTAACAACTAGTTGTTAGATATAAGAAGAAGAATTTGTTAGTAACGGCTCTATGGAGTAATGAGGCTATAAATAACTCACCAAAAGCCACACAAAGAGAAAAACAACCTCTACTCAAGATTTTCCAATTTGTTTCTTCATCTTTTATAACAATTATTGTATTAATTTGAGAGGGAAATGATTTAAGTACTCAACCATAAAATACTTGAGGAAAGGTTTTGAATGAGCCTAAGATAAAGCTTTAGGAAGTGTTTAAGAGTTAGCCTAAATAAAACTCTTATTGTAAGAGGTTTTGAATGAGCTCTTAGTAAAAGTCTTCTTATGGTTATAGTGTGAGCCCTTGGAAAAACACTTAAAGTTTAGAGTAAGCATATGTGAAAACTCTAGATAGGTTGGGTGTGAGCCTTGGAAACACTTTGTTGGGAGTGAGCTAATGAAAACTTCACACTTGTACTATTTGTGAGAAATAGTGGAAAAATCTCAATTGAGATTGGGAGGGATTGTTGCCCAATTGGATATAAATCTTATGTGTCTATATCTCTCTATCTTTTTATCCTTTATTTATCCATTACAAAGTAAATTATGCATTCCATCAATTCATCCCTTCCCTTTTAGTGCATGTCTTCCTTACAATTGGTATTAGAGCTTTGGTCTCACATTCAAAGCTTAATTGCGTGAGAAAAGATCGAATATGGCAAATAAAGGGAGTCATTGCCTCAATTTTTTTTTTGGTAGGTCACAAGCTACACCCAATGGAATCATAAAGTGGAGATATACTTGGATAGTGACAGCATGGACTCATGGGACACTATCTTATAAGAATGGAAGCCACCATCTAAGGAGATCAACAGTGAGATGGAGCTAAATCTATGAAATGATTGGTTGGAATCACAATGAAAGGCATATGGAAAAAATAAAAGAGCAATAACAATTCTCCTTGCCTCATTATCAATGGAAGAATGCTTAAGAGTGCAACATTATCAAAGTACACATAGAACATTAGAGAATTATCATGAAGGGACTAAGGGGAGATTGTTAGCATAAGTAATGCATCTCTATTTTGATCTTGACAATTAAATTGAAAGTCGCTAATATATTTGTTGAGTGTTATTTTGTAAGTCTATGAGTTTCATAGTATTTGGAGTGCAAACACATCGTGAATCTTGAAAAAGTTTGGCAGAACCTCTAAATCACGACACGGTGAATATTGTTACCCATGATAGTGAAATTGTGAGCGCATCTCAACATTAGCAATTGGGAATCCAATAGAGCTAAATCTGATGTAGAAACAATGGAGATCGTGACTTTAAGTTCAATCATAGAGTCATAGCGAAAGAGGTATCGTAACTGCATCAAGGGCCAACACGAAAGCGAAATTCATAATGCCAAACCTGCCAAAAGCTAACCAAGTCCAAGCTACCATGTGTCCAAAAGGGTTATGATTAAAACCAAATTAGCACTGCAATATAGAGAAACGCGACTGTGATTGCAGCAACTAAAGTTACCCAAAATGGATAGAGGCATTTGTGGTGAAAAGCATGACTGCAAAAAAGGCTCGTGACAACAAAAGTGTGATTGATACTTGGAAAGGACGACCACAAGTTTCATATGAGGTCAATCGTCGGAGTCGAGAGCTAGTCAGATGCAATCATATGTCACTAGCTGTTAGGAGCTTAAGAACATTACTAGAAAAATATTCTATAATGACTAGAAACATCATCCTTAAAAATAAAAAATTGTTCAATAAAACTTTTTAGCGACCAAAAATGTCGTACGTCACTGTTATAGGCTTTGCCGTAAAAAGTATTTTGCAACCATAAAAATATAGTCACGAATGATTAATTGCGAAAGCGTATATCATGGTTGCAAAAAATACACAATAGCAACCAAATTTTATATGAATAGCAACGACATTTTTGTCATTATTGTCTTTTGAAAATCCAGTAATCAATTAGTTGCGACGAAAATTCTAGTTGCAACTAACGTTTTGCAAAATGCATTACATGATCGTAATTGAAACTAGTTTCAATTTTTGTGAAAAAAAAAATTTAGTCGCTAATAAGGCTTGAAATATGATCAATATTGCTATTATTTATTAATTATTCATCTATATTCTTGCTATTTTGTTAATACATATATTATAAAATCAAATACACAAATGAAATTACAAATATTTTTATATATAACAATATAGAAATTACATTGTTAATTAAGTCAATGTAAATTGTTTTAAGCATAGATACAAAAAAATCCCCAAACAAAAATATCAAAAATATCTAACCCCATTCAAAACAACAACATGAACAAAAAAAATGAATATGTAGTCCCAAAATATAAGTTAATTCTTGTTGAACATCACTTGTAACTTTTTTCATCCTGTAAACAGTATACATACATCATGTAGATTCCTAAATTAAATATTTACTATAACATAGCAAATAAAGAATAAGTTGACTCATGATTTCAATATAGTTCACAAAAACACTTACCTTAGACTAATTTGGCTAGTTGTTTTGATATCTATTAGATAGTCAAATATATATGCAAATAAAAAAAGTAAAGGGGCTGTAAAGAGAAAAAAAAAACAAATTATATGAGTAGTTTATCGTTAAATTGTTGTAAGTCTATGTTAGTATAAGGTAGCACATCACATGCATGGATTTACTCATGTAAGGCAATTGTCTAGGAGTTTTGGACAGTTTGGATTTATTCAAAAAACATGAAAAGGGATACATATGCATTATAAGAACCTATAGGCAATCAATCATTAAATTGATAACCTAACCATGAAAAGTGGACTTGAACCAAATCTTGAAACCCTACCAAAAATATAATAAACTGAATCAATGCAATTGCAAAGACCAAAACTTAACACCCTTTAACTCTTCATAGAATCAATGTAAAAATTCATCAAGACCTAACCAACACTACTAATTGATTCAAAGAAAATGAGTCATATGCACACAATAGAGCAATCTATTTGCAAAAGGATACTCAAAGTAAAAAGACAAGTATAATATATCAATTGGTAAAAAATGTTCATAAGCAATCTACCTACAGAAACCACTATCAACAAAATTACTATAAAATCAATCCAACCCATATGATAAAAGTTCACCCGAAACAAAAAAAAAAATTCAACAACAATTTAATAGCAATCGCATTTTTCTCCTTTTAGTTAACTATTTATGACAACATGTAGGGACATAAATGTATACAATAATAGCATTTAAAAATATTTACCTCAAAATGAGGTGTCAATGTATAGCAAACATTAGTTCCATATATACACTTTGGTAAAAGAGGCTGTAGAATAACATAAAGTAGAAACTAAAATTAGAATAGCATCACCTAAACTTGCAATTATCTTTGATTTTAATGGATTCATCATGAACCTAAAATAATTTTATATTAATAGACTAATAATAATAGTCTTATCTTTTAAAAAAAATTAAGTGCAAAATTTCTATGAGCCAAAGAAGCCTAATTCATAAAATTTTAGATATAAGTCAAGTAAAGAATCCCATTTGGGCTTTCAAAGCAAAATTAAAACTTAATGATGTGAATGACTAATTAAATTGATCATGTTATTAAGGATATACCTGAATAATCCCAACTCCTTAACATATTTATAAACATATGATAGCTAACCTTTTTGTACTTGATGATAACTCACTAACAGTTGGAGACACCAATTAGGAACATTACATTAGTATTTTATATTGTTCAAATATGTTATATCCTAACTTGGCGCATAACAATATCCCACCTCTTGCCCCTGAATTTTGCATAAAGGAATTAAAAGAAAAGTTCTATAATATAATTCAGTATTTTATTTTACACATTTCTTCATTCTCTCACATTGAATCAAGGCAGTCATTCATTAATTAACATAACTGAACTATTACAAATTCTTGAATTAACAAACTGAAATTCATATGGAGAAGAGAGAATTTGACCATCTCATCGTCGAAGAAACAAATATATTTGTTGAGAGCATTATTAAAGATTGGTAATGTCATCATTTTGGAGGTATTAGGAGAAAGTTTCATATTCAAATATTAATGTTGTACTAATTAAAGGCCAATAATATAAATCATGCACCACCCATGTAACTCCATTTTAGAAGAAAGTTTCATCGCTAGATTGTTGTTAATCATATTTATTTATTTATTTATTAATCATTGACAACAATACAAATTAAAAGCAATGACAACAAATTTGAATGCCTTAACTATTCACCTCAAGTTCCCTATATAGTTGATGAGTGATGAGGAACACTGAGGCGTCAACACATTTCAATGAAGGGCATCGTGATGCCTGATAAAGCACCCCATAATGACAAATTGAAAATGTAAAGCAAGGTTATATGGTAAAGAATTCAAAATATTATGAAAATATCTACTCTGTAATCATTATCTACCAATCTATGACACATTCAAGATACACACGTAAACAAAAGCATACACACTCCTTTTGTTGATTCTTCTTTTGCTTTAAGAAGTAGCAGTGTAGTATGATTCAGGACATGAAGTATACATTCTAACCATACAAACTAACACACTTGTTCGCTCCATTTTTCCATTAGTCCTAGCATCCAAAAATCAAAACTCTATTAAATTGTGGACACTTCTCTTAAAAATTAATTATAGTTTCCCTTTTTCTACAAATCAAAAAAGCTAATTTAAAAAATGGAAAAAAAGGAAATATCATAACTCTAATAAACCCATAAAAGTAGCATTGAAGGGATATATATATATATATATATATATATATATATATATATATATATATATATATATATATATATATATATATATATATATCCCCAAAAATTGAAAAATGCAGCCAATTTAAGCATATAATACATAATATGATTCACCAAACCATACTACTGGCAAGATATACAACTGGGCTTGTCAATGAGGGACATAGTTCGTCATAAAAAACAAAGTAGTCTAATAACTAATAAGCCAACCCATAAAACTGGCAACAATTTATTACTGGCAAATCACAAAGCTTTTAAGTCCTTATATGCGCTAATAGAAAAAGAAACTAAACCTATAACTCAAAATTATCAACATTAACAAGCCAAATATGATTTAACGAAAATGGATCGAACTAATATGCAGAATGAGAATAGCAGAGAAATGGCAAATATGAGGTAGGAAGAAATCTGAGAGAGAGAGAGAGAGAGAGAGAGAGAGAAGAATATATTCATTTGCATGGAAAAAAATATGACCAGCACCCACAATGGAGAATGTTATTATAGTCGTTGTACACCCTGGCAAGAATGCCAGCACAACAACTCACTAACAGAATTGGAAATAAAATGACAATATTAATGCAGAAATAATAAAGATGCTTATCTAGGTAGGAACGACAACAGTATAACCAAAACAACTAGCTCACTCAATTTTTTTACACATAATATTCCCTTCCCCTTCAAAAGACCTTGTCCAAAAGGTTAAGGTTTGGAAACCTCTACTGGATATCATACAAGAGTTCCCAAGTAGCTTTTTCTAGGCGCACATTAGACCATTGGATTAAGACTTTAGTTGCAGCCTTATTGCCTCTCTTGACTAGTTTCCTATCTAAAATAGCTACAAGAGTAGGAGATGAACAAAAGGTGTAGGTAATGCAGCTGTTGGGTTAGTAGTAGGAGGAATGGACCTCTTGAGCTGTGAGACATAGAATACTGGATGGATGTCTGACACTAGGGGAAGTTGTAGTTTGTAAGTTGCCTTCCCAATCTTGTCTTCAATACAATATGGCCCATAGTATAAGGGTGAGATTTTGTTGTACTTCCTCTATGAAACAGTAAGTTGTCTGTAAGGTTGCAGCTTAAGATAAACCTAGTCTCCAATTTGGAAGGTCCTATCTGACCTATGTCAATTTGCTTGCTGTTTCATCATATGTTGAGCCCTTTGCAAGTGATACTTCGTGATCTGTAATTGTAGAAACTGGTCCACAACAACCATTTTGGAATCTCTAGGAAAATAAAGAATATGAATAGAAGGAGGCATGCCATAAACCACCTCAAAGGGAGTAGCCTGAATTGATGAGTGAAAATTTGTATTATACCACCATTCAGCCAAAGGTAACCACTTGTACCATTGATGAGTATTTTCTCCTATCATACATCTAAGATAAGTCTCCAAACACCTGTTAACAACTTCAGTTTGACCATCTGTTTGGGGATGATATGCAGTGGACCTCAACAACTCTACTCCTTGTAGCTTAAATAATTCCTACCAAAATGCGCTAACAAATATTGGATCTCTATCATTCACCATAGAAGAAGGAGTACCATGCAACCTAAACACATGCATGAAGAATAATTGAGTCACTGTTGCTACAGAGAATGGATGACTAAGGCCAATAAAGTGAGCATACTTGCTGAACCTGTCTACCACCACTAAAATAACATATTTCCCTTGTGACTTAGGCAGCCCTTCAACAAAATCCATACTAATATCAGTCCAGATGCCCTCTGGTATAGGCAAAGGTTGCAGCAGCCCTGGAGTGTTAACATTTTCAGGCTTGCAAGTTTGATAAATATCACATTGCCTGATATAATTCCTTACATCTTTCTCCAACCCTTTTCAAAAAAAAATATGAGTTTGACTCTTTTAATTGTAGCTTGCATTCCAGAATGCCCACCAGTTGCGGAATCATGCACGATCTGCAATATTTTCTGTTTAAGGTTGAAATCATTTCCCACCACTAATCTCCATTTTCTCCTTAACAAGCCATCAATCCAAGAAAAGGCCCCCTGTTTTAGTTTACCGTTCTGTAAAGCCTCAATCACAGCTTGAATATTAACATCCTGTTGCCAACTAGCCTTAACTTCAGGCAACAAGTTGCTAACTAGCGAGGAGAGTGTCAAAGCAGCTAACTGAGAAAAGGGAAGTCTGGTAAGAGCATCAGCAACTGTGTTATCCTTGCCTTTCTTGTAGGAGATAGCAAAATCATACCCAAATAGCTTAGCTATGTATTTCTGTTGATAGGTAGTTGTTATCCTTTGCTCCAATAGAAATTTCAAACTGTGATGATCATTTTTAATTAAAAAAAATGCCTATGAGCAATATAATGATCCCATTTCCTAACTGCATACACAACAGCTAACAATTCTTTTTCATAGACAGAGACTTAGAGCTAATGCTTTACTGATATAAGCTATTGGATGTGAATCCTGCATAAGGACAGCCCCAATTCCACCATCACTAGCATCTGTTTCTATGACAAATAATTTTTTTGGAGATGGTAAGGCCAATACTAGAGTTGTGATTAAGGCATTCTTGAGGTTAATAAAAGCACCCTTTGCTGCTACAGACCAAACAAAACTATCTTTCTTCAACAGGTCAGTCAAGGGTTTGCTCAAAACTCCATACCCTTTTATAAATCTTCAATAATAGCCAGATAGCCCTAAATATCCCCTAAGTTATCTCAAATTTCTCAGAACAGGCCAAGTAGCCATGGCTTCTATTTTCTTAGGATCAGTAGATACCCCATTCTTACTAATAATATGACCTAAATACTCTACTGCTGATTCACCAAATGAGCACTTACTCAACTTAGCAAACAAGTGATGTTCTTGTAACTTTTGAAACACTAATCTTAAATGTTCAACATGGATCTGCATATCCTTACTGTAAATAAGTATGTCATCAAAGAATACCAAAACAAATCTCCTCAAAAGGGGCCTAAAAACTTCATTCATAAGGCTTTGAAAGGTGGAAGGAGCATTAGTGAGACCAAAGGGCATCACTACAAACTCATAATGGCCATCATGTGATCTAAATGTTGTTTTAGAGATGTCATCAGGGTGCATTCTAATTTGGTGATATCCAGACCTAAGATCAAGTTTGGAAAACACAGCAGCTCCATGTAATTCATCTATTAACTCTTCAATGATAGGGATGGGGTATCTATCTTTAATAGTTTGCCTGTTTAATTCCCTGTAATCTATGCACATTCTCCAACTATTATCTTTCTTCTTAACCAGCACTATGGGAGAAGAAAAAGGGCTCACACTAGGTTGTATAACTCCACTTTTAAGCAATTCTTTTATCATGTTTTCAATTATTGTCTTTTGAACAAAAGAATACTTATAGGGCCTAATGTTCACAGGCTTTGACCCTCCATCAAGGGTATTCTATGGTCATGTGACCTATGAGGTGGCAAGGTTTTGGGTTCTTCAAACAAAGATGTAAACCCTGATAATAAGTGAGTAAGTGCAGGATCTTTTACCTCTAAAACTTCATTTGTTTGAAAAACATTGAGTGTTACTATTCTTCCTTCCGACATCTGTACAATGTAGGTGAGAGGAGTGAGGTGTTGTAGCAGCTTAGTCATTATCCTATTTGAGACCATCCTTATTGAAGTAGAGTTAATGCCCTGAAGCTGATAAGGTCTGTCACCCAGAGAAAAAAACATCCTGAGTTGTTTAAAGTTCCATACAATGTCACCAAGGGTAGACAACCAATGAATCCCTAGCACCATTTCACAGCCTCCTAAAGGCATCATCAGGAAGTCAGCCTCAAAATGTTGACCCTGCATCTCCCATTCAAAATGCTTACAAGCATGTGCACACAAGATTTCTCGACCATTTGCTACAATGATTCTGACAGGTTTTATTGATTGTAACTTGCATCCCAATCCCTTGGTTACTGCTAAATCAAGAAAATTATGAGTGTTGCCTGAATCAATTAATAAATGAATGGACTTCTTCTTGTGCCTTCCCACTACCTTCATTGTCTGGTAGGCCCTCTCAGTAAACCCCTTGAGTGCATAGAGTGACAAATTTGGTGAGGCATCTATGTTTCCATCATCATTCCATGAAAATGATTCTTCCACCTCTCCTATTTCTTCTTCAGGTTCCTCCTGCACCACCACCATGTGAATCTATTTCTTCTTACACTATGACCTGAGGTGAATTTCTCATCACACCAGAAGCACAAGTTCTTAGCCCTCTTTTCATTCAACTCCTCATCAGTCAATCTTCTGGTTTTGGTTGGTGTCATTCGATTGTTATTAGATAGAAATAAGGGAGCGAACTTGGCATTAAAAGCTAAGGTATTCTGTTTGGTTGCATCTGGGGTTGGTAGGATGGGAGGTTTTGATATCAGGTTTATGGTTTGTGGTCTAAAATTGGGAGAAGAGATAGGAGTGGTTGTAATGGGCCTGTTGGCATAAGTTTTTGGGGACTTGATGGTGGTAAGATATGACTCCTGGATACGAGCTAGTGCATAAGCCTGTTGTAAGGTTTTGGAGGCATGCATCCTCATAGGAATACGTAGCTCATCCTTGATCCCACTCAAGAAATAGCTCAACGAGTAATCTTCATTTAAGGTTACTCTGTGGGAGAGTATATCGAATTCCTCCAAGTAATCTTGAAGAGACCCAGTTTGTACCGAACCCTTGAGATTAGCCATTGGGTCCTCATAGATTTTCTCACCAAAATTCCCCTTAAAGGCCTCTATATACTCCTTCTAAGGAGGTTCACCCATTGTGCCTCTATTCTTAACATAACTTTGATGCCACTGTAAGGTCTTACCCTCCATGTAAATTGCAGCAAGTCTAACCTTAGCGTTTGAAGGAGTAGTATCAACCTGAAAAATCTCTCACATTTGAACAACCAACCTTCTAAATCGTTTCCATCAAACCATGGAAACTCTATTTTGGTGAATCTGGTGACCATTTGGTAACTGTCACCATTAACAGCTTGGTGAGGATGAGTAGTGAGGTCAATGAAAGGAGAAACAGTAGGATTTGATTGGTCTCCTACAACTGGGTTATGAGTTGCTGGATGCGATGATGAAGCGGGTGATGGGTTTTGGGTTGGGGTGGTGCATTGATGGAAGAAATGAGAGTTTTAAGCTCACTCATCATGCCAGTAAATAGTTGTTCCTGTTTCTGATTATTTTCTTGTAACATTCCTTTCACCATATTACGGATAGACTCTTCAAACTTTTTCAAATCTTGGGATTGGGTGTGGTCGGAGACAACCATTGTTACCAATAGTTTGGATTTGACGAGAGCAAGAAAAATTAGATATTAAAGTCGAGGATTGATGCTCTGATACCATATGATTCAACGAAAATGGATCAAACTAATATGTAGAATGAGAATAGTAGAGAAATGGCAAATATGAGGTAGGAAGAAATCTAAGAGAGAGATAGAGAGAAGAATCTATTCATTTGCATGGCAAAAAACAAGACCAACACCCACAATGGAGAATGTTATTATAGTCGTTGTACACCCTGGCAAGAATGTCAACACAACAACTCACTAACAGAATTGGAAATAAAACGACAATAATAATGCAGAAATAATAAAGATGTTTATCCAAGTAGGAACAACAACAGTATAACCAAAATGACTAGCTCACTCAATTTTTTTACACATAACAAAATAACTCCCAAATAGAAATACAAAAAGAAAATACCCCAAACAAGGCATTATCTAAAATAAAGACAGAGAAGCATGAGCATACCAAAAATCACCGCCACAAAAAGGCGAGACAGATCAAGAAGTAATGGATTGAGGAGCAGAGCTAAAACAACGAAATCTAACAGAGACGCAAATGTTGAGGCGTTGGTTTTAAAGAAAAAAAAGAGATAAAATTTGAAAGATTTATAATTCTTAGATAATAATAAAGAACTAAAGCACACAGGGATTGATTATTGCATATAAAAAAAATTGGGAGGTGAAAAATATTTCATTTCTCCACAGTAACAATGTATTTCTCGCAAAACAAATTAATATAGCCTCAGATAACTTATTGGAACTTAAAATTTTAATTACCTTGAGGAGACGTTAAAAGGAATCGATGAAAGTAGAGCTTAGAATTGAAACAAGATGCAATTAAACTGATGAGAGAAGGCAAAAACAAAAATACAAAAAAAAAGAAGGAGAAACTTTAGATAGAGAATGGCACGAAAGAGAGAGAAAATGGAAGAAAATTGGATTTTATAGCTACATTATTTGATAGCAAGATTAAAACGTAATGAGGGAAGAAAATGGGAGTTTCTAGATATATAGGTTTTCTTCGTAGTTTGATAGTAGGATGGAGTTTCAAGCAATTTGGGTTTTCAATTCTATTTTTTTTAATAAGTACTATTTTATTATTGATTCCTGCTGAAGAGTCCTGCCCATTTTTAGACAATAGCAGCGACTGGGATTAACATATTCCGACGGTTATTTTATATCATCGCAAAAATTCATATATTTTGGTAAATTTAATGACTAGTCAAAATTTTGGTCGCTATTTATCCACTTATATATAGATGAATTTTTTGTCATCGCTAAAAGTTAGTCACTAAAGGTCTTGTTTCTTGTAGTGAAAATTGCGATCGCGAAAGGCAATGCGTGTCTTTGATTTTGAGTTTGATAGCAAAGAGAAATGTTGTAGAAACTATAAAAATAAGAGAATAAGGATTTGTTAGTAGTGAGCGATAAATACTTCACCAAAAGCCACACAAAGAGAATAACAACTTCTCTAGTGTCCAAACTTCGCCAATTTGTTTCTCCATCTTTTAATAACATTTTTTTGAATTAATTAAGAGATGAATGATTTAAGTTTTTAGCTATAAAACACATAGAAAAAAGTTTAGAGTAAGTCTGTGATAAAACTTTAGGAAGGGTTTGAGAGTTAATCTAAGTAAAACTCTTGTTGTAAGGGATTTTGAATGAACCTTTAGGAAAACTTTTGTTGGGATTAGAGTGTGAATCTTTGGAAAAATACTTCAGGTTTAGAGTTAGTTCTTGTGAAAACTTTAGATAGGTTAAGTGTGAGTCTTGGAAATATTTAGTTGGAAGTGATCTAGTGAAAACTCTACACTTATACTATTTATGAGAAATAATGAAAAAATTCCAATTGAGCATGGGGATGGAACATAGGAATTGTTGTCCAAACTATTATAAATTTTATGTGTCTCTATCTCTCTTTATCTTTTTATTTAATGTATTCCACCAATTCATCATTCCTTCTTGATGCACATCTTTCTTACAGTTTCAATAGGGGAAACAATCGAAACTTTTTAGGTTTGCTTAATCCAAGTAAGTTGTCTAGATAGAATAATAAGATGGGCATTGGTGTAATTATCTAATTTTTTTGATAAGGTTTTTGAAGTTGACACAGGCGTCCTCATTGGAAATCTTATATGGAGTTGCATTTACAACTTGCTCAAAATGGGTTATCTTAACTCGTCCTATTATTGGTTAATTCCCACACAAAAGTTTTGTCTCTAATGCTAACGGGGTTAATAGATTTTGGAAAATCTTTGGTAGGTATGAAATCTCTTTTTATGATGCATAAATTTCAAATCAATCAAATAATAAAATATTTGTGCAGTTTTGTAAAATAAATTTATAAATTTTTTTATGGATTTCCTTTCTTTCACCTAGATTGTTTTTGAAAAACCCAGATTTCTTTTTTTTAATGTATTGTAAGATGTATAAAATTCATCATATAGAAAATTTCTTATCAACTCCAAATTTCTTCTGTAAAACATTAATTGGTTCATGAACAATATTATTTGTAATGGCAGAAAAGGTTGGTGAAGTTGGTTTTGTGGTTCATCAAACTCAGATTTTGTAGACTAGTTGAGGTATACTCGTCGTGTAATAAACATTCTGGAACATAGAACTAGGTAAGTTAGAAGTGTAAAATCTATGAGGGAAAGTAAGGGTTGAATTTTCTTATGCTGTAAAAGGTATTTGTATAACTGAAGGGACTTTTGAGACCACCTAAATCTATAGTATTCGTGGTTCACGATTGATCAAAAAATCTATTGATGAGAACTCCATATAAATTAAGATTGACTCTATCATCATTGTACTGTATTATTTCCCTTAGTTGACTATTTGGTTTTACATTTTGGGGTGGTTCAGATTTTACTATAATTTCTAAGATCCAATATTCTTTTAATTGGGTTATATCTTAATATTGAATAGATATAGGGATGAAAATGTATGATTTTGTAAGCTCTGTTTGGGAAACCTAACCTCATAAATTGGATTGGAAAAACTAAGAATCGGCTTTAAATCTGAGCTAGTTAAAACTCAGAACAGATTGGGTAAAAGACTGGCGCTAAAATTGGCCATCTAGCCAATGTAATTATGCAAATTATATCATAAACATATGTCAATGATGCATTGTATACGACAATATTTTTTTATTAAGGTATTAATGTTTCACAAGCGTGTTCTAGATAATAATCAGGTTTATCAGTTATGACTTATAAATTTATCATTTATAACTTATAGTTTCATCACTTATAATTTATATGTTTATAATTTAAAACTTATAGGTTTATCATTTAAAACTTACAAATTCATCATTTTTAAGCTACAAGTTTATCGTATAGGTTTATTATTTAAAATTTACAGATTCATTGTTTAAAACTTACATGTTAATCATTAAAAACTTCTAGGTTCATCGTTTAAAACTTGTAAATTTATCATTTAGAATTTGCAGATTCATCATTTAGAACTTGCAGGTTTATCGTTTAGAATTTATAGATTTATTATTTAGAATTTAGAAGTTTATCGTTTATAATTTATAAGTTTATCATTTAGAACTTTCAGGTTTCTCATTTAGAATTTACTGGTTCATCATTTAGAACTTACTGGTTTATCATCTATAACTTACAGGTTCATCATTTAGTACTTATAGGTTTATCATTTATAATTTACAGATTCATCACTTAGAACTTAACAGATTCATTATCCTTTCCATACAGGTTTATTATTTATAACTTACAGATTCATCATCTATAATTTTATTTTTTCCATTAATATTTCTTTGTTAAATACTACATTTACATCTTTAAATATAAGTTGTTAATAAAAAAACATTTAGTATGCCAAAATATTTATCTAAATTTCAATAAGTATGCAAGATAAACATCAAAATAATTTTTAATAAAGAAATATAATTGACCACATGTTCAGTTATTAATAAACAGAAAAAATTAAAAGCCAAGGCAAAGTAATGGACTTTTAATTTATTGAATTACTTGTTAAATTAATAAAAACCTTGTTAATTAATTATTGTTTCATGAAACATAATATAATTAAATAGATAGATCTAAATATAGAATTACCATACACATATTCTAAGTTCACGAAATTAAATATATATTTTGAATTCACTATCCACTCCATGTGTGCAATTGTTTTCTATTAGACGTCTCACAATTTGCATGTGTGAATGATTTAGGTTCATAATACAAGATAAATACGAATTCATGATATAAGAATTGATCTGCCAACCAGTTGACCTGATCACTGGATAACTAATTTTGGCAAGTTGCATAATTTCTAAAAATCTATTTTTTAAAGCAAGACAACATCATTTTGGTCAGAAAAAGCTCATTATACTTCGTTTAATATAAAGTAACATAAATTATATCATGGACCTATATTCACATTGCATCATAGACTCTGATTCAAAACAGCAACGTATTGTCTAGTGATTTATACATGCAACGTATTTTTAGTGTGCAATATGTATTTTTTCATCATATTCTTTTTTTCTTCTTCTTCTATTACTACTACTACTACTTTCTCTGTCTATTTTAGATTTTTTAGAAAAATTTTAATTTGCATATTTGATTTTATTTTTTGTATTTTTTAATATTTTAGTTATTGTTATTATTGTTTGTGAAGAAAAATATTAGTTTTGATCTATTTGTGGAATAATTTGAACTAAAAATGAAAATATTTAAATTAAAAATAAGTAACGTAGAGAAAGAAAATCAAATTGTTGAAGGTTAAAAACGGTAAATTTTGGTAGAAATAATAAATATATAAGTGATGAACTTGCAAGTTGTAAGCAATAAACCTGTAAATGATGAAACTGTAAGTTTAAAATGATGCACTTGTAGTTTCAATACAATGAATCTGCAATTTTATATAGTGAACCTATAACTTATAAATGATGAACTTGTAAGTTACTATGGATGAATATATAAGTTCAAAATGATGAATCTATTGTATATTCATTAGTTTATCAAAATTCAATTTTAGAAAAGCGCACTTTATTTTATTTCACTTTATTTTATTTCGTACATGTAAAATAAAGAGATCTATAATATAATATAGATCTGGATTCATGATATAATAACCCAAAATATATCGCTGCAATTCTTTTTTTATAGAGAAAGTATCTCCTCCTTGCCTAGTTTTTTTACGTGGGAAACTCCTATTGCTCCTATTACAGTATCTCCACTAATTTTTCCAATGTGGGAACTGATAATTTTTAAAGGCAACAATGTGCTACCTTGGAGCCATGATTATTCAACATTTGACAATTTGATTCTGAATTCTAATTAGTATTCCACATTTGTCAAATTAAATGAAAGAAAATTTAAAGTTGTAGCCTTTATAATATAAATGAAATTTCATTTGAAAATTTAATTAATATAACTTCTTTAGACATATTTATTATTTTTCTTGATTAATTTTATATTGTGACTATATAATAGAATTGTATAAATTGTAAACAATTTCACTGAATGTTAAGTAAAAAACAATTATTTGCATTTTCATTATTAATATACATTATGACAAAATTTTCCTAAAAATTAGTTGGTTTTCTATCAAAAATATTATTTTAATTGAAAATGAGTACTTTAATGTAATTTTTTAATAAAATTATAGTCTAGTTTGTTTTCCCAAAATTAAAAATATATAAATAAATCAATTCTATTAATTGTTTATTAAGAAAATAAATAAAATATAGGCATTGTTATATTTAAGAATGTTATTGAACACAATTATATATTAATTTGAATTATGTATTTTTAAATTTTATTATGTATAAAAATATTAAAAATTATATTTGGTAGCATTTCATTTTAATCGGTTCAATTTAGTTTAATTTCGGTTGAATCTTTAACTACTGACTCTCTGTTTTTCCTCGTTCATTGGCCAAGCCAATTCTAAAAATTTTAGTAGAAATCCTTTTGTACTTTGAAAATGATGTTTTGGAGTAAAATCTGAAATCATGGATTGTGATGGATTTTGTGAACCAAGGCCTACTAGAATAAACAATTCCAGCATGTTGTGGTTGTGGGATTTGATATGTAAAGCCACTGAATTTTGGATATTTTTATCAATCCAGAAAACTGTGAAATTTGGATTGCAGTCAAAAGAGATTGGACCACTGCAAAGGCTGGATTCGACTGAACTCAAAAGTGAGTCATGAAAATTTGTAAATCTTGTATCCATAAAGACATATGATTGATGTCTTCAAACCTTCTTTTGTAAGAGGTTTTATACCCACTCAAAGTAATCCTATGTGGGTGGATATATTTGGATTGTTTTTACCATTGTTTTTGTAAAGATCTAGAAGAAAGAACAATAATTTCAAAAGGTTTTGAAAGTTGAATATCTCTTTCTTCAGTTTTGATAGTGAATTCGGTTTTGAAAAATTAAAATTTGAAGTTTCGTAAATTTGATCCTTTTGGATTTTTGAATTTTCCAATTATCTATGGATTTTTGGAGAACTTTAACAGTGATTTCTCCACTATTGATTTTTTTTTTGGATTTTGAAGAAGATGAGATAGAAGAGTTTGCAAAAAAATTATTCTACCAAGTATATACTCCATGTTTAAAAACACTTTGTTTTGGAAAGAGACATGGTTACAGAATAACCTACAAAAGACTCACTGTCTTGCACCTTTCTTACTCTCAAACGGCTCAACAGGACTTACTGCCGAGTACCAACTTTTTCCTTGTAAAAATAATTTTCTTTTCTTGCAAATAACTTTAAATAGAACCACACTACTAGGCAATCACACTATATATATATCTGCCGAGTACCAACTTTTTCCTTGTAAAAATATTTTTCTTTTCTTGCAAATAACTTTAAATAGAATCACACTACTAGGCAATCACACTATGTATATATTAATTTGTTTCTAGCTATTAGAAACATGGCCAAATCAAATAAAATTTCAAGATGTAAATAATCTCTCTACTTTGATGTCTTTGCTAAACTTAGAAGTAAATGAGAAAAGAGAGAAATGATCTTCGCTTCACATTGGTGGTTTTTGCTGATCACACATCAATCATTAGCAAGCACAATGAGGCATCTTAGCGTTTAAAATTGTTAACTAGTCGCATTAGTGTAATGAGTAGCCCTTTAACCCCAATCTTCAATAGTCCACCAACCCATTTTCACAATTTATATAAGTTAATTAAAAAAAAGGCTACTCAACTAACTTTCATAAGTACCCTATTCAATTCAGAAAAGTATTGCTTCATAAACTTATTCTGTAATCACGCAACCATTATTCTAATCACGCAAACAGTATTCTAATCACGCAAACAGTATTCTAATCAAAGAATGTTTAGCTTCAATGATACATACATGTCTTTCATACCTTTATCATTGATATTAGTAGCATCAATCATGCATGTCTACTCCTTTAAGAATATGTTGGCCATATTGTGCATGCCTGGTTATTATGTCTCACAATTCTTGTTTCCTAATCTTTTCCATCTTTTTAATTCTGCCCAATTTAATTAGATAGGCTAATAAATGTGGTGGTCCTTGGACAGCTCTTGTGAGTAAATTAAATTTCATTTCTTTAAATTTTATAATCTAAAAATCTTTCATACTTAGCTTCAATTTATGGTTTTCATTTAAAGATAGAAAAAACAGAGGGACCTCTTTGATTCCCCTTTTTATGATTTTATCCTACAAGTATCAATGCTTATAATGGTTAGCATGTGTTCCCTCTCATATCAATATCTGTTTATCTATCATCTCTTCGAATACCTTGTAGGTCCTTGTTTCCAATTTCATGTTTATTTATTAACAAGCGCACCACATTGATTATCCCTTTCCAACTCTTATATCTCATCTGTCAAAACTTTTTTGAGGAAACCAAGTTTAACAAAAAATGATGTGATGATGATCTAGACATGTTTATTTAGGATACATGCATGTCACGACTTTAAATTTATGATTTGCTGCATTATCAGACAGAAATTCGACCACCATACTACTTGTCTGATAGAATAAGATCGTTATTTATATCATAGACTTTGTATAGCCTTCCTCACTTGTCATTGCATGGATTCCATCATGAAGCCAACACCCTCCGAAGCACATCCTGAGACAATGGATTTTCTTTCAAATACTTGGTGCAATTTTGCAGTTCAAGCTTTCCAACCTCAGCTGCCAGATCATTCAATTGTTCTACTAGACAACACTATAGAAAAATTTGATTGCCAAACGGTGAGTTTAATTCTTGAGAATTGAATTTATTTCAGTGATTTTTGTATTAAAAAAAAAAACAAGCTGGATTGAAGAAGATTTATTTTTCTTGCACGAGATGGAAAAGAGTGTGAAGATAGATAATAACTCTAACTTCAAGTCTCTACCGCCTTGGAAATCTAATGACGTTAAGGTAATTTACGTTATTGTAAATATCATCTACTTAATTTCATTATAGTGAATTGATAATTGATTGATTTTCTGTTCCTATTCTTAACTTGCAGTCGTGGATATGGATGCAACAAGTAATGCACCCTGAATTAAATTACAACAGAAGGAAATGGGTATGTAATTTTAAGCATTGAAAAACATTCATTCATTTTTTTAGTAGTCGTGATTATGCCACTTATGGCAGCAACATAAAACTATTATAATTTATTGTAAAATTGAAGTCATGAATATTGCAGCATATTGACAACCATTATACATGCTTCTGCTCCTACAATAAGTTGCTAATAATTTGATAATTTGTGTTAGAAAAGAATCCCACATAAGGAATTTAAGGGATATAAGAAGGGTTTAAAATTTTAACGTAACTAACATCATAGTGACTTTAAAGCAATGATGAATTTACAATTATGAACTCCAACTGTCTAAATACATCAAATTCTAATATAGTATCAAAACTATAAGAGAACTAATCGTCATATGACCATAGACTCTTATGTAAAATTGGAGATAGACTCTTATGTAAAATTGGAGATCAAAGAGTGGAAAAAGCTCAAATTAAAGATTGAGTAAGTCTGTGCCTCAAGAAAAGAGAAACGCATACAAAAAAAAAAATTATGGAAGCAAGTGACAATTGAGCCAAAACTAGTTACATTTGAGGGAGGGTGTTGAAAAAAATCTCATATTGGAAATTTAAGAGATAGAAAAATGACTTGTAATTGTGGTACAACTAAATTCAGATTAACTTAAATCATTTTAAAATAAATTCCAATCGTGTAAATCTATCCAATTCTAATAATTTGAAACGGTTGCTAATTAGTTACCATATAATTAATATAGGAATGGTTTTATATCTGCTGGCAACAATTTATTGCATAAATCTTATTTAACAAGTAGGATTATCTTTGCCTATTAATTTACTATACCAATATTCTACCGTTTAGCAAATATAATATAATTACTGATGCAGTTGCCATGGAAGATAGCACCTTTTAAATCGATTTCGATCAAAAAGTGGATAAAAGAGATAAAGCTAAAAAGAAAAGAAGAAGAAAGGTTACAAAGAGCAGAAGTGCATGCAGCCGTAACCGTAGCAGGGGTAGCAGCTGTCCTAGCTGCAATTGCTGCTGAAAATTCAAGAAAAGGTGATAGTGGATCTGCCGCCCCCACCAGGGAGGATGCGGTGGCCTCTGCTGCCGCTTTGGTGGCAGCACAATGCGCTAAGGTGGCGGAAGCCATGGGTTCGAAGAGGGAACAGCTTAGCAGTGTGACAGGATCCGCCATGACTGCTACTGCTACAAGTGATATCCTCACACTCACTGCCGCCGCATCAACATGTAATTTTCTTCACTATTCTTGCTTAATTATATATATTAAATATTTTAATTTTAATAATTTTATCTAATCCTGCTAATGATCAAACGTCAATATTTAAAAAAAAAACATTAATTATTATCTACTACAACTAAAATTCAATTTACAAATGATGCAAAAAATATGTACTGTAGGTCTCTGATTGAGTATTATCAATTACTGGATTGCCTGCTAAATTAAAATGTTAACTTGATGCATCGAGTTTATAAATAGCTTTAAGAGAAAAATATATATAAATATTTTTTGATCCCTAAAGTTCATAATAAATTTCTTGTAATTAAGATCCTAAACAAAAAATTTGTTCTAGTAATTGTGTCAATTATTAATATTCTTACTTAACTAACTTTCTTAACTATCAATTTTAAATTAATTTAGTCTCTATTTATGAAACATTAGTATGTAATTAATAATAATAAAATGAGCCCATTGAATAAATTTTCAATTAGTCCATATTTATGAAATACTTAACATCTAGTAATGATTGTCAATTGAATAAATTTTCAGTTTAGGGACTACAAGGATTAAGAATTAATAGGATAAATTGAATAAAATTTTAGATGATAGGCTTAATTTTTTATATTTTAGTAACAAAATATATATATATATATATATATATATATATATATATATATATATATATTCTCTTTTTCTTTATTTTAGTTGGTGTTATTTTCTTTGCAAGAGAAAAAGAAAAATGACTATTCGTTAGCAACGAGTGATATATCATTCGCTTGCCCATGTATTTAGAATTCTATTCCGTCTTTTTCTCCTAGATGTTATTGTTTTAAATGCTTTTGGTCCGAATTTCAAGAGTATCTGAATCTATCTGAATCTGTTTAAATTTTAATGGGTAACTTTATTAGGGTTTTGGAACGAGTTTGAATAGTAATATTTAAATTCATTACAAATTTGGGTAGAACACGGATAAAAGCCTTCGAATACCCATTACCAGATAAACCTGATTATATATATATATATATATTATGCAATTTATTCTATTTTAATTTATTGAATATAATGATATAATTAATTATTTTTTCATATATTTTTATAGATTGATGAATTATAAATGTAATGAGAGTTTGAAATTTGAAATATAATTTTTCTATCATAATGAACAATATTTAATTTTATTATTATTTTTGAACAATTTGATAAATTATTTTAATTTGAATGTGTTCAATTAGATTTTATATTTTATTTTATTTTATAGTGATTTATGGTAGATTATTTATATATTTTTAAATTTTTAAATATTTAATTATTTTGAATTTTATTTTTTTTTAATTTTTTAATAATAAATGGATAATTATTCGGATTCGGGTATTAATCGGATAATGTTAATCGGATTTGGGATGGGTACAGATATTAATATTATAATTTTAAATAGATTCAGAACGAATTCGAATATGTATATATATAATCAGATTCAGATAGGACAATTTTCTCGAGTACTCTACCCGTTGTCATCCCTAATGCTTATGTTAGGTATAAAAGGAAATCGGATTAGTTTTAAATATTTTGAATGTTTTTATTTTTTGAAATATATAAAAATAAAAAAATAAAATCATTCTTTCATGTGTAAATGAAGTTGAATTCATAATACAAATATAGACCTAAATCTATGATACTAAGATTCGATTTTTTTAGTTTACCATTTTTTAAATTTAAAAATAATAAAATAATAAAAAAAATACACCTTAATTGGGTTTTTAGAATAGCCTAGCGAAATGGACTTTCTAAAGAAATGGAATGGCCTGTGGACTCCATGTTGGGCCCGTTATAGGATTAACTTATAAATAGTAAATGCTATCAACAACTGTAGTGTATTAACTCATAAATATTGTACTTTTGATGTTTCATAAAAATAATTCTCTAATAATAATTTCAATCATTATGACTTGATGATTTATGTGTGATTAATTAGCAATAAGAGGAGCTACAACACTAAAAGCAAGAACAGGATACAAGAATATAGTAAATGGGAGTGCACCAGTGCTGCCCATTGAGGATAACAATCAAATTAATTTCGACTTTGATAGATGCAAATCAATTCTTGCAAATGGCACTCAGCTTCATGTGGAAACCCCTGATGGTATCATTCTACTATTTTTTTTTTTCATGCTTAATTTCTTCTCCATTTTATTAGTTTTGATTGATAATTTTACTTTCTCTAAACAGGAAATTTTGGAGTAAGATCTGTCTATGTTCTCTTCAATAACCAAGCTAAGGTATGTTCTTCTTCTAAACTTAATTGTTTAAATTATATGTTTATTTATCCAACAAAATATTGGCCGAGAAGTATCAAAGCCCCTATCGTTGTTATCCCATATAAACTCGTTATGCTTTTTAAAATGATTTGGACAATTACTTCTCTTTAAGTTTTTGAGCGAGTTAAAAAGTTAAAAGCCCCTATTTATAGGTATCAGGCAAGAGCTAAATGGCTGATCTTTTAGTCTTGCTTGCCGGCCTGGCTTTTGGGAGAGAAATGTTGTTTTAGAGGTTTTCTTACAAAAATTTTCAAAATTTTAGATACTAAAATGTAATTTTTCACTTTTCACTGCCTTGTCAAATTTTATCCATGAGGGCGTCTGAAAGGTTTTCTAATATCTAAGGATTTTCTTGGAAATTAGGGTTTTGTGCTGGGATTCTTGCTAATAAGTACTTTTTTCCATTTTTTACAAAAGTTTTGGCTAGGATAAGAACTCTTATAGAAACATTTTCTTTTAACATATATCTCTATAAGTCTATTTAGAGTGCAAAATGTTTTCTCCCAAATTTTAAAGGTGTTCCATATACAAGATTTGAATTCGAGATTTCTAGTTAAGAGAAAAAAAAACATTTATTATCCCATTTCACCTCTTAAAAAGCTTTATTTTGATAAAATATTAAATCAACAATAGAGCAATCATGTAGGCTAAAATTTGACATCTTCTGACCAAGCCAATTAAATTCATTAATTTTGCAGGTTATTCTAAAAATGAGAAAACTCAACTTGTTGAAAAGCAAGAAGGAAAGTATGTTGTGCCTTACCATGTTTGCGATTAATTTTGCTAGTTGTTTTATTTATTTTATAACAAAAGCATTAATTAAGAAGTATAACAGTGAATTAGCAATTATATACATATAGTAATGATGAATCTGGATATTGAATTATAGGTATTATACTGGACCTCCATGCGGAGCTTTATGAAGATTCATCAGAAGCTGAACAAGAAGAAAGCGGGACATGTTATCTTATTGTGTTAACCACAAATCAAGGAATAATCAAGCTAGACATGGGGGATGATTATCATCGTTACAAGACATGGGCCACAACCATTAACCATATGCTCATCCTCTCTACTTCTTTTTCAAATTATGATCTTCAAATCCACAATAACTGAAATCTTCTATATTTCACGGATGTGCTGCATATTTTCTACTTTTAATTCTGTAATTATAATCAACTTCACAAAATACATTCTTTTTTCCCATTCAATATATATATACACACACACACACACACACTTCATGATAAAATTTTCATAATAATATATATTATAAGCTTAACACGTGTAGTCTCTTATAGTTATCACATATTATTACCTATCCCTCATTCAATTTTTACCATCAATCACCTATATATATATATTTTTTGTTATAATCACCCACTCAATTCTTCAGTTTAGGGTTCAATTTAGCTTCATTAGTTTGACATGGTACTGCAATAGCAGGAGACGAAATCACATGCTATATCTGCAATATGCCAAATTAATTAATGAAACAAATTAGATCATGTTATGAGAAATTGAGAGGTTGAGTGTAACATAAAATCGGTATTGACATTTGTACAAAAAATAGCTACAAAATAACCAAATCTTGGAATATAGTTAAACAAGGTTTCTTCATCGGCCTCCTCACAACCAGGAATCATCTTTCCCAGATTATAAACATTTCTTTGCACTGATAAATGTGAAACTAACTTCACTTTCTTTCTTGCTACCAAACGCCTCTTCTTTTTCTTGAGGTTTCTTCTATTCATATTCATGGATAATATTACCAAGACAATAAGCTTCAATAGATTTTGAGGTGCTAAGGTTTACTAATTGTAAAAAAGGTTTTATAGATGAACTTCGCTCACTTCCAGTCGAGTTCCTTGGTCTTTTTATGACAAGTCTTTTTCTTTCTAGAGTATAGAGCAGAAAGGAAACCCTTTTACAAGAATATTAAATAATATGTATACACTGTAAAAGATCATTTAATTAGTATGTTGGTGGATAGGAGTGTCCTAATTTAGTTTAACGGGTTGCAGGATTTGAGATTCAACATAACAGATAGATGTGTGATTCATGTCTATCGATGTCTATTTATTACCTATATAATTTAATTGGATTTCAACCGATGTAGTCATGAAACCAGATTTGAATATTCGCAATGGATGCGTGTCGTCTATAAAATATGGTGCAAGTTGTTAAATCTATTGCAGTATCGCTATATCTTCCAAGGTCTGGATATTTTGGACATTGACCATTTATGGATAGATAAACCTAGGATGTTGGTCATCATAGGCAAGTGCAAGTGAGTTATGTCAAGGAATCTGAATGTTCAGTTAAGATGCATTGCATTTTTATTTTATTTTATTAAATCATTCAGTGTCCTACAACCTGAATTACATGTCAGTTTAATCTGAAGTGATTTCAATTTACTGTATATATAAAGAATGTCAATTTGCATCCATATTCAAACCAGTATGTTTACATATTTTAAATAACAGCACTACTAAAACCAGTCACGTAAAAAATAACTGTTTAAACATTTATCTTCTAATATTGGATGGTGTCTTTATTAATAGAGAAAATTATTAAAAATAATTGATTACTATTTTTCTTTTTAAATTAATTTTCACTAATCAATCAAATAATTAGTATTTAGAGTCTTAGACAATTATTTTTCAGGTGATTGTGACTAACATTTCTTTTCTAAATAATGATTAGAGATGATAGGTAAGGTTGTTCACAGATCAGTTTGGTGCGGATTAAATACAACATTTAATCCAATCTACAATTTACAAATCGAAAGTTTATCAATCCAATCTACAATTTACAAATCGAAAATTTATCAATCTAATCTAATCCACTAATATAAAAAAACCAATCTAATCCAAACCATAATTGCGGATTGAATTAGATTAGTTTGCAGTTTAATTTTATATATTTTTTACTTTTTAATTAATAATAATAATATCTCACAAACATTCGTCATGTCCGAAAAATCTTTAGTTTTCTATATAAACTAATTAATAGTAAGTCATAGTATTACAGTAGAAATTTTCTCAAAAAAATACAGCAACAAATTATTAAAATGCTTCATTCAAAATCAAGAATCTGCAATATTAAGAATTCAATATCACAAGTAAAATTACAGTAGTAGAACCTACAACAAAAATAATTATAAGAAATGCAGATTTTTAAAGTTGAATTAAATATAAAAAAATAGTATAAATGACTTTTAATATTACAATATGCACAAATTCAATTTGATTTGAAAAATATCGTTTATCTTTTTTACCATTCATCCATCATCTTCAACTTTATCATTTGTTGTGATAATTATACTAGACCTGAAAATTTCTATTAAACAACCAATTTTGTGCACATATGATGCTCTCTACCATTTTAGAAGCCAATAAACTTTGAAATGGATTAATAATTTTCCCACTTGTGCTAAAACTTGGATTGAGAGACAACAAGAAATCTCTCGCAAATTTTGAAAATATGAAATTTTTTGAAGTATTAAGCTTCTAGTAATCTAATATATTGTATCTTTAACTAATTGTTCACAAGACTCCATCAAATACCTACTCAGCTCTGTTTTAATCTCAATTGATAGCTCTTTCGCTAATATTTAAAAATATTAAAAAATAATTGAAAATTTATGATTTCAATTTTGCAACATATAATATATAAAAAATAATAGAAATAAATACATATTTAAAATGTTAGTCACACACACACACACACACATATATATATATATATAATTGTGCAGATTGCAGATTGGTTAGTAGATTGAAATATACAAAATTTAATCTAATTAACAAAATACGGTTTGAAAAAAATCTAATCTATTACATTTTATTAAACTACAGTTTGATTACAGGTTGGTATAGTTTAGATGAGTTGGAAAGTTTATGTTAGTGCAGTTTAGATGAGTTTGATAGTATATGAACATTCCTAATGACAGGATACAGAGAAAACCAATTTTTTTGAAGGATACCAATTTTTTTAACTGATTTTGGTTTTTCAGTAATGCACAAAACCTTTTTATTTTCCTTGAATAATGTCAAATTTAAATATATTCTTGATTATGGATGCTTTAAGGGAGCAAACAAAGAATGCAGCAATGGACCGAGTCTAAGCGTAAAAAAATTGTTCGAAGTTATAACGATGAAAACCACTCTCCAACTTATGGACAATCGTCAATATGACCCAAATCAAGTTTTTGGATGAAAATAGTCCTAAACTTTATGCAGATAGTTTATTCCTAGCCTCCTAGGTACACATAATTAAACTCTTATTTCTAAACTCCTTTTCGTCCCCTCAAAATTTTCTTTTTCACATTAAGGTCTTCTATTTTTCTTTTAATATAGGGTATATTAGGTTCAGTAGTGATGGTCAGTTATTAGCGGCAAGCAGTGACGGTCAGCTATGATGATTACTCGACAATTAAAAATTAATTATAATTTGTAAAATAGCTATTAATAATTAAATTATGTTATTAATGTATATGTATCCTAAATTTTTATTTTTTCATAATATATATCATATATAATATAAAAGAGCTAATAAAAATTATTATAACTTGATTAAGTATAAATAAAAATAAAAATAAAAATATTTTTATATTAATTATCCAAAAGTTAACATTTGATATGAAAAGCTAAAACTTCAATTTTCATAAAAAACCAAATTTTAGTACAAATTTTAAAAATGGGTAGTTGAAATTTTCAATTGCAAATTTGTAATACCTCATAATATTTTTGTACCTCAATCAGGTAAAGAAGTATCTTTGTCCGACTAACAGATATATCTACGCATGACATATAGACATATAAGATACATAAACTAATTCAGAACTCATTATATGAATAAATACACCTTATATATATATATATATATATATATATATATATATATACACATGAAATATACTTTTATTGACTATAAACTAGTGCATGTTTTATTTACAGACATGCATTTGTCTTAAAATATACATAATGTATGTAAAAATTTATTTATGCTGTTGTGCTCTTCTAGTGGAAACATTGTATTTGCAATTCTTGTCTACCTATACTTTGATTATGCTGTGCAAACAAAATATGTAAGAAAGAAAATCAACTTTCACACTAAATTTTAACTTAGTGGTGTAACATTTATAGAAATAGTCAAATTATAATTAATTAAAATTTTTATTTATAACCTTAACATGCTTCCTTCTAGTAAGCAATAAGCATATATCACAATCACTAATACAAAAAAAAAATTATAGGTTAAAAGTTATATGCGTTTGTCCTATAGAAAGCAGATGCATATATATCATGAGGTGGCATAGTTGTAATTTTCTTAAAAATTGCTGAGTATATGCGTCAAGTATTAATATTTAACCCACATGTATAATTTAATGGATTTTAGGTGTCAAGTTTTATTATTGACCGACATGTATTAGTTAATTTTTGGCATCAGTTTTGTTAAATGCCCCATGTGTATTATTCAAATTGAAAAAGACTTAAAACCTTGTTCACATTTCCATCTGGGAAAATAAAGCATAACAACATCTTCTCATTTTCTAGTAGTCACGTTGGTGCAACTGATCTCGTGCCCGCACACTAATGTCTTAAAATAAATTTTTAAATATTGTTTGTTATTTTTCATAACCCAATTAAAATACGGTTAACCAATTTATTAACTAAATTGATTCCCATTTTTTTTAGTTTTGACTTGGACTAGTCATAACCTAAATTTTTCGATGATCAATTAAAATACTTTTCACCAACAGATGTATTTTTGATCCCTGGGCATACTGTTAATTTCAAAAAGTATAGTTTATGAATAATCCGATATTTGGGTCATTATATATATATACACACACACACAGACAAAACAATTGGCAAAAGTAAAAATAAGTGTAAAGTGGTGGCATAATTGTAAATAAATGGAAGTTTAGAAATCAAAATGTAATTTGTAGCTAAAGAAAAATTTAATAGAGGATTGAAATGAAAAAAAATACTATAAGATTAATTAAGTAAAATTGTTAATTTAATAAAAGTATTAAATAGTGAATTAATAGTAAATAATAATAATTAAATATTGATAAAAAGGATAATTAATATATTAAAGAGTAAAATATGAATAGTGTAGTGAATATGATACTGCATGAATATATGAAAAATTTAGATCAATGAAAATCCTTAGATTGGTAATCACTACTGGGCATTTTTAATGCTCTACATGCAGTTATTTGACTGCATACAGGTAATAGCTAGGAAGACATATGAACAAGCATACCATTTTTTGGTAGTAATTAAAAGGATAAAATAAAAGTAATATATTATTATGAATGACATGTATATATATATATATGGATATGTATATAGGAGTGGAATTATGTATATGTTCTGAAAATAAACGATTATGAACTATTATATGTAAAGAATAACATGTTGAGTTTTGTTGAATGGAGAATATTTTATATTATATTTGAATTATTGTGCCCAATATGAGTTGTGGATTGTTTGTAATGCAGGTGGAATAGTTAGATTTATAGTCGTTATACTATTGAAATTTTTAGAAAATAAAAAAAAATTAATAAAGTGGTAATGATATTATGGTAATTAAGTTAAAAAAATTTACACACATCAGCTATAATCAATTTTAGAAGATACCAACAGACTTGGTAATCGTATAAGACTATGTAATTTATGTATAGAATAATTGTTATAAGGGTGTCATAGGTTAGTGTTATCAGAGCATGGTTTAGGTGGTTCTAAGATCGAAGGGGGATTAAGTGTATAGATTATATGTATATACATGCCAATTGTCGAATGAAATATGTTATAAGCCTAATGTATGCTTACTCCTTTCCTTATTTTATAATGAAAGATGGTATCCCAACAAGGTCAAGGTGTTAGGGACTGTGAGAGCAAAGCATCAGTTAGTGTTGGGCCAACTGAGGCCAAACAACAGCATATCACTCCACCAATTGCACCACTTCCACCGCCACAACCAGACTTTCTCAATCTTATGGCTGATTATATTCAACATAGAATGTAGGCTGAACAAGCTCAATAGCCATAGCCAACGGCACAAGTACAACCTCTTGCTCCACATAAAAAGAAGCCGATTTTGGAGTAGTTGAAAAGATTGGGAGCTGAAGATTTCTATGGTCGTGATCCTTTGACACCTGCACAGGTGGAAGAATAGTTGTTTAAGACTTAGAGATTATTTGAAATAACTCATAGCCCGCCTGAAGAGAAGTTCGAAGGTACTATGGCATTACTCCAAGGTCCTGCATTTATTTGGTGGGGCTCAGTCTGCAAGCATACCCTAGGCGAGCAGTTGAATTGGAATTTCTTATTGGCCTAGTTTGAAAAGAAATATCTAGGTTCAGAGTATAAATCAGAGATACAAGATGCTTTTTGGAGACTCATATAGGGAAATAAGACAGTAGCAAAGTATGAGCGTGAGCTTGAGAGCCTCAGTGCCTAATAAGTTGGGACAATTCAGTGGTTCAAGTACTCAGAATAAGAAGTCTAGAGGACCAACTCCATCACAAAGTCGTACATCAGTTGTACCAGGGCAAAGGAAATACAGTCTATGACAATGCCTCAATTACTTCTATGGGCAATACACCTAAAGGCAGAGGGGAAGGTGCAGTCCAGACCTGTGGTGATTGTGGTAGATCTCATCCAGAAGAGTGCAAATATTTAACTAGTGCCTATTTCAAGTGTGGTTTAAAGGATCATCAGGTTAGGGATTATCTAGTGGCTCAAGCTTCTATGGTTACATCACTAGCACCAGATATTAGACCTTTACCATCTAGAGGCCAAGGTAGGGGAGCATCCCTTAATCCATTAGCATCTAGACCTTCTGCACAACCACTTTAATGTCAGGGATGAGCTATAAGCCATACTTATGTAGTGAGAGCCAGAAAAGATGAGGATGCTCCCGATGTGATAATAGATAAATTTATGCTTATGACTGATTCTGTTTATGCACTGGTTGATCCTAGTTCCACGCACTTCTACTTAAATACTGATGTTGCATATGGGAAAGAGTTAAAAGATTCACAATAAGATTAGGACATCCTAGTAAGCAATCCTTTAGGAAATAGTATTGTGCTGAACATGGTGTATAGGAATTGTCCCATTTGTGCACAAAGTTATGAATTTCTTGCTAACCTAATTGAACTCCCATTCCGCGAGTTTAATGTGATATTGGGGATAGATTGGTTATCCACCCACCAAGCGACAGTAGGTTGTAAACAGAAGAGAGTGACACTTAAACTCTCTGATGACTGAGAAATTACTATTGTGGGTGAAAGAACATACTTTTTATCTGATATGATTTAAGCTATAGCTGCTAAGAGACTCATAAAAAAGGGTGCATTACTTACTTGTGTTATGCAGTGGAAGCTAAAAAGGAAGATCTTAAAGTTTCAGATGTGGATACAATGAGAGATTTTCCAGATGTCTTTCCTGATGAACTACCAGGCTTGCCACCTGATAGGGAAGTCGAATTCACTATTGATGTAGCTCCAGGCATAACACCTATTTCTATTGCACCCCACAGGATGGCACCCACATAACTCAAAGAATTAAAGATTTAGCTGCAAGAATTGCTTAATAAAGGTTTTACTAGACCTAGTATTTTACCATGGAGAGCACCAGTAATCTTTGTAAAGAAGAAGGATGGGTCTCTTAGATTATGCATTGACTACAAACAGCTGAATAAGGTGACAATCAAGAACAAGTATCCCCTTCCATGTATTGAAGACTTATTTGATCAATTTAAGGGACCAGGTGTGTTTTCAAAGATTGAGCTAAGATCGGAATACTGTTAGTTGAAAGTAAAGGAAGTAAATGTTCAGAAGACTGCTTTTTGCACAAGATATGACCATTATGAGTTTTTAGTCATTCCATTTGGGCTTACAAATAGCCCAACAATTTTCATGGTTCTAATGAATAAGATCTTTCATCCTTATCTAGACCAGTTCATGGTGGTATTTACTGATGATATTCTAGTGTATTCAAATATGCTAAAAGAATATGATAAGCACCTATGAATTGTCTTATAGATATTGAGAGAGAAGCAACTGTATGCAAAGTTCAGCAAGTGTGACTTTTGGTTGAATAAAGTATCCTTCTTAGGTCATGTAGTTTTAGCTGAAGGGATAGAGGTGGACCCAAAGAAGATTGAAGAAATCTTACAGTGGAGAATACCTAAGACTATTACAGAAGTTAAAAAGTTTTTTTAGGTTTGACTGGGTATTATAGGAGATTTATAAAAGGTTTTCCACCATAGTAGCGCCACTCACTCGACTGTTACATAAGAATATTAAGTTTGAGTGGACGAATAAATGTCAAAGAAGCTTTAAGAAGCTTAAAAACATGTTGACAGAAGCTCAAGTATTAACTCAACTAGAATCTGGCAAAGATTTTGTGATTTATAGTGATGCCTCTAGGAATGGATTAGGGTGTGTATTGATGTAGGAAGGTAAAGTGATTACATATGCTTTTTGACAACTCAAGACTCATGAGAAGAAGTATCCTACTCACAATCTTGAGCTTGCATCAATTGTACTCGCTTTGAAGATCTAGAGACATTACTTTTATTGTGAGAAATGCTACATTTACACAGATCATAAAAGTTTGAAATATTTTATTACACAGAAGGAACTTAGTTTAAGATAGAGGCATTGGCTTGAATTTAAAAAAGACTATGATTGCTTAATCGACTATCATCTAGGAAATGTGAATGTAGTAGCTAATGTACTTAGTAAAAAATTTATGGCAGGCCTTCGGGCGATGAATGTCAGATTGGATATGGAACAAGATGGAGCAATAATAGTGGAAATGCAAGTAAAACCAAAATTCTTCAGCAAGTGAAAGCCGCATAAAAGTTAGATGATCGCTTGATTGCCATAGTGAACCGAGTAAAAGAGGGCAATGAGGGTGATTACTCTTTGGGTGAAGATGACAGCCTTTATTTCAAATGGAGGTTTTGTGTATTCGATTAAGATGAATTGAGAAAGAACATTCTCACAAAATCTCATCATAATAGCAATGCAATGCATCCTGGTGGTAACAATATGTATCAGGACTTGAAAGTACACTATTGGTGGTGGGGAATGATATGTGATGTGACAGAATTTATGAGCAAATACTTGATATGCCAGTAGGTGAAAGCTAAATACCAAGTTCTATCGGGTTTACTTCAGCCTATCGTGATACCAAAGTGGAAATAAAATCGAGTAACCATGGATTTTGTGACAGGATTGCCTTTGACTGGAAGGAATCATGATGCTATCTAGGTAGTCATTGATAGACTCACTAAATCTACCCATTTCATACCAGTACAGATGGACTGTCCATTGACCAGGTTGGCAGAAATCTACATTAATGAGATAGTGAGGCTTTATGGAGTACCATTCTCCATTATTTCAAACAGGGATCCAAGATTTACTTTCCAATTCTAGAAGAAGTTGCAGGAAGTATTGGGGACAAAACTTCATTTTAGTAGGACTTTTCATCCCCAAACTTGAGGACATGTTGAGAAGTTGCATCCTTGAATTTGAAAGCAGTTGGGAAAAGTATTTGCCATTGGTTGAGTTTTCTTACAATAACAGCTATCAGTCTAGCATCAAAATGACGCCATATGAAGCACTTTATAGGAGGAAATGTAGGACTCATTTATGTTGGACAAAATTAAGTGAGAAGAAACTAATGGCGATCGATTTGGTTCTCGAAATTGAAGAAAAGGTATGGGTGATCAAGGATAGATTGAAAGAAGCCATGTACCGACAAAAATCATATGCAGATTTAAAAAGAAAAGACATAGAGTTCCAAGTTGGAGATCAAGTGTTTTTGAAAGTATCACCTTGGAAGAAGGTTATGAGGTTTGGCAAGAAGGGCAAATTAAGTCCAAGATTTATATGCCCTTATGAGATTATATAGCAAGTGGGACCCATAGCCTATTGATTGAAGCTGCCTCAAGAGTTGGAAAAGATTCATGATGTATTCTATGTGTCAATGCTACGGAGGTATAAATCAAACCCTAGGCACATAATCAAGCCAAAAGAAATTCGGATAACTATAGGTCCCACTCGCTATATAATCTCATAAGGACATAAAAATCTTAGACTTAATTTGCCCTTCTTGCCAATCTCATAACCTTTTTTTTTCCAGGGTGCTATTTTCAAAAATACTTGATCTCCAACTTGGAATTCTATATATTTTCTTCTTAAATCTGCATATGATTTTTGTTGGTCCATAGCTTCTTTCAATCTATCCTCGATCATGTGTACCTTCTCTTTAGTTTCTCAAACCAAATATGTCCCCATTAGGTTTTTCTCACTCAATTATGTCCAACATAAAGGAGTCCTACATTTCTTCCCATAAAGTGCTTCCTATGTTGCCATTTTGATACTGGATTGATAGTTGTTATTGTAAGTAAATTCGGCCAATGACAAATATCATTTCCAACTGCTTTCAAACTTGAAGACACAACTTCGCAACATATCCTCAAGTATCTGGATCACATGCTCTAGCTGTCCATCAGTTTGGGGATGAAAAGCTGTACTAAAATGAAGTTTTGTCCCCAATGCTTCTTATAACTTTTTCTAGAACTGGGAAGTAAATCTTGGATCCCTATATAAAATAATGGAGGATGGTACTCCATGGAGTCTCACTATCTTACTAATGTAGATTTCTGCCAACTTGGTCAATGGGTAGTCCCTCTATACTGGTATGAAATGGGTTGATTTCATGAGTCTATCAATGACTACCCAAATAATATCAAGCTTCTTTCCAATTAGAGGCAGTCTCATCACAAAATCCATGGTCACTCGGTCCCATTTCCACTTTAGTATCGCAATAAGCTGAAGTAAACCTGATGGAACTTGGTGTTTAGCTTTCACCTACTAGCATATCAAGCATTTGCTCACAAATTCTGTCACATCATATTTCATTCCTGGCCACCAATAGTGTACCTTTAAGTCCTGATATATCTTGTTACCACCAGGATGCATCGTGTAGCTGCTATAATGAGCTTATATCAGAATGTTCTTTCTCAATTCATCTTGATCAGGCACACATAACCTCCAGTTGAAATAAAGATTATCATCTTCACCCAAAGAATAATCACCTTCTTTGCCCTCTTTTACCTTGTTCACTATGACAATCAAACGATCATCTAGCTTTTGTGCCGCTTTCACTTATTGAAAAAAGTTTGGTTTTACTTGCATTTCCGCTATTATCGCTCTATCTTGTGCCATATCCAATCTGATATTCATCATCCAAAGGGCTGCCATAAATTTTCTACTAAGTGCATCAGCTACTACATTCACCTTTCTTGGATGATAATCGATTAAGCAGTCATAGTCTTTTATCAATTCAAGCCAATGCCTCTGTCTCAAATTAAGTTCCTTCTATGTGAGCAAATATTTCAAACTTTTGTGATATATGTATATGTAGCATTTCTCACCATAGAGGTAATGTCTCTAAATCTTTAAGGCGAGTACAATTGTTGTAAGCTCAAGATCGTGAGTAGGATAGTTCATCTCATGAGTTTTGAGTTTTTCGGGAAGCATATACAATCACTTTACCTTCCTGCATCAATACACAGCCTAACCCATTCTTGGAGGCATCACTATAAATCACAAAATCCTTGCCAGATTCTGGTTGAGTTAACACTAGGCTTCTATTAACATGTTTTTAAGGTTCCCAAAGCTTCCTTGACATTTATTCGTCCACTCAAACTTAATATGCTTTTGTAATAGTCGAGTGAGCGGTGCTACTATGGTGGAAAAACATTTTACAAATCTCCTATAATACCCAGCCAAACTTAAGAAACTTCTAACTTTTGTAACAGTCTTTGGTATTCTCCATTGTAAGATTGCTTCAATCTTTTTTTAGATCCACCTTTATCCCTTCAGCTGAAACTACATGACCCAAGAAGGATACTTCATTCAACCAAAAATTACACTTGCTAAACTTTGCTTATAGTTGCTTCTCTTTCAACATCCGCAAGACAATTCGTATGTGCTTGTCATATTCTTCTGGCATCATCAAATACACTAGAATTTCATTAATAAATATCACCATAAATTGGTCTAGATAAGGATGAAAGATCCTATTCATTAGATCTGTGAAAGCTACTGGGGCATTCATAAGGCCAAATGGCATGACTAAAAACTTATAGTGGCCATATCTTGTGTGAAAAAGCACTCTTGGGCACATCTTACTTTCAACTGATGGTAGCCCGATCATAGGTCAATTTTTGAAAACACACCTGCTCCCTTCAATTGATCAAATAAGTCTTCAATACATGGAAGGGGATACTTGTTCTTGATTGTCACCTTATTCAGCTGTCTGTAGTTAATGCATAATTTGAGAGACTCATCCTTCTTCTTAATAAAGAATGTCGGTGCTTCCTATGGTGAAATACTGGCTCTGATAAAGCCTTTATCAAGCAATTCCTGCAGCTGAATCTTCAATTCCTTAAGTTCTGTAGGTGCCATCCTGTAGGGTGAAATCGAAATAGATGTCGTGAATGGATCTACATCAATAGTAAATTCAACTTCCCTATCAGGTGGCAAGCCTGATACTTCATTAGGAAAAACATCTGGAAAATCTTTCACTGTAGGCACATTTGAAATCTTAAGATCTTCCTTTTTAGCTTCCATCGCATAACAAAAATAACAATGCAGCCCTTCTTTATGAGTCTCTTAGCAGCTGTAGTTGAAATCACATCCGATAAGAAGCCTGTTCTTTCACCCACAATAGTGATTTCTCGATCATCGGATGAGTTTAAGTGTCACTCTCTTCCATTTTCCATCTACTGTCGCTTGGTGGGTGGATAACCAATCCATCCCCAATATCACATCAAACTCGCAGAATGGGAATTCAATTGGATCAGCTAGGAATTCATAACCTTGTGCACTAATGGGACAATTTTTATACACCTTGTTCACCACAACACTATTTCATAAAGGATTGCTCATTATGATGTCCTGGTCTAATTGTGAATCTTTTAACCATTTCCCCTGTGAAACATCAGTATTTCTATAGGAATGTATGGAACCAGGATCAACAAGTGCATAAACAAAATTAGTCATAGGTATGAATTTACCTACTATCATATTAAGAGCATCCTTTTCTTCTCTGGCTCTCATTGTATGAGTACGGCTTGTAGCTGGTGAAGTGACATTTTGTTGCGAAGCTTCAACTTGCCCACACTAACTAGCACTTCACTCTCATCGTCCCCAACACCTTGACCTTGTTGGGATGTCATCATTCACTATAAAATAGGAAATGAGTAAGCATTCGTTAGGCATATAACACATTTCATCCATCAGTTGGCATGTATATATATATATATATATATATATATATATAATCCCCACTCCGATCTTAGAACTGCCTAAACCACGCTCTGATACTACTATAACTATGACACCCTTATAACAATCATTTTATACGTACGTTACGTGGGTTAATACGATTATAGCCGATATATGCCAATTTTTTTCTTAATTTAATTTAATGACCATAATATCATTAATGCTTAATTAATCCTTTTTATTTTCTAATTTGGTAGCATAACGACTATAAATTAACTACTTCACCTGCATTACAAATGATTCACATCCCATTTTTGGGCACAACAATACACATATAATACAACATATTCTTTATTCAACCACAAATCAACATTCCATTTTTTACACATATAATTCATAAATATTCTTTATTAGAATATATACATAATTTCATTTCTACCACTCCCTATCCATACATATATATGTATATCATTCTTAATAATAACCTACTATTATTTTGATCTTCTATCTGCTCCCAAAATTTATATGCTTGCTCCTGTGCTTTTCCTGTTACTACCTGCATGCAGTCAAATAATTACATGCTAAGCATTAAAATGTCCAATGGTGATTACTAATCTAAGAATTTCTATTAACTTATATTTTCATGCATTCATACATACAATATTATATTTACTACACTATTCAAAATTTCTCTTTAATATATTTATTATTTTTTTTATCAATATTTTAATATTATTTACCCTTAATTCACTATTTAATATCTTCATTAAATTTAATAATTTTTATCAATTAATCTTATAATTTTTTTTTTCAATTTACTCATAAACTTTCTTTCTTTCAATTTAGTTCATTTTCACCTTACCTCTTTAATTAACTCTTTTTTTCTTTTCTTTTTTTCAATCTTCTATTTAATTAGCTATAATTTTCACCTTGGTTCCTAAATTTTCCATTTATTTACAATCATGCCACTACTTTACATTTATTTACACTTTTGTCACTAACTATATATATACATATATATTTTCTTTTCTTTTTATCTACAAAATTTAACATTTTTCTTCTACTTATATGTCATTTTACAATTTTACCATTTTTGTCATATTTACCACTTTTTTCATTATTATTATTATTATTATACCGTTTTTTATCATATTTAACACTTTTATCATTTTTATCATTTTTATCACTTATATCATTTTTATCACTTATATCATTTTTATCATATTTTTCATTTTTATTATTTTTATCATATTTTTTACTTTATTCATTTTTATCACATTTTTCACATTTATCATTTTTATTATATTTTTCACATTTATTATTTTTCTCATATTTTCACTTATTTCATTTTTACCATATTTCTACTACTTTTATTCATATTTGCCCATAGTTTCAATTATATAGAAAATCTTCAGACTAGATACACAGGACGTGGACCCCAAAAGTCCACTGTATTGAAGAGTAATTCTGAATGATCACTTGAGCATTATACTGTACATTGATCAATGAATCACTATCACTGAAATAGACCGTCATTGACCTAAATAAGTGAGTCGCCATGACCCACACTGCGGTAATGGTGTCCCTATGGCTAGTCAATTATATCATGGGCTAGATTTAAGCATCAGCAAAATAACTAAGGGCATAATCTTATTCATTTAATTCAATTTCCATTAAATTCATAAACTCCATATTTTTTTACATTAATAATTACTTAACATTTTATTCATTCATAGCAATTTTATCACTACCATAATTCTTTCCACACTTTCCATTTTAATATATCAATATTTCATTATGAATATTCAATTAAGCCATTAAGCTCACTAAATACACTTTATTTATTATTTTTCATTTCATACATAATATAATCAATAATTAGAAAAATATTCAATATATAATTTAAAATTTTCCAATAAATTTCTACACACTCAAAATCATGTTTTCTTACATTTTACGACTTAATTTTCATTAAATTAGCAAAGAAAATATATATTTTTCCTTCTTCATATTTCAGCATATAATTAAATTTCATCATTATAATTTTTCTTTCACTTCTAATTATTTATTTCACTAATTTATACATTCATTATTCTATATATATATCATAATATTACAATAAAATGTAATTATACCTTAATTTACAGTTTTCACATAATAAGGTCATATTTTCCAATTTTCACTAATTAATTTTTTTTATTAAATTAACCATTCTAATTCACTTTTTAAAATTCTTTAATCATGTTTTAAGCATTAATTATCAATTACATCCAAAACACACAAAGTTCCTAATTTCCATAAACCTAAATCATGCTTAATCAATGGAAATAGATAGATTTTGAAATCACTAACCTTATTTTCTTGCTTTGGCCTTCCTAAGCTTCCTTTTCCTTAGCCTTTCCTTTGGAAGCATCTTCACCTTTCTTTGAACCTACCATGATTGAAAATTACACTCCATTAATCCATCAATATTTTGCTTTTTTAACTCAATTTAACTTCATAATTATCATCTACATATCTAAAACTACCTATTTGAACCATTAAACCAATTTAAAACTATTAATTTCACTTACCTCCAATTTGTATCTAAACTTGTCTCCTTTGATTTTCTTCAACTCTAGCCCTCCAAATGAAGATTAAAGGTTTCTACTAGCTATTAGAGATGCTGAAATTATATTAGGATGCTTGATTTTGGTGTAAGAATTAGAGAAAATGAGAGAAATTTAGTGGAGAAAATGGAGAAACTCATTTGGCCAAGGGGGAAACATGAGAGGGCTGAAGAAGATGCTGAATTCTCTAGAAAATTCTGATATTTTGAGCTTATATATGTGGCTGGAATGGGCTGGACTTTGGCCAAGACAAGTGATCTAACCTCATTAGGCCCATTTACCAATTCTAAATTCTTTCTCTCACTTTCCAAGCTTAATTTCATCCAAATTTAATTCCATAATTCATAAAATATTTTTATATGTCTACACAAAAGTTTTTAACTCAATTGAAATCTATTTTCTATCCGGATCATTCAAAACGGATTGATAATTCAATTTTCGGTATTACCGTAAAATTTTTTTTCACTGTCAAATAATCCTAAATATTATTTAGAATCTATACGTATCTTAAAATAAAATTTTGGATATCATTTGCTATTTTTCATAGCTCGGTCAAAGTATGGTCAACCAACTATTTAATTAAACTAGACCCCTTTTTCTCTTAGTTTTGACTTTTGATAACTTATTTGACCTTTTGTTCACTCCAAATTTTACCTTCGGACTAGTCATAACTTATATCTTTCGATGATCAAATAAAATATTTTGTACCCACGAGTGTATTTTTCCCGGGTATACTGATCAATTTCGAAAATTACAGTTTATGAATAACCTAGTATTTGGGCCATTTCACCCTCCTCCATTTTCTCCACCAAATTTCTCTCTTTTTTCCTAATTTTTACACAAAAATCAAGCACCCTAATATTATTTTAGCCCCCCCCCCCCCACTAGCTAGTGGAAGTCTCTTATCTTCATTTGAAGGGCTAAAGTGGAAGAAAATTAAATAAGACAAGTTAGGACCTAAAATTGAGGTATGAGAATTTGAGAGTTTTAAATTTATTTAAGGGTTCAAATAGAGAGTTTAGGGTATGTAGGTGATATTTATTAAGTTAGATTGAGTTATGGAAGCAAAATAATGGTGAATTAATGGTGTATATGTTTCGGCCATGGTAGGTGCTCAAGGAGGTGAAGGTGCTTCAAAGGAAAAAGTCAAGGAAAAGGAAGCCTAGGAAGGCTAATGAAAGGAAATAAGGTTAGTGGTTACAAAATTTACTTATTTCACTTGTTTATGTTTGAATTAGGGTTATGGAATTTGGGGAATTTGTGTGTTTTGCATGTAAATGGTAATGGAAGCTTTAAATATGATTAAGGGAATATAAAAAGTGGATTAGAATGGTTAAATTTAATAAGAAAAAAATATTTAGTGGAACTTTAAAAAAATGGTCATATTTTGTAAAAATGCAAATTAAGCTATAACTATGTTTTAGTGTAATATTATGGTACATATGTATTAATGGAAGTATAAATTAGTAAAATGAATTATTAGAAGGTGAAAGGAAAATTTTAATGATGAAAAAGAGTTGTAGGCTGAAACATGGAGATGAAGAGATTAATGTTTGTTTGCTAATTAAATGAAAACTAAACTATAAATTGCAAGAAGATATGATATTTAGTGTATATGATTGGATTGAGAATTTTTAGAATATATCGAATATTTTTCTAGTTAGTAATTTTCTTATGTATGAAATGAAACATAATTAATAAAGTGTGTCCAATGGTGTTTGATGGCCTAATTGAAAATAACGGTGAACACTTAATATATATTAGAATTAATAATGTGCAAAAAAAATATAAATTATGAATTTAATGGGAATTGAATCAAAGGAATAAGTTTATTGCCTTTAGTTGTGTTATGATGGTTAAATATAGTCCAGTGTTTAATGGCCTAATTGAAAATAAAGGTGAACACTTAATATATATTAGAATTAATAATGTGAAAAAAATTATGAATTTAATGGAATCATAGGAATAAGTTTATTGCCTTTAGTTGTGTTCTAATGGTTAAATATAGTCCAGGATGTAATTGGTTAGTCATAGGAAAACCATTGCCGCAGTGCTGGTCATGGCGACTCACTTAGAGAGGCCAATGATGGTATACTTCAGTGATAGTGATTCAGTGATCAATGTACAGTGCATTGTTTGGATAGTCCTTCAGGATCATTCTTCTGTGTAGTGGACTTGTGGGATCTACATCCCATGTATCTGATCCGAAGATTTTCTATCGGATTAAAACTAGGGACAAATATGATAAAAAAAATAAAAAATGATAAAAAAGATAAAAGTGATAAATATGATCAAAAATAGTATAATTGTAAATATGATAAAAGTAATAAATAAAAAAAGATAATTAAAGAAATAGAATGAAAATTGACTTAATTGAAAAAAAATATCATAGATAAATTGGTAAAATAAGGGTTAAATGGTAATTTATGTACTTAAAAAGAAAATAAATGAGAAGAAAATAAATTATATATATATAACTTATGGCAAAAGTAAAAATCAGTGTAAAGTAATGACATAATTGTAATAAATGGAAGTTTAGAAAACAAAATGTAATTTTGGCTAAAGAAAAATTAAATGGAGGATTGAAATGAAAAAAAAAATATTATAAGCTTAATTAAGTAAAATTGTTAATTTAATAAAGGTATTAAATAGTGAATTAATAGTAAATAATAATAACAATTAAATATTGATAAAAAGGATAATTAATATATTAAAGAATAAAATTTGAATAGTGTAGTGAATATCATATTACATGAATGTATGAAAATTTTAGATAAATAGAAATTCTTAGATTTGTAATTACCATTGGACATTTTAATGTTCAGTACGTAGTTATTTGACTACGCGCAGGTAATAGCTGGAAAGACACAAGAGCTAGCATACCACTTTTTGGAAGCAGCTGAAAGGATAAAATAAAAGTGTTATATATATATATATGTGTGTGTGTGTGTGTGTGTGTGTGTGTGTGTGTGTGTGTGTGTGTATAGGAGTCGAATTATGTATATGTTCTGATAAAAAACGATTATGAACTATTATATGTAAAGAATGACATGTTGAGTTTTGTTGAATGAAGAATATTTTATATTATATTTGAATTGTTGTGCCCAATATGGGTTGTGAATTGTTTGTTGTACAAGTGGGATAGATTTATAGTCGTTATATTACCGAAATTTTTGGAAAATAAAAAAAAAATAATGTAGTAATGATATTATGGTCATTAAGTTAAAAAAAATTACACACATCGGTTATAATCAATTTCAGAAGATACCAACAGACTTGGTAATCGCATAAGAATACATAATGTACGTATAGAAGAATTGTTATAAGGGTGTCACAGGTTGTGATTGAATTCAAAGGTAGTTGGGACAAATATCTTTCATTAATGGAATTTTCTTACAACAACAGTTATCAGTCTAGTATTAAGATGACTCTATATAAGGCACTCTATGGTAAAAAATGTCGACCACCCCTGTGTTGGATAGAACTCAGTGAGAAAAAAATAGTGGGATGACACTTGATATAAGAGATAGAAAAAAAGGTACGGATGATCCAAAATAGATTAAAGGCAACCTCAAACAGGCAGAAATCATATGCAGATCTCAAGATGAGAGATATAGAATATGTAGTGGGAGACAAGGTTTTCCTTAAAGTTTCTTCATGGAAGAAGGTCTTGAGATTTGGAAAGAAAGATAAGTTGAGCCCGAGATTTATTGGGCCTTACGAGATTCTAACAAGAGTGGGACCAATTGCTTACAAGCTTGCTCTACTACCAGAGTTGAGTAAGATTTATAATGTGTTTCTCATTTCCATATTGAGGAGATATAGATCAGATTCTTCTCATATTGTTTCTTTTGAGAACATTGAGGTGAGACCGGATTTGACATATGAGGAAGAACCAATGCAAATTTTAGCTAGGTCAAGGAACTCAAGAACAAATGAGTACCATTAATCAAAATATTATGGAGAAATCATTCAACAGAAGAAGCTTTGTGGGAAGTGAAGAAATGATGGAAGCCCAGTACCCACAACTTTTCAAAGACAGTACGTCAGGTAATTTCGAGGACAAAATTCTTTAAAGGGAGAGAAATATAATGCTCGCAAGTTAGGGCCTAAGATTTACATGTAATGAAAGGTATATAAAGAGTATATGGGAAGTATAAGTGTGGCTATGGTTTTGGAATTATGACAATAATTAAAAAGATATGAAAAAGTGAAATTACTATTGTTCATGTCCATGACATATGTAATCACAATCGTAAGTGTCATAAAATTCAACTTCTAAAGCTGAGGATTTTCACAGCTGTGACACAGGTGTTCACGCCCATGAAGCACCGCAATTTAAATTGAGCAGTTTTGTATTTTTAATAGACACTCAAGAAATTTAGCCACTAGATTCCCTGAAGCTCCAAAAATGAATTCTCCTCATTTCTCTTCAATTTTGAATGGTAGAATATGAATTTCCATCATTAATGAGATTACAACATATTAATTATCACAGATTTTCACCATAGTTTTGAAATTAGAACCACATAGTGCTAGAATAATTTTGAATCCCAAAATCAATCTATACTCATCGATATAGAGGTAAAGGTTTGTGTTTGTCATTAATTTTTAATTGGTTCAATTCGATTTTAATGGGGTGAATTTAAGGATTTAAGTTAGGATTTTCCATTTTTGATGGTTTATATAACTTGAATGTCATAAATTGATTATAATGAGGTATTTATTACCATGTTAGAAACCAAAGCAGAGGGTGGAGAATCCCACCAGAGGTAGTAGACGTGCTAGAGTTGAGTTTATGGCTTCAACAATTGAAGTTTATGCATATACGCATTTTAATTCGAATATATTATGCTTATAGTGTGAAACATAATTAGGGGATGTTAATTGCCATGAAATGTTGGTATTTAATTGTTGGGGTTGAGATAATTGACTTGTCGAATTTTGAGATGTATAACAAAGATTGATATATGACAATTGTGTTATGACATGGTTAAATGTAAATGATATCTTAATTGGGTTGGATTGTTTATAGTTTATTTAAATGATGGAAATATATTTATGAATATTGGAAAGTGTTGATAAGAGTGGCTAATTTTGGTTAGCCTTAATACCAATGCATGTTGTGTGTGATTTTGGCTTAAAACAGTGTTGGAATATTTTTACTGATTAATGTTTCACAACCGTAAAGGTAGTCTTCATGCCTGTTAATGTATGATGAAATTCACAATGATTGTGATATAGAGATTCTATAAATGAAATGTATTGTGACTATGATGACATGTATTTACTTATGTAATATATGTTATGAATGTGTTGAAATCAAATCAATTCAGAATGAATGAGATATTATGTGGATATGTATGTATATATATGACGATATGATCTAATATATTGTGTGATATATATTTGCTATGCAACTATGCTATGAGTAGTTGTTTTTTTCAAGGTAAGATGATTTGTTTGTCTTACTTCTACCTAATAATTATATTGGTATGTTACTTATTGTTATAATAGAAAGGTATAAAACCTATCTGTAAGTAATCTTTACACTAATATGTTGAATATACATGCCAGTATATTTGTTAAGTCATATAAAAACACTATTTACCCACTTTTGTAGAAATAAAATATGTAAGTGGTGAATAAATATGACATGACATGCTAGGTAAATATGATTAGTCCATACGAAGGCATGATTATTTGTATTCATTTCACGAACTGATATTAGGAAGCATGATAAAGCAAATGTATGTAATAAGTATAAATGTTATTAGTATATTTTTGTAAAGCTTGCACCATTGAGCATATGCTCAGCTTAGAAATTGTCTCCTTGTGCAGGTAGTAGACAAACAATGTATAACGGTAATGTAGGTCGTGAGAGTTGCAGATATAGTGGACTCCACTAGAGAAGTGCCGCAGCAACAAAAATGACCACCCAAGTGGGATTAGTTCACATTTAATTTTATGTCATGTACTTGAATTTAAAGTTACATTCATTATATGCATATGTAAAAACAAATGTTTTGTCAATAATACATATTTTTCTTTGTCAATTATACCGTATACATACTTTTATTCTATGGGATATATAATGGTCATGAGTGTTATGTGTCAATAATTCACGCACAGACACATTGGTTGGTCAGTCAAAAACGTCCACTTACCTAAGGAATGAAAGGGTAAGGGGGTGTGATATGACCACATCCAATAATTTAATTATCCTTTTAAATATCCAATTTACAATTTTAGTCCAATCTTATACTCCAATAGGTGTGATTGCTCCCTTTTGGTGCTCTTGCAATTCAGGCCCAAAATAGTAGGCATTACAAGTTAAAGTAGTGAGATTCAACAATAAAATTAAGGCTTCATTTAGTTTAGTTGTTGAGTGAAGTCGTTAGCTTGGAGTTGTTAGTTGATTGATGCTAATATTTAGTAAAACTAATTGAGGTGTAGTTAAAATATAAATTACTATTAGGAATATAATTTTTTTCAAATATATATATATTTTTTCTATGGTGTATAAATAAATAAAAAAAATACAATGATTATTTGATATGATTATGTATTTTAATAAGCAACAACAATAGAATATAATCAATTAAAAATAAAAATTTACAATTGTATATCTATAATTTATAAATATAATAAATTAATTTAATATATTTTTAATATAATATATTTTATTTTGGAAAGGTGAATTTCATTTTTAATAAAAATTTTGAGAAAATTATATATTTTATTTAAAAATGGCTTATGTTGTTATTTTATTAGAAATAATTCTAACTGTTTCAAAAAAGCTTTAAAATATAGTTTTTTCAATTTGTAGTTGTTTGAACTTTCTATTACCTCCTAATTATTGTTATCAAACACTTTTGCTTAGTTGTTGGAGATCAAAAAGCTATCATCTGTATTCAATAGAAAACAAATGCCTCCTAATTTGTTTTTGTTCCTGAGAAATTAATTTTCAAACTCACACACCTTTATAAACAATTATTGGAAGTAAATGCTTAAAGAGCTCTTCTACAAAAATATTAATTTATATATACACACACATATGCAAACGTTAATTTAAGAAAGAATTCATATTAGAATAAATATTAGGAAAATTAAATTTGAGTAAAAATATTTTAATTGGCAAGAAAAAATATAACAAAATAAATATCCAATGGAATAAATAATAATAATAATAATAATAATAATAATAATAATAATAATAATAATAATAATAATAATAATAATAATAATAATAACATGCCTATAAAACTTAAATTTCAGGAACTGATCATAAGATAACATAAGACATGTTTGACATTGTATTTGAAAAAAGTGCTTTTAGAAAAATTTATTTTGTTTTTAATTTTTTTTAAGTTTTGAATCCTGTTTCTGAAGAAAAACAAGTAAATAAATATTTTTTTTCAAAAATGGTAAATAAATATTTGTTAACCTTGAGGGGTATTTCCGTCATTTTGATGATAATAAATAACATAGCAATATGGTATTTAACATACTTGTTCTTGTAAGTATATTATACAGGACATGAATTAAAATAGCAAGAATGAAGAATTGGAAGAATAATCCTTGAGAAACAAAAAACAAGAAGTAGTATGTTCACTGCCGTGACTTTAGGAGTCACTCCCGTGAACGAAGCTAGCCGTTACCAAAACCAACATTTGAAGTTCACGGCCATGAAGGAAGAACAAATCGTGAAGTGGGCATTTCAGTCACCCCTGTGACTAAAGGTGTCACCCTCGTGAAAAGTCATGTAATTTCATTCAGAGAGCTTCACGACAAGAGTCACCACTTGGGTCACGGCTGAGAAAATTGTCACCCCCGTGAATGAAGGTGTCACCCTCATGAAGGCTTCATTCAATTTCATCCAGAAAGCTTCACGACCAGAGTCACCACTTGTCTCACGGCTGGGAAGAATGTCACGCCCGTGACTAATTAATGTCACGCCCATGACTCTATATGTCAAAACATACCAGAGAGCTTCACGACCAAGGTCACCACTTCAGTCACGGCTTGGGAAGAACTGTCACCCCCCTTGACATGCATATTCACGCCCGTGACAAATGAAAGAGAAAAATGTCAGACGCAATTTTTTGGTTGGTACAACGGCTAGTTTCTTATTTAATGCACCCCAACGACTATATTTAGCCATGGGAGTATAAATGGAAGTCATTTATGCATTAAGAAGAAAGAGGATGATAAGAAAAACAAAAGATTAGCATATACTTCAAATTACAAGCTATCTTGTACTTTCATTTTTTGAGAACAAATCTATTCTCTGTAAAAATCTTATTGCTCCTCATATTTGAGCAATAAAGATTTATAAGTGGTTTTCTCTGTAATCTTTACTCAAGTGAGCATTGGGTAGTTTTGGGTTAAGAGAAGAACACTTGTAAGGGTTAGTTGTGTGAACCTCCAAAACACAAATTAAAAGGTTGTTTGTGTGAGCCTGTAAAACATAAAGTATAGGTTGTTTTTGTGAGCCTGTAAAACACAAAGTATAGGTTGTTTGTGTGAGCCTGTAAAACACAAAGGAATTGGTTATTGTGTGAGTCATTAAAACACAAGTGATTTCTGGGTTAGGTGTGAGCCATTGTGAGAAACACCATAGTTGGGAGTGAGCTTGTAAAACTCCATTGTAACACTTAGTGTGTTAGTGAAACTCCCAATTGCGATTGGGGAGAGGAGTAGGGTTTGTTAATACCCGAACCTCTATAAATCTTTATGTCTGATTTTCTCTATCCTTTCTAAAATTAACAATTTTATTCCCGCACTTTAAAGTTTAATTTTTGAAACTCCAATTCAACCCCCCTTCTTGGTCTAATATCTGAGCAACAATTGATATCAGAACCTTGTCTAGCATCGAAGCCTAAAAACCGCTAGTAAAGAGTAAGATATGGCCAGTGAAGGATTCCAAAGTCTCAAACCTTACTTTGATGGAGCAAATTATGCCCATTGGAAGTTTAGGATGGAGACATACTTGGATAGTGAAGGAATTGAAGTCTGGGATAGTGTACGAAAAGAATGGACACCACTAACCAGAAGAGGAGCTGATGGTGAAGAGGAAATCCTATCAAGAGATGATTGGACAGAACCCCAAAGAAGAGCAAATTTCAAAAACAAGAAGGCAATGACAATTCTATCAAGCTCATTATCTATTGAAGAATGTGGGAGAATACAGCACTGCTCAACAGCCTATAGTATCTGGAAGACATTGGAGAACTATCATGAGGGAACTAAGCAAGTCAAATCCAAGAAGATTCAACTTCTAACCTCAGAATATGAGCTCTTCAAGATGAAATCAAATGAGTCAATCACTGACATGACCAACCGTCTTCTATCCATTATAAATGGAATGAGGAAACTTGGGAAGCATCTGAGTTTGGAAGATGTAAACAATAAAATCCTGAGAAGTCTTCCTCTTAAAGACTATGGTTCAAGAGTTGCTGGCATAGAAGAAACAAATGAAGATATGAGTATCATGAACACTGATGTGTTGATTGGCAAGCTTCTCACACATGAGATGGCAGTAAAGAGAGATAGAGAGCTTGAAGCAGAGCCAGAGAAAAGAAAACCCTTAGCACTCAAAGCCTCTACTTCAAAATCTCAAGAAGAAAGTGAAGATGATGAAGAGATGAGTGATGATGAAAATGAGGACATCGCTATGCTTTCAAGGAGATTAAAAAGAATCATTGAGAAGAAAATGAGCAATTCCAGAAAATTCAGGCAAAGAAACCTCAAACAAACTTCAAATGATACACACAGAAGTAAGGAAGAGGTAAAATGCTATGAATGTGGAAAGAAAGGACATATCAAACAAGAATGTCCAAGGCTCAAGAAGCATAAGAGCAAATACCAAAGAGACAATGGGGAGAAAGGTCACAAAGCCACATGGGATGACGAAAGCTCTTCAAGTGAAAAAGATGATAATGAAAGTGAAGAGGTCAACCTATGTTTCATGGCTATTGAGGATCACGTCTCGGACAAAGTAAGATCACTACACTCACACTCTTTCAATAATGATAGTAGTGATAATGATAGTAATAGTGATAGTGATGATGATGATGATGAGCAAAGCCTAATATAAGAATTAAGAATAGAATTAGAAAAATATAGAACTAAATTTAGTATCTATAGAAATAATATTTCCAATTTAAAAAATAAGATAGATGGCTTAGAAAAGGAGAACAAAAAGCTTAAATCATCAAATGAATCTCTTCAAAAGTCTATAGATGAATACTCATCAAGACCCTCAACAACTTCACTGTTAAAAGAAAATAATACTTTGAAAAATGAAGTTGAAGAACTTAGAAATTCCATTTCTAAATTTCACAAGGGTAAAGAGAGCTTAGATACTCTCATTGTGTCTTAAAGACCACCTTTAGTTAGACATGGTCTAGGGTTTAAGGACACATCATCATCTTCTAACAAAACAGTATTTGTTAAGTCTAAAGAACATAACATCTCCACACGTGTTAGAACTGCATCAAGAAATAAGAATATTAAACCCTCTATACCGAAAAAGAATCATGCCTTTATATATAGGAAGAATGTATATAGAAGAATGCAAATTAATCATGATTGTGCATGCCATTGTTCTCAAAATCAGTCTAATCAAATTATGGCATTCAAATACATTGTAAGACCAAAAAGCAAGTTTACACCTAAACAATGTAATTACTGTATGAAAAAGGGTCACATAAATAAAAATTGCTGGATAAAGAAGGCTCATTGGGAACCTTCATGTGCTAACCCCCAAGGACCCAAACTCATTTGGATACCTAAATATCATACTTGATTTGTAATTCTGTAGGTATGCCTCAAGTCCACAATAAACAAAAAATGCATGGCTAGTAGACAGTGGATGCTCAAGGCATATGACAGGAGACAAAGAACTCTTCAATGAAATCAAAAGTATTGATGGAGGTAAAGTTACCTTTGGAAACAATGCAAAGGGTAAGGTAATTGGCATTGGTTCTATTGGTGTTAATGGTACTACTTTTATTAAGGATGTTTTACTTGTTGATGGCTTGAAACATAACTTGTTAAGTGTAAGTCAATTATGTGATAAAGGAAACAAAGTAATTTTCACTTCAAATGAATGTCTTGTAATCTCTATTGATGGTCAAGAAATATTTAAAGGAAATAGAGATATCAATACGTACATAATAAACTTACATGAACTATCTAACCATTCCTCTAAGTGTCTTGTGACTACTAGTGATGAATCTTGGCTGTGGCATAGAAGACTTGGTCATGCTAACATGGACTTAATACAAAGTCTCAGCACAGGAGGGCTAGTAAAAGGATTACCAAGAGTTAAATATGAAAAAGGCAAGACATGTGATCCTTGTCAAAGAGGAAAGCAACACAAGTCATCTTTCAAAGCCAAAAACATAGTAAGTACTTCAAAACCCCTTCAACTCCTGCATTTAGACTTATTTGGACCTACTAAGATTGCTAGCTTAGGAGGAAAACATTATGCATTTGTCATCGTAGATGATTACTCTAGATTTACTTCGGTAATTTTCTTAGCTCAAAAGAGTGATGCTTTTGAAAATGTCAAAAACTTTGCTAAAAGAGTTCAAAATGAAAAAGGGTACTGCATTTCAAAAATAAGAAGTGATCATGGGAAAGAATTTGAAAATGAAATCTTTGAAAGTTTTTATCTTGAACATGGCATTTCACATAATTTCTCATCTCCTAGAACACCTCAACAAAATGGAGTAGTTGAAAGGAAAAATCGAACATTAATTGAAATGGCAAGAACAATGCTTAATGAATATGAATTACCAACTTATTTTTGGGCAGAAGCCACAAACACTGCATGTTATATTTCAAATCGAGTTTTCAAAAGACCTCTTTTAAACAAAACTTCATTTGAGTTATGGAATGGAAGAAAGCCCTTGGTATCATACTTTAGAGTATTTGGATGCAAGTGTTTTATATTGAACACCAAGGACAATCTTGGAAAATTTGCTTCTAAGTCTGATGATGGTATCTTTTTAGGATACTCTACAACCAGCAAAGCATATAGAGTATTTAATAAAAGATCATTAACAGTGGAAGAATCCATGCATGTTGTTTTTAATGAATCTAGTAGACTTGATCTTGTGAAAGGTAGTGCTCTTGATGATGTTGTAGATAATATGGAAAAACTTGTCATTGAAAATGGAAAAGAAGAAAATGATCAAGAAAATCTACTACCTCAAAATCAAGAACAAATGGAGCAAGAACTTCCAAAAGAATGGAGAATGAACATAAATCATCCAAAAGAGCAAATAATTGGTAATCTATCAAGGGGAGTAAGTACTAGATCTCATTTCAAGCATTTGGTCATTGACATTGCTTTTATTTCACAAATTGAGCCTAAAAACATTGATGAGGCTCTTAATGATGAAAGTTGGGTAATTGTCATGCAAGAGGAACTCAACCAATTTGAAAGAAATAAGGTATGGAACCTAGTACCAAAACCCAAAAATCATCCAATCATAGGCAGCAAATGGGTATTTAGAAATAAGCTAGATGAACAAGGGTTAATAACCAGGAATAAAGCAAGACTAGTTGCAAAAGGATATAATCAGGAAGAAGGTATAGACTATGATGAAACATATGCACCTGTAGCTAGATTAGAAGCTATAAGAATACTCTTAGCATATGCATGTCACATGAATTTCAAAGTTTTTCAAATGGATGTGAAAAGTGCATTTCTAAATGGTTATATAGATGAAGAAGTGTATGTAGAACAACCACCATGTTTTGAAAGCTATGATTTGCCAAATCATGTTTTTAAACTTTCAAAAGCTTTGTATGGTTTAAAACAAGCTCCAAGAGCTTGGTATGAGAGACTAAGTTCTTTTTTACTAGAAAATAGCTTCACAAAGGGAAATGTTGACACTACACTGTTCATCAAAAAGCATAAGCATGATATACTAATTGTTCAAATTTATGTTGATGATATAATATTTGGTTCTACTAATGAGCTGCTTTGTCAAGAATTTGCTAAGTGCATGACTAGGGAATTTGAAATGAGCATGATGGGAGAACTTAAGTATTTCCTTGGTCTACAAATCAAACAAAGCAATGAGGGCATATTCATCAACCAATCCAAATATGCCAAAGACTTAATCAAAAAATTTGGTATGGAAGGATGCAAAAATGCCAAGACTCCGATAAGCACATCAACAAAATTGGACAAAGATGAAAAGGGTAAGAGCATTAATGAAAAGATTTATAGAGGTATGATCGGATCACTTTTATATCTCACTATTTCTAGACCTGATATTATGTATAGTGTTTGCTTGTGTGCGCGATTTCAATCATATCCTAAAGAATCTCATCTAAATGTTGTAAAAAGGATTTTAAGATATTTACATGGAACATTGCATCTAGGTTTATGGTATCCTAAGAATTCATCTTTTTATATTATAGGATATTCAGATGCAGATTATACTGGTAGTCTTTTAGATAAAAAAAGTACTTCAGGTACTTGTCAATTCATTGGAGAATGTTTGGTTTCTTGGTTTAGCAAGAAACAAGTTTCAGTTGCTCTCTCAACTGCTGAAGCTGAATATGCAGCAGTTGGATGTTGTTGTACACAAATTCTTTGGATGAAACAACAACTTAAGGACTATGGTCATGAGATGAACCATATACCTATAAAATGTGACAACACCAGTGCTATAAATCTTTCAAAGAATCCTATTCAACACTCTAGAAGTAAACATATTGACATTAGACATCACTTTATTAGAGATCATGTTCAATATGAAGATGTTGCATTAGAATTTATAAGCACAGAAAATCAATTAGCAGATATTTTCACTGAGTCTCTAAATGAGGAAAGATTTAATTTCATTAGAAGAGAACTTGGTATGATTGATGGATTAACCTTGTGATTACAAGAATATGAAATTTTAATTGTTGATCTTAAAACAAATCACAAGTTATAAGATAAATTTTTTTTATGAGAATTCATGCTTTATGAAGTAAAATCTTTGTTGAAATGATTTAGTCTTGTTGCAGAACTTAATTTCAATCTGATGAAAATTATAGGGTAGTCACGCCCGTGAATTATACTCACGCCCGTGACTTAAGTGGCCCAAAGAGGCAGTGTCGTTCATGACTTCGGTTCACGACATGCTTCACGGCTTCAAGTAGTGAAACATAGTTTCATGGCTTGAGTCACGCCCGTGGATAAGAACATTCACGCCTGTGACGCTTTTTCACTCCCGTGAACAATTACACCTCAAAAACTCACAAAAGCTTTCACGCTTTGGGTCACGACATGATTCACGGCTTCAAGTAGTGAAACATAGTTTCACGGCTTGAGTCACGCCCGTGGATAAGATGTCTCATGCCCGTGACGAAGTTTCACGCCCATGAATAATTACACCCAAAAACTCACAGAAGCTTTCACGCCTTGTGTCACGACTTGCTTCACGGGTCTAAGTAGTGAAATTCAACAGTTCACGCCCGTGACATTATATTCACCCCCGTGACCTATGATCATTCACGCCCGTGATCTTAATCGATCACGCCCGTGAACGTATTCACGCTTTCATTCACGGGTGGAACACTGCTTCAGCAAACCGTGAACACGACTATTCACGCCCGTGAAACCTTAAGTCACGCCCGTGAATGTATCAAATATATAAGAAAACAGCCGGTTACAATCTTCATTTCAACTCTCCATCTCCCAAAACCGCTCTCATTTACTCTCATTCATTGAGACATTGAAGATTCCGACCCCAAAGCCTTAATATTTCACTATAAATACCATCAAAAGTTCGAATCTTCAGTAGAAAACAGACATTTCTAGGGTCTTTCATCATATTTTTCTATCAAAAATCTTCTTCAACTCCATCAACAACTAAAATTCTTCAAATATGGAGTCTGCTTCGTTAAAAGGGAAGAGAAAGAAGTCCCATGCACCGAAGAGGTATTCAGATTACCTCATGAATATCATTCCAGAAAGTTGTCATCCTCGGTATGCAACTTTGAAGAAGAGACCTATTTTATCATCAAAGTCCTTCGAATGGCAGACAGTCCATAATCTCGGACTCGAGATGGCTATGACAGAGCAACTTCAAGCCTGTCATCTAAAAGAATTTGTTGAAATTCATCTGCCAACCCTACGAGAGCCAACGCTGGAATTTCTCAGCACCTTGCAGGTTTCACCAACTGGAGTGGAGAAATTCCAACTCTACAACAATGCAAACACCCTCAGCGCCATCACATTTGGAGAATTGTTCAACCTACCGTCTGATGGCGTTCTAAATGAGACTAAGGTAGAATTCTCTGCCCCTGCAGCCTGGACTCATTTTGGATATAACTGTAGCTGGGACGTAAAGAAGACGAAGAGCACTCATCTCGTGGCCCCAGTACACAGGTATTTGCATAGGTTTCTAACCTATAGCATTTTTTCTCGGGGAGAAAGCAATGGAACTATTAGGAAGTCAGAACTCTTCCTATTCGAGATGGCTCACCGGGGAGTCATAGTGGCACTTTCCAGATGGTTTGCAAACCATCTTCTCTCCATCGCCACCAAGCCCACAGGAGATATCTTGATTGGGGCATATGTCACTCATATGGCAGTGAAGCTCAATTACTTGAAGCTGGATAACCATCACTTCAACATCATTCCTGCACATCCACGAGATAGGCTGGATATCGAGTCATTCATCAAAATGGGAGCAGCTGTGAGAATCATTTTCCAGAACGATATCTTCTATCGCTTCACTGATACTGTTGGAGAGATTATCTGGGAAGATCATGACACTGAGGATTTTAAAACAGGCCTCCAGGGAGTCCAGCAGAAAAAGAGGGCTAGGATTGAGGAAGCAACTCCAGCCATCGATCAGGACATTGGACAGTCCTCAGCCTCCACACCAATTTTAGCGCAGCAGGTAGTTGACCTCTTGGCACCACGTTTCGAGCAGCTGCAGACTTCCATGGATGAGAGGTTGGAGAACCTCAAGGACTTCATGGAGTCTCGGATAGACAACCTTGAGGCTGAAGTAGCTAGGCTTCGTGATATGATGTCTGGCTAGGATATAGGCTAGAGTGTAGCCTAAATTTGATTTTTTTTTATGTTTGCTTATGTAGGACATCTTAAATTTCCTTTCTTAGTTTGTATCCTTTCCTTTATAATATATAATTGCTTTTATTTACTTCAATCTACATATTCTTTTTGATTGATGACAAAAGGGGGAGAAAACTAGCAATATATGATAGATAATATATGATAAGGGAAAGTAGTATCAAACTAGCAATATAAGAATTGTGAATCAAAAAGTGAACAAACCTTGAATTGGTTTAAAAATCTTGATTCAACATTTCATATGCAAAGTATATAATTGGAAAATTAAGTTCTTATATACCTTAGATATATCCTAAGTATACTTTGCATACACGTTAAAAGCAAGTTACAAATAAAAACATGCCATGATATACCTTAAATATACCTTACATATACTTTATGTCTTGAAAAGGAATTATGGTATGTATTGGATATACTTCTCATATAACTTGCATATACTTAAAATCTAGTTTAATGCTACATCTTTATTTACTATTCCTGCACATTATAATTTTTATCCTAAGTATATTTTGAGGGGGAGACTTCTCAAAATCACATATTGCTAGATTATTTGTCACCATCAAAAAGGGAGAGATTGTTAACCTTGAAGGGTATTTCTGTCATTTTGATGATAATAAATAACATAGCAATATGGTATTTAACATACTTGTTCTTGTAAGTATATTATACAGGACATGAATTAAAATAGCAAGAATGGAGAATTGGAATAATAATCCTTGAGAAACAAAAAGCAAGAAGTAGCATGTTCACTGCCGTGACTCTAGGAGTCACTCCTGTGAACGAAGCTAGCCGTTACCAAAACCAACATTTGAAGTTCACGGCCATGAAGGAAGAACAAATCGTGAAGTGGGCATTTCAGTCACCCCCGTGACTAAAGGTGTCACCCCCGTGAAGAGTCATGTAATTTCATTCAAAGAGCTTCACGAAAAGAGTCACCACTTCGGTCACGGCTGGAAAAATTGTCACCCCCGTGAAGGCTTCATTCAATTTCATCCAGAAAGCTTCACGACCAGAGTCACCACTTGTCTCACGGCTGGGAAGAATGTCATGCCCGTGACTGATTAATGTCACGCCCATGACTCTATATTTCAAAACATACCAGAGAGCTTCACAACCAAGGTCACCACTTCAGTCGCGGCTTGGGAAGAACTGTCACCCCCTTGACAAGCATATTCATGCCCGTGACAAATGAAAGAGAAAAATGTCAGGCGTGATTTTTTGGTTGGTACAACGGCTAGTTTCTTATTTAATGCACCCCAACGGCTATATTTAGCCATGGGAGTATAAATGGAAGTCATTTATGCATTAAGAAGAAAGAGGATGATAAGAAAAACAAAAGATTAACATATACTTCAAATTACAAGCTATCTTGTACTTTCATTGTTTGAGAACAAATCTATTCTCTGTAAAAATCTTATTGCTCCTCATATTTGAGCAATAAAGATTTATAAGTGGTTCTCTCTGTAATCTTTACTCAAGTGAGCATTGGGTAGTTCTAAGTTAAGAGAAGAACACTTGTAAGGGTTAGTTGTGTGAACCTCCAAAACACAAATTAAAAGGTTGTTTGTGTGAGCCTGTAAAACCAAAAGTATAGGTTGTTTGTGTGAGCCTGTAAAACACAAAGTGTAGGTTGTTTGTGTGAGCCTGTAAAACACAAAGAAATTGGTTATTGTGTGAGCCATTAAAACACAAGGGATTTCTGGGTTAGGTGTGAGCCATTGTGAGAAACACCATAGTTGGGAGTGAGCTTGTAAAACTCTATTGTAACACTTAGTGTATTAGTGAAACTCCCAATGGCGATTGGGGAGAGGAGTAGGGTTTGTTAATACCCGAACCTCTATAAATCTTTGTGTCTGATTTTCTCTATCCTTTCTAAAATTAACAATTTTATTTCCGCACTTTAAGGTTTAATTTTTGAAATACCAATTCAACCCCCCTTCTTTGTCTAATATCTGGGCAACAATATTTTTTGTGAAAAATATGTTTGAGAAAAAATAGTTTATAAAAAATTAAAAAAATCAATCAATTAAATAAAAAAAATTCTTAACCAGTTTTTTTTTTTACCTCTAACAACAATTGCAAAATTGAAGGTCAACACCGCCTTTTTTAGAATAATCTCAATTATTCAAATGAAAACTTTTTATCATTGGCCTTGAGCTTGTAGATTTTTCTAGGATTTTATGTAACTAACTTAAACAACTGTAAATATAGGTGATGGCCCAATACGGTGTAAGTGTGAAAAAAAGTGTGAGTGAAGTACGAAAGAGTTAGTGGTATATGTGTGCAGTGGATGTGTGAGTGATGTAAAGAATAATTTATTGTATGTGTGGTGCACCAAAAAATGATGGTGTGAGTGATTAGATGTAGTGGAAAAGTTTCCATTTTAATAAAATAACAATTGTGTGTTTTCAATTTAATCTTTCATTCATTGTTCCATTATTTTCCAACATGTTAGTATCAGAGTCTGCTTAATCTGAGACCAACATTAGTGATCTAGAGATTGGAGAAAAGGTATTTAGGGACCATGAATCACGTGTTCATGTATAGTCTGGGACTGTGAAACAATTTGGTTAGGTACCAAGCTTACTTGATAATAAGGAAAAATTTATCAAGTCATGATGACAAATTTTCAAATGATTGGTTTGAATAAAAGGCTCTATGATCACAATTTAGCTCTTGGAAAACTATTATGAAGTCTTATTTGGAGGTGGGACATGAATTGTGGGAGATCGCTGAAGTGACACTACAGTATCTCAAGACACTAAAATAGAGGCTTCTGCACCTAAAGTACAAAAATAGAAGGACAAAGCTAGAAAGGCTTTATATGTTATTAAATTTTTGTTAAAGATGATATTCTTAAATATATAAAAGATGCAAAAACACTAAATGAGGTATGGGATATACTTGCATCTTGTTTATTCAAAGAAAAATAAAGTGCGACTTTAATACCTTGAGAATAAGTTAATGGCTACTATGCAAGGTGTCATGTCAATTAATCAATATTTCTCAAAGGTAAAGTATCTCTGTAATGAAATTGTAGAGTTAGATACTGTCTTTGCAATTAGTGCCTCTCGAAAGAGAAGAATTATCATTCATGGGTTAACCCGAATATCTTGGATTAACTGCTGTTGTTCAAGGATGACCAAAATAGCCATCATTAAAATAGTTAGAAAATCTTATAGCTAATGAAGAAAGTTCGACTAAACAGATGGTAGGGGTCTCACTAAATAGTGAAAATGAGGCATTTTTTAGTGGCAAAGGGATACATCGATCCAAATGTTAGAAAGACATAAAAGTAAAGATCGAAGATAGAAATAAATCCTCAAGAGAAAGTACAATAAGCTATAAACCTTAAAGAGCACAATAATGTCAAGACTAAGAAGAAACACAAGATATAAGATTTTACCAAAGTGATGTAAAATGTTGCAATTGTGGCAAACAAAGTCATTATGCTCAAGACTGTCAGTACAGAAGAGTGGAATGAAATGTTGTAATGGTGAGACAACTTGATGTTCAAAGCAAAAAGGAATGGGACTTCAATGTTTAAGCATCTTGTGCAATCGAAGAACAAGTAAAGGATTAGTCAAATGAGTTTTTGGAGGCTTGTGACAGTAAGGTCGAGTGGGATATGTTGGCATCATTTGCTATATAGAGAATCTTGAAGAGTCATATGAAAGTGAAAAAGAATGAGACATGATAGAATCAAGTTTCTTTGAAAGTGCTCTAATAAATTTCGGATCAATCAAATTCATGTGTGGAATTTGAAAAGATAATTCCAAGTGTTAAGGAAGAACATGTTGAAGAAGTTAATTATGAGAAAGAAAGTCACTACAAAGTATGAAGGAGCAATTAGAAGAGAAGTAGGAAAGTCCTAAAATAATGAAAGAGTTATCGTGGTCTTGGAGTGAAGATTTAAGAAATAAAAATGGTAAAGGATATGCCAATCCAAAAGTTAGAGAGACATAAAAGTGAAAACTGAGGATGGAAATAAGTCCTCAAGAGAAAGTCCAAGAAGTTATAAACCATCAAGAGGACAACAATGTCAAGACTAAGAAGATATGCAAGATAGAAGATTTTCTGAAATGCTTGCTAAGTAGGGACTAGTTAATAAGATGGTTTAGAGAAGCTATAAATGTGTTTAAAGATTTGCTTTAAGGGAAAATAGTTAAGAAAAAATGAGAAAAGTGAAGAATTATGGGTTCACACCTGTGACTTGAAAGTCACGGCCGTAAATGATGTTTTGAGATGATTCATGCCCATGACTGATTGAGTTATGCCTATGAATGTTGTCAGGTATAAGAAGCGAACAATTTGTTCTTTCTCTCTTTTATGCTTGAAACTCAAAATAAGTGAGTCTAACATTTTATGGAAGAGTAAAAGTTAGGTTTATCTTTTATGGCTTTTAAGGTTCAGTATGGTTTATGGATATTGATAAAGTTATATTATATGTGATAGGAGTTGAAAGAGTAGGTGGTGAAACCCACCAAGAGTATAAGTAAGCTTGAGTGGAGCTTGGTTTTTGAGGCTTTATAGAGATATATACATATATGCATTTAAATTCCAAATTATGGCATATTGTATGCTAAATGTGTGATAAATAATAGTTTATAATAATAATGAGATTGAAAGTAGTAATTAATTAAATGATAATAAAAGTAATTGGTTAAGGTATATTAGTATGTTTTATATAGGCATTTATGATGTTATGATGGGAAACTTGTATTTAATAGGCCAAATGTGCATTAATGAGAATATTGGATGATGATGGTTATGGTTATGGTGTGGAAATAGGTAAGTTAAGTATACATAAATGCATGATATAAGAATTTATGGATATAAATGTATTCTTAAGATTCATGGGTTCGATCATGATGAAATGAACTCTTGTATGCTGAATTGATGTTTTACTATAATAATGCATGATTGATAAGAGTGTTGATAGGAAGAGCTTGTTACTGGACAACATTAAAGTCCTTGTATATGTTTTGCATTATATGCCTTGTTTTTAAGGTTGAATTGTTGGAAAACTCAGATTCATGCCTGTGACATAAGATTCACGGTCATGAATCATCATTTTAGAACTACCCATTTCATACAATATGTTTTATGGTTGGAGTCACCATTTTGACTCACAACCCCAAATTATGACAGACACGGTCATGAAGAATGTGCACAAAATGGACAAAAACATGCATGATCAAATTTACAATTTGGTTCACGAATAAGGGTCCATGTGAATGAACATTCATGGTCGTGAACATATAGTTCAGATTAGTGAATCATATTTAAAATATTATATGTTGTTTTCTTCTATGATTATAATGAAAGGGCTATGCAATATTTCTATAATGGTATGACATGAATAGAAAATACATGATTTCATGATTGTTCATGCATATATGATACATGGTGAAATTTCATATGTTATAAATGTTATGTCATAAGATAAAGGTTTATTATACAAATGTAACATAGAGATATAAACAAGTAAAGCCTAGGCTCAATGCTAGGACTATAAGTAGGATAAATGACATACCATTAATGGTGCATACGGTACCATAAAAATATGTTAAATAATTATCTCTAAAGGACAAGATGGCTTAAGTTCGGAGAGCGCCCTTGATCTTATATTGCATACAAACTTATATATTTTACTCAGTCAATATGGCTTAAGCTTAAATAGTGCTCTTGACTTGAGGAGCTCAGATGAATACACATGAATATAAATAATGGCAGGGCGGTTTAACTCAGAGTACGCCCTTATTCACAACCTATATCCGAATAGTCCAGGTAGTGAGTTGTTGGGCAAAAATGTTAAAGTAGTTAATGATTATAATGAAATGAAAAAGATTTTAATGACACAGGTATACAATGAAACACAATTAATATGTTTGATATGTTATATGTTATGAAAACAATGATGGTTTCCTTATGCATGGTTCAAAGTCTTAATGCTTATCATTTCTAGATGGTTTCATTGTTATTATATGATGAATATGATAAGATTCCATGAAGTGTATTGTTATGCCTTGTATGAATGCATGTTGAATTTTTACACTTATATGTACCACTAATCTCTTAGTAGCTTGGCGTGTGGAGGATTTTCTATACGTAGGTCAAAGTCTAGTAGATAGAGTTTGAAATTGATCTAGAAAAGCTAGCCCAATTCAAAGATATTAAAGGAGACCCGATAAGGGTCGACGATATTATTCATGTCATATTTTGCATTTTTTAAGATGATATATGGGTTTTCTTTTGGGCTATTTACTTGTATATGTGTCTGTATTTTAAATAAATATATAGTCTTTTGCTAAAGGGCATGTATTTTTGCAAACATCCGGCTGATTGAGCCCAAGCTTTATATATATCTATTGCATATAAAACCTGTTAAACTTATACATCACATGTACACAAGAAATCTTTTGATCTAAGAAATCAACATCATATATATATATATATATATATATCGACTTTTAGGAGTGGATAGGTATAGATTGAGTTGGAAGCACACGATATTACGGAGAGCAACTGTTACCCTTATTTGAGGGCTTCTAATCAGCCTAGTGCTTTAAATGTACAGTGTCCGGGTGCTACCATAATTCCTCAACAGCCACCCACCAGACAAGCAGACCTAGGTGTGATACCGATCATACAGCAGATGACTAGTATTTTACAACAATTGGCATAGGCTATACCACAAGCCATACCATAGGCATCACTATAACTAGCTCCACAGCTGCCACCACAAAAGAGAACCAAGACTAAGATTGATAGGCTCCAAAAGTGTAGGGCCACTGATTTCCTTGGTATAAGAGAATATGACCCAACTGCAGCTAAATTTTGGCTAAAGAAGATAGAGAGGGTCTTTGATGAGTTAAAGTGTGTCGAAGAGCACAAAGTGAAGTATGTCGCATCACTTCTATAAGAACACATCTATGATTGGTGAAAGTTGATTTTAAAGAAGTCACAGACCCGAGTCTACATTGATGAGAAAAGAAGAGAATTCCTGAACTTAAGCAAAGAAACATGACAGTCTCCGAATATGAGAGAGTGTTTCATCTATACTGCTCACAACTAAAGATATGACGTCACTATCTATATGGAGAAAAGTATTCATCTACACCGATCAAAAGAGTTTAAACTATCTCCCAACTCAGAGAGAACTTCACTTGAGATAGAGATGATGGTTAAAGTTGATCAATGACTATAATTGTATCATTGACTACCATCTAGGCAATGCCAATGTTGTGATTGATATTTTGAGCAGAAAGATTGTAGCAGAGTTACATATTTGACTTATACTTAATCAGAAAATTAGAGATGCACAAAAGTAAGATAACAATCTAATTGAGATAGCCAAATTGGTCTCTAAGGGAGAGAGACATGTTGAAGAAGTTAACTATGAGAAAGAAAGTCACATACTCCAAAGTATGAGGGAACAATTAGAAGAGAAGCAAGAAAGTTCTAAAATAATGAAAGTGTTATCATGGTCTTCGAGTGATGAAGAATTAAGAGATAGAGTTTTGACACAAAGACGAGATGAAGAAGTGGAAATAAAAATAATGCGAGAAGAACAAGACGCAAATTTGCAAAATAAAGACGCCGATGAGATGTTAGATAAGGAAAACGTCGGTTGAAGTTTTAAAGAATATACAAATAAATTTCAGAGCAGCAAATGAAGAGACAAATATAGTGATATGCTATGATTGACAAGGAGCAAAAGGAATTTTTCATGAGATGGAGACAAAATTTATTATGAAGAAGATAGATGAGGAATTCCAAAGTTAGAAAAGAGAAGTTGAGAATCGATGCTGATGGTGAGTATTGAAGGTCTCAATCGCCTTTTTCAGAATAATCTCAATTATTCCAACGAAACTTCTTATCGCCGACTTTAAGCTTGTAGATTTTTCTAGGATTTTATGCAACCTACTTAAACAGCTAAAAATATAGGTGATATCCCATTACGGTATAACTGTGAAAAGGAGTGTGAGTGCAGTGCAAAAGAGTTAGTGTATATGTGTGCAGTGGATGTGTGAGTAACGTGAAGAATAATATAATTGAGCGTATGTATGGTGCACCAAAAATGATGGTGTGAGTGATTATATGTAGTGGAAAAGTTTCCATTTAAATAAAATAAGAATTTTGTTTTCAATGTCCTTCACTCGTTGTTCCATTATTTTCCAACAAACTCCCCATAAATTGTTGATATTGGAAAATATATGAATGCTATATATCTTATGAAAATACATTAAACTAAATAACATATTTATAATTATTAAAAGCCATGTGTTTGAACTAAGCATGCGATCCTTGAGTTAAATTTTTAATTAAACAAAATAAAAGTCATGAACAAATCTATCTAAAATCATTTCAATCAAGAAGGATTCAAAATGCATCTTGTATTCACTATTACCCATCACTTGTAAGATAAATGTATCTAAACTATAGTAATACTAATATCATTATTACCTCTTATCCTCCGTTGCATTAGCTTCCTAGCTGACTTCGCACCTATGTTGCCAGCATGGAATATGTACAGTTAATCAACCCCACCATCTCAATCTCTCTCCATCTTCTCAAACAAATTCCATGTCTACCAAAAAAATGATTAATAATATAAATGATACCAAAATTTATTAGTTTGTTACAAATTGGTTGTAAATTTTTTAATCATTGTAGATTGGTGTCATAAATTTTAAAAATATTGTAATGTGGTATTTGAAATTTTTGGTAAGAAAAAAGATAGAGTGGCAACATATCAACTGTACATTTTTGTCATCATGTCATCTTTTTCTTGCCAGAAATTGGCTTCAAATATCACATTATAATTTTTAAAAAATTTTTTGTATTAATTTGTAACAATTAAAAGATTTGATTCCAATTTATAGTAAAGTGACTTTTTATATTATTAACATTTCTCTATTTAAATCCATGACATCAAATATTACCAAACCACAAGCAAACCCATTAAGGAATTCAATAAACCCAACCATTAGAAATTGACAAAAATAAGAAAACCAATAAAGAAATTCAAACAATTGAGCAATTCAACAAACCCATAAGCGATTCATTAGAAATTCAAACAATTCTTTATGAAATTCAAGGAGAAGAAAATTCGTCCTAAATATTTTAATAATTTAATAAAATAAATAAAATTTGTTATTTTAACTACTTAAATGTATTTTTTCTTTTCCAAAGTAATGACATAAATTAAATTAATTTTCTCCATTTTTATAAAAATTTGAAAAAATTGTGAAAAATAGAATTTTTTTTATAACCATTTAATTTCATTTTTGCAAAATTTATTATAGTGTTAATTTATCAAAATTTATTATAGCGTTAATTTTAGTGTCAATTGACTTTTTTGACCATAAATCTAATTCATGTTAATTGTGCAAATTTTATTATATTTTTAAATTATTCAAATTTTACCCATGAATTTTCAAAAAATATTTGTTGCAAAAGCTTAAATATTATTAGCGCCAAAACAATTTGTCACCAAAATCTTAATACATTTAGTGAAATTATTATTATTTACTAGTTATGGTCTATAAATAACATGTATTAAGTGTATATGGGTGAAATGTATGTGGTTATGGGTTTTAAGTATGGAAATAGTTAAAAAATACATGAAAAAGTAAGATTTCACAATAATCACGCCCATGAATGTAATGTCACAGTCATGAACATCGTGAATAAGGTCTTTTGAAACTGAGCAGCTTCACGATCGTGAATGAACATTCACACCCATAAATCCTTAAAGTATATAATGAGCAGTTTTGTTTTTTGTTAGACATTTTGCGAAATCCCACATCAGCGAACCATAGCCATTAGACCTTTAGCCTCAGAAACAATTTTTACTTCAATTTTCTTCAATTATTAGCCTTGATTATATAAATCAACCCCATAAACAAGATTATATTGGCTAGAATAAATGATTTTTATTTTTATCAAGGGTGAATTTTGGAAATAAAGGAGAAATCAAAATTGAACCATAACATATTCTAATTCTTCAAAATAGAGGTAAGGAATCACATTTCTTTTGTTCTTTCCTTAGTTAAATTGGATTTAGATGGGAATTTGATTAAAAACCTAAAATGGATTATTAAGTTATGGTTTATATCGTCAATAGCATAATAGATGACCTATAAGTGTAAAATTACTAGATATCAATCTTGATCTGCTCAATATGATTCAGTTGATTATAGAATCAATGATGAATTAAAGAATTTTATTCATATAATCCTAATCCAACCAGGATTATATTTCACATTGTGTTGTCAACGTATCTGAAAACCTAATAGGTTATACACATAGAAGAATTTGGGATCACAATAAAATGTCATATGGATTGAATCCATTAGAATGAGTTTGTACCAACTTGGGCCGAACCAAAGAGAATTTAAAAGGGTTTGGACCAATTATACATGTTATATTTTGGGTTTATTTTGTTTGGCTTTTTATTTGGAATTTATAATTTAAATTGGGCCAAATTAATTATAGACTTTATAGTCAGTGTTTTAAGTGTTAAAATCCTAATGCCCTTGTATTTACATATATGGTATAAATACCATATGTAAATTCGGCCGGTGAGTGAAGATATATACCAAAAAGTTGTCGCCTCTTTTTATCCTTTAATTTGGCCGAATTTGTAGCTAGCACTCAAGATATATACCATTTGGATTCATTTCTTCATGTGGATATTATTAGAACAATCATACATTTAGCTTATTGTGCTTTACGATAATCCAACAAGAAAAAATAAGAGAAAGAGACAAGGTTTTTTAAAGGTAATACCTTAAATCTTGTTTGGGTTGAATTTCAATTTAATCTCATATAGGTTGATCTTTATTTAGATTCAAAAATTTAATTTTTATTATGACATATGTATAAAATTCATATCTAAAATCCAACAGTGGTATCAAAGGCTATTTATATGAATTAAATTAAAAAATTTCATGGAAAAAAGCTATTTTCGGTCTATAATGCCCCATAAGATGCAATTCAAGTGTTTTTAAGTACAAATCAATTTTTTTCATTTTTCTTTATTTCTTTTTATTTTTTTTATATATGATACAAAATAAAACAAAATGAATTTTAATTGAGTTTTTAATGGAATTTTGACTATATATGCAATCGAATTTGAAGAGTTCAAAACCCTAGTTTTGGTTTGCATTTGGAGCTGTTCAAAATGATTTTTATTTTATGATTTTGATCATTAATTTATCAAAATAATATATGAAGAGATGTTATCAAATTTGGGCAAAACCTAATTTGATAAAAAAAAATCGATTAAAATCGCAAACTAGGTCAAATAATTTCATATAAATTATTTTTATGAAAGCTGAATTTTTGTAAAGCATGTTCTTCACAATTTTATTCATATATATAATATGTCTAGCACTTTATTTTTATATTTATACAATAAATATGAAGTTAATTTAATGTTTTTGTAATGGTAAAACTGATTTGGTATGAAAAAATTTCATATAAACAAATTGAAATTCATGTTGGGTTCAATTGTGACAATTATATATTATTTGAATGAATTTTAATCAACAATGAGTTGAGCAAGCTAATGAGTATATTTTATTAATTCATACTAATTACTACTTGATTTAATTGATGAATATGCACTAGTACAAAAAGTACTTTAGGTTTAATATCATATGCGTCGGTTTATAAAAAATCTGATGGATATATTATACGTGGTGATATTTTTATAATTAAAATCAAAATTACAAAGAATATGCATTGGTTATTATATAATAACTTACGCATAAAGCTAAGAGATACTATACGTGTCAGTTAAAAATAATAACCGACGCATATAGTATAGATGTCGGTCTTTATATGAGACTAACACATAAAGCTCTAAACCCCCAATAAAAGATATTGCATAAAATTAAAAGAACCGGAATCCCTATGATTTACTTTGTCTGCATTTTTTACTTATAGTACCACCCTGTCAGCCATAAAATACCCATTTTCACTTAATGTAGTTGTTGTTGTTGCTTGAGTCCCACCTATGTTGACTTTGCCGCCACTCCTCGCGCCACTCTACCCACATCGCAAGCACTGCTACTGCTGTTCGCTTCTCATCACTGCTTCTCGCCGCCCCACCCACGTCGACTTAACCGCCATTTCTAAAAACACCCCACCCACATCACATGTATTGTTGTTGTTGTTGCTTCTCGCCGCCCCACCTAGGTAAGTTTCTTTTTTTATTTTGTTTTTTTTAATTGTTTTTTGTTGCCCTCACTACATTTAAGCAATTTATTTGGAAAATATATGTACAAGATTTTACTGCAGATTCTCGCTACCCCACCCATTTTTGTTTTATTTATTTTTTATTTTTTATATTCATTTTTACATATATATATATGTTTTCTATTTTGATTTTAAAAATAAAAATTTATAAATAAATTAACAGTAGATTAATAAATAATAATTTAATTATATTTGCAATGTTTAATGACTATAAAGATACTTTTAATTTTTTTTATAATTTTACTATAAAATTAGTTTAAGGAAACCACAAACTAAAAAGAAAAAAAATAGAGCCATAAAATTTTAAAATTCAAATTAAAACAATATCCCATAAATCAATTTATAATTTCAAAGAAATTATTTGTATAATTTTAACTTGATAATTTTGTTGATCAATGAGATTTTTTATTTAATTAAATCATTTTGAGCATGATCATATTTGAGCTATTTATTTTAATTCTTGTATATATATTTTTTCTTATGTTAAAGTCTTGAAATTTTCATAAAAATTTATACTTGTTTGAATTGATAATTAAAATTAATAATAAAAAAAAAGAAATGATAGGCCCATGATATATTCAATAATAAACTAAAAAATTAAATTAAATTCCCTATCCCATAAGACATTATATTCTTACACTTAAACAAATATTATATGATGAAATTTTTAATTAGAAGAAAAATTAAATTAAATTTCGTATCCCATAAGACATTATATTCTTACAGTTAATATATATACATATATATATATATATATTTGGTGATTTTTTTTTCATGTATTCAATCTTCATGTATTTAGTTATTTATAAAATAATTTTAAAAAGTGGAGAGCATTTACATTCATGTTTCCTTAACTTTTATTATCAATGTTTTTACTAAGTTCAACATAATTGTATATCTCTAGTAACCACTGGATATTGATCGTATTTTGCTGTAGATATAGTAAGTCATTTTTTATGGATCCTCTAGCCTGTAGTAGCTAACAAATAAGTCTGAAATCTCACATTAACTAGTAATTTATAATACAACCTACTATTTTCTGCAATTGTTTTGGAGTTTTCAATATATTAATGCATATATTGATATATACTTATTTTCCCGTACCTACAAAACTTATTCTATGATAGGTAGAAAAAATAAATATGCTAAGCTAAATGGAGTGACATCTCAGTAAGAAATTTATATTCATAATTTTTAGTTAGATTGAAATTTTTTTATGAGTTATTAATTTTTTTATTTGATTACTTTTTGTATTTTTTCTATTTTAAGTGTTCTAAAAAATAAGGAGATGTAGAATGTGGATACTATATCATGAGATATATATACGAAATTATCATATATCATAACAATAATAACACATTACTTAATATATGTTATTTCAAATATTACTTAGTTAATTTATTTAAATTTATGTATGATACATTGTTATTAGTTTAATTATTTATATAATGTGTTCTCTTCTGTGTTTATTTTGTTTTATAGACTTTTCAAAATGGATCATATAGTGAAAAATAAATTATTGAAATTTGGCATTTATGGTCCAACTATTTTGTAAGAGAGTGTATGTAATTTTTTTAGTTTATATACTTTGTAAATTAAAATCATATTAATTTGAAATGCAATTTGAAATTTATTTCTTCGTAGCTTATGGATTAATATTGTTGTTCAATATTTGGAATTATATTGTTGTTGAATATTTTGAATAGCTGGATATTTAAAAGCTTAATTGTGTATATTCTTGCATGTGTTGTCTAATTTGTGGCTTTTGTGCTGGTTTGTAGTTCTATGTATTTGCTTTGTAGCTCGTGTGGCTATTCTGGATTTTGTGTTGGTGTGAATTTATATATATATATATATATATATATATATATATATATATATATATATATATATATATATATATATTCATATTTTATATGACAGTGCTAATATATTTTGTAATTTAAAAAAATAAATAATAGGCATAGACTATAAGAAAAAAACCAACGCATATAGTTCCTTTAAATAAAAAAATTGAAATCATACCATATGCGTTGGCTAAAAGTTAGAGTCGATGCATATAGTTCGATTTTTTTTTTAAAAAAAATACTATATATGTCGAGTTTTATTTATAGCTGATGCATATAACCAGACCATATGCATCAGCCATTTTGATCGACGCATAAAACTCAACTCATATACATCCAGCTGATATGTGTCGCTCATTTAACCGATACATAAAGTCTAATATAACTGACGCATAAAGTATATTTCTATACTAGTGATGAATGGTTAATGTGCTCAAACATGAAAATTTTGGTTTTTTATTCCATTAAGGAATCAATTTTACTAGTCCTCGTAGAAATTGTCTTTTTCTTTTCTATTTCAAATTGGAAAGTATAAAGTGTTGAATGATTTTAATGAGATTAAAATTGTATATTCTAGCCATTTTATGATTTTAAGTATTTAATTTAATTAAATAATTGAAAATTAAAATTAGAACCCTATCCAAAGTAGGATTCCTTGTTTTCCAAATATGCATAGTCTTGATATGAAATTTGATTTGATCAAAACTTTTCTTTTTGGGAAGGGTTTTCAAAATGAACTATTTTTCATAATTTGAAAAATGATAAATTAATTTTAATTCAAATAAACTCAATCATAAATGCTTATATGTTAGTTTTTAAGAGTTGAAACCTTAGTTGTACAAGAGGACTGAAGCAATATTCTTTCATGGTTGCATTAGGCAAAATGGATATTAAGAATGTATTTAATGGCATGATGGTTTGATTATAGACAACATATGACCAATGTGATTATTCATATGCATGGTTTCATTTTTATATAAAGAGCGATTTTATGCCCTTCTTCTTCATTCTTCTTTTGATGTATTTATTTTCTTACTAACTCCCCTTGTTTGTGAGGTTTCTATATTTGAAAATTTATGTAATTCGATTACATAGGAATGAATTAGATTAGAAATACAAAATCTTGATGGAAATGGAGTTAAACGATGGATAAGGAATTGAAGCTAACGCTTAGATGAAAGAAGGAAGAATAAGCAAGATTTTTTCATTTTCTTTTGCCATGCATGTACATAGGTTTGACCTATCGATTTCCTTTTTAGCTCGAGGGAACTAATGTAGAATGTCCATAATCAAACCATGTTGTTTGAATTACCTTATTGATCTTAATGATCATAGAGATAAATGATGCATGTTATAAATATATGAGACTTAATAAAAGAAATCCCTCAATCCATATTAAAATTCAATGCTTTCCATTAATATAGTAAGAATGAGAATCCTTCCAGGGTATGGATTGTTGGACAAACCCAAACATGCTCTACAAGGATATTTTCAAGCTATGAAAATAAAATTTTCTAATTAATAGACCGGTCTTAATTAATTACATTAACTTATTGGGCAAACCCAAGGTTAATGTAAATTAAAGACAAGATTGTGTAAATGCATATGAGATATAGACAAATCAAGAGTTGATAGCCTAATAATTTAACAATTGCATTAAATTCAATAGGAATGGAATACCTACCACTAGAGTTAAATTGGCATGTTGGGGAAACTTGAGGTCATATTTAATGATATTAGATTAGGAAAGCTTCCAATAGGCTTTTTCGAATTACCAATGAGGCTATTGGTTCATAATAAAATAGTGAAAGTTAAATATATGTAATTAAAAGACATAATTAACACACATAACATTAATTAACATGCATAACATGTACATTCTCTAACATATTTCATTTTTTGTATCAAGGTTGCTAGAATCATGACCAATAATGTGAATTTCGAATGCATACTTGAAACCAACAAGTTGATTGGGCCCGATTTCTTGGATTGACTTAGGAATTTGAGAATTGTTCTCAAATCCGAGAAAATAAGCTATGTCCTTGATATTGATGTTTTGTTCCCTCATACTGATGATGCACCTATTGAGGAATATGAGGCATACTTAAGGCAAACAAGAGATAGTGTCTTAGCAGCATATATCATGCTAGCCTTTATGTCTCATAAGCTTTAAAAACAACACGAAAATATGGTAGGAAGCTATGTGATGAGCAAGAAAGGACAAAACAATATGAGATATCAAAGCTCTTATTACATTTTAAGATAGTCGAGGACACTTCAATCATACATCATAGGCTGAAGATGTTGGGCTATATTGAGAGGTTAACATCTCTTGGGTTTATAATGGATAACAAATTAAGTGTCGACTTAATTCTGCAATATTTACCTGATAGTTTGCATAATTATTAAATGAATAAAATTACTAAGACTGTTATCATTATTTGAAAATCAAATGAGAGAATGTTACCAAAACTGCTTTCAAAACCATATATGGCCATTATGAGTTTTTTGTTATGCCTTTTAGGCTAAGCAATGCTCTTGCAACATTTACGGATTTAATGAATTGGGTTCTCCAACCATATTTGGATCAGTTTGTGGTGGTTTTTATTAATGATATACTGATATATAATAAGGGTAGAGAGGAACATTGTCACACTTAAGAATTATTTTGTAGACTCTTTGGGAGCATAAGTTGTATGTCAAACTCTTTAAGTGTGAATTATGGTTTGATAAGGTTGCTTTTCTTGGGCACATGGTGTTGGAAGAAGGGATTAATGTGGACTCCAATAAGATATAGGCGATCATAAATTGGTAGCCACTTAGAAATATGACCAAGATCAAAAGTTTTTTAGGCTTGGTAAGGTACTACAAGAGATTTTTGAGAGGTTTTTCCTTTGTTACTTCTCCATTGACACGATTGTTAAGAAACAATATAAAGTATGAATGAGATGACAAATGTCAAGTTAGTTTTGGTAGACTTAAGTACATGTTGACATAAGCTTCAGTTCTGACACAACCAATACCTTATAGAGATTACATCAATTACAATGATGCCTCGCACAATGGGTTGGGTTATGTCTTGATGTAGAAAGGAAAAGTTGTGGCATATGCTTCTAGGCAGCTTAAACCGTATGAAAAGAACTACCCTACCCATGATTTGTTGCTTGTAGTGATTGTGTTTGCCTTGAAAATATGGCGGCACTACCTATATGGGGAGAAGTGTTACATCTTCAATGATCACAATAGTTTAAAATATCTCCTTACTCAGAGGGAGTTGAACTTTAGGCAACAAAAATGGCTAGAACTGATAAAGGATTATAATTGCATTATTGTCTATCATCCGAGCAAGGTTAAGGTGGTAGTAGATGCTTTGAGTAGAAAGTCTTTAGCTGAGTTTCACATTTTACCGACATTGAGTCAAGAGGTGAAAAATGCTCAACATCAAGACTTGAAGCTTATGGAGATTGTAGAAATGGTTTCCAAGGGAAAAAGACTAGATTTCCAAGTGGAGGTGGATGAAAGCTTATATTTTCGAGATAGGCTATGTGTGCCTAATATAAGAGAGTTGAAATAGAGAATCATGGAAGAGGGCCATGACTTCAAATACTCTATGCATCCGAAAAGCAACAAGATGTATCAAGATTTGAGGGAGAGGTACTGGTGGTCAGGAATGAAGAAGGACATCATAAAGTTTACTAGTTGGTGCCTAACTTGTCAGCAGGTTAAGGCAAAACATCAAGTGCCTTCGAGTTTACTATAACTAACAATTATACTAGAGTGGAAATAGGAGAGGATTATAATGGATTTTGTAATCAGGTTGCCCTTGACTCTCAGAAAGTGTGATGCAATATGGGTCATTATGAATCGATTAACCAAATTGGCTCACGTTTTACCTATTAGGAGGGATTACTCTTTAAGAAAGTTGGCAGAGTTGTACATCTGCGAGATAACTAGGTTGCATGGGGTTCCTCTTTCCATCATGTCAGACAGAGATCCTAGGTTTACTTTCTAGTTTTGGGGTAGCCTTCAAAGGTCCTCAGGCACCAAACTTAACTTTAGTAAGACTTTCCATCCATAAATAGATGGTCAATTGGAGAGGAGCATTCAGATTTTGGAGGACATGATGAGATGTTGTGTTTTGAAATTTGAGAAAAGTAGGGAGAAGTATTTACCACTTATAGAGTTTACGTATAATGACAATCATCAGTCTAACATTGGTATGGCATCATATGAAATACTTTATAGTAAGAAGTGTCAGACACCTCTTTGTTGGATAGAGCTTAGTGAGAGAAAGCTTGTGGGGCCTGAATTAGTATGAGATATAGAGAAAAAAAATCAAAATCATCAAAAATCGATTAAAAGCTACATCGGATCGACAAAAGTCTTATGTGTATTTGAAAAAAAGGATATCAAGTATAGCGTGGATGGCAAAGTCTTTCTCAAGGTATTTCCATGGAAAAAGGTTATTCATTTTGTATAAAAGAAAAACTAAGCCTTCGGTTTATTTGAGCATATGTAGTTATTAAAAGGGTTGGTCCAATTGCTTATAAGTTTGCCTTACCCTTAGAATTAGCAAGGATTCATAATGTATTTCATGTCTCAATGCTTCAGAGATACATATCGGATCTAACACATGTGATACATGACATGTAGTTTTGTAACTAATTATTTTAAATATTTTTTTTGTAAACTTTTGGGCAAGTGTTAGCCTTATTTATATAAATGTAAATTTTAAATTTAGTATTGTTTATCATATTATATTTTGTCAAAGTCATCATGGGCATGGTGCATAAGTGTGCTTCAAATTTAACTAGTTTTTGGTCTTATACGTTGTAATTTTTTTCTTGAAATTAGGAAGGTTCTTGGTTATGTGAAAAAGGTGTTTCATGTATAGTCAACTTCAGGCTGATGAATGAAGTCTTTAGCCATAAATGTAACTTTATATCTTTCTATAAAGCTATAAAAAAGGTATTTAATCTTGTATACCCATTTGCAACCAATTAGAATCTTGCCTTAAGGTAAAAAAAAACAACATCCCAGGTGCAATTATCTCACAAAGCTTTTATTTTAGCATTCATGGTGTGTTGCCATTTAGGGTACTGCATAGCTTGGGTGTAAAATTTTGGCTCAACAGAAATAGTAATGGATAGTGAAGAGTGTTTATAGAAGGGAGTGAGATTATTATAAAAAAGGATTGATGAAAGAGTGTGATGAGTATCTAAAAGTTCTGGTGGAGAAATTGAGGATGACGTGGCATGTTGCATAGTGTTAGGTCGACTATAATGATAATCTTGGAGATATGTGGGTGGATGGTAAGATGTGGTATATTTTCTTAATGGTTGTAAAGCTTGTGGAGAAAATGGTTAGAAGAATTAGATGTGGATTCAATTTCTGGTTGATAAGGCTTAGGAGGAAAAGTAGAGTCTAAGTGACAATAGGGTAATGGTAAGGCTAAGTTTGATGTAGAAGTAGTTTGATCAATGGTGCCTTGAAATAAAAAGATGTGTTCATGAAAAATCACATTTTTAGAGATGAAAGTTTTTTTTGTATGTATGTCAAATAGTCTAAAGTCTTATGTTCCATATTGAAAGCCAATGAAAGCACATTTATGAGCTCTAATTTCTAGCTTAGTTTTAGAATGAGAAAGGGTGCTAGCAAAAGCTAACCAACCGAAAACTTTTATATGAGAAAGGGCCGGAGATTGTTGATAAAGAGCTTCATAGGGAGTCTTATGATTCAACATAGGAGTAGGAATTCTATTTATTAAATGGACAAAGTGATAAACAAATTTAGGCCAAAAGGTGTTTAGTAAATGACTTTGGAATTTTAAATCCCTTGTTACATTCATCATATGCTGATATTTTCTCTTCACAACACTATTCTATTATGGTATTTCAATACATGAGGTTTGATGTTCAATGCCATTTTCATGATAAAAATTAGGCATATTGAATTCTACACCATTATTTGAACGAATGCATTTAATAGTTTTATTAAACTAAGTTTTTAGAAGAATAAAACTTTTAAACTTTATCTATAGCTTCTCGTTTGTTTTTCAAAAAGAAAACTCAAATAAACCTAATAAAATTGTCTGCGACAATAAAAGAAGTATTTAAAACCTTGTAGTGATGAGGTTGTAGGACCCCATATATCAAAATAGACTAGATCAAAAGACTCTAAGAACTTAGTAGTACTATTTGGAAAATGAAGCTCTCTTTTCTTGGCAAAATGACAAATGTTACATGCCTCATATGGCTTACATTGAACAGAAGGATATAGCATGCAATTATTGAATTCTTTAGAAGGATGCATGTCCTTTCCTATAGTGCCAAATATCAAAAGAAAACGATCCTTTATTAGTTGAAGAAGTAACATTATTGCTGAGAAAGATGGCAGGAATGTCAAATGTGTATAAGCCCTAGCTTAGATCAGTTGTATCAATCTTCCTCTAGGTCTATCAATCATGAATAACATAATGGTTATTGGTAATTAGTTGACAATAGTTATTTTGAGCTATTAGTTTATTGGCTGAAATCAAATTGAAAGTAAATTTTGAAACATAGAAAATATTGTGTAAAGTAAGGTTAGGGCTAAGCTAGATTGTTCTCGTATAAGAAAACTTTATGTTATGATTGTTATGTAACTTAATGTTGCAATCTACAACAAGAGCAAGAGTTGTAAAATATGACATGGAACAAGCAATATGATTAATGTATTTTTATTTGTTCTAGTTTTTATTAATGTTTTTTATGTCTAATTATAGGTTTTTATTATGTTTAGGTATTTAATTGTTTTAATTTTGTAATTGATGTAAGATAAGTTAAAATGTAGGAAAATGACCAAGGACTCACACACATGAAAAATCCCTCATACATGTGAGGATTAGATAAAAATGACCAAGCCTCACGCACATGACACTGTGTCATGCACATGAGGGATTCTTGTTGTTGTGAGGATTTTCTTCTTTCACTTTGTCACTGGTGCATGGTTTTTTATTGTGAGTGTGAAATTCCTAAAGTCTAATCTCCTATTGAGGGCGTGCCAATTTGATTACGGGCGCATTGCTGCTTTTTTTTGCCTATCATACACGCAAAGGATCATCATAATCATGTTGAATGTTTTACTAAAGAAAGCCTCATACACATGACACCTTGTCACACACGTAATGACCCTTTTTGCTATAGTAGTCCAATCACATGCAAACTCTATTTCGATCAAGTAGGGTCCAAACTTTGAAGATAAATGTCAATATGAATATCATCTATGGAAAAAAAATTATCTTGTAATTAGAAAATTTTATATCTTTATAAGTAGAATTCAACTAGAGCTTTTAGGTTATAAATTTTGGTTTTCTTTTATTTTTGAAAGAGGGGAAAAGAGGAAACACACAAAACACAAAAATTGTTCACTCGGGAGAAAAATTAAGAATTGTGTGGTAGTATTTTAAGAAGTTTTCTTTTCATCTTTTATTTTCTTTTATGTTTACCTTAGGTATCAAAATAGATATAATCATTGTTATTATGATGTTAGGCTAAATACTTAATGAGTGCTAAGCAACTCCAATTTGTATTGTTCCTTTTTATCTATTTAATGAATGTATGATTTCTTCAGTTTTAATGGCGCTTAATAAATTTTGTTTAATAGTTGTTTGGTCACTAATTATTTAATTTTAAATAGATATCATCAGATCAAATTATTAGATACATCATCTGTAACTTAACCTAAAAATTGGACTGGACATTAGTTACTTCATTGGTTTGATTAATTGATGTATTAAAGGTGGAAACCATAAAATCTACATTTATTGGTGCTTAATTCATTAAGGGATATGCAAATTGAGGGTTGTGAACTAAGTTTCTATTTCTTTTCTCATTGATTTTCTTAATTACCTTTTTACTGTAATATTAGTTATTTATTTTTCTTATAGTTTAATCAACTTATTAAAATTGGTTAGAGTGTTTATGATTTTATTTTACTGTTTACTAGTAACTTAAAGCTAATTAAGGATTTAGAACTACGTAGTTTCTTAAGAAAACGATCTCTGGAGTAACATACCATATTACACTGGTTTATGCACTTGCAAGTACACTTTGAAATATATCAATGATCTATTGCTCCAGTGTTAATTATGTAGATTTTTTTTAGATAAATTGGTAACTAAAAAGATTTTACCATAAGAATCAACATTGGACGATGATGTTGCAAGGGAGTCATGTGAAGGAATCAAAGAGGCTTCATTGATTGTCGCAATTATGGCTACTACTGCTGAGATTGAACTACATTAGTTGGAGGCTAAAATGAGTGCCTTTGTTGAATGGCAGATAGAAGTTGGTCATATTCCTATTTTGTAAGCTGTGGAGCATTAAATTGTGAAGAAGCAGTAATTGCCTCATGTGCTAATGTTCCAACAAGAGCAAAAGATTCTCTAGAGCCAATAGCTATGAAATTTCCTTCACAAACCTCCATTTGATTTGCATAAGGTTATGCTCTTGACTTTGACCTCGAGCCTGGTGGAAAGACATACTTTTTGTAACATCTATCCTTAATGTGCCCTAGCTGCCAAAAAAAAGTACATAAAGGCCTTTTTGCATTAGGTCCATACTTGTCAATAGCCTTAGTGACATATGGACTCATTTTTTACTTTGGAATATGTTGAGTCATAACTTTTTCTTTAGAATAATTTCCTCTTCCAGCATTATAATTTCCTCTTCTAGCACATTTTGAGTGCTCAGTTAAGGCTTGGATAGAATTGTCATTAGACAGAGGCAAGAATTGACTTTCATGTTGTAAAACAAGTGAAAATACCTTGTTTATGGAAGTAAGTGGATCAACCAGCATGATTTGAAACCTAACCGTTGCAAAGTTATCATTCAATCCTCTTAGAAATCACAAAACATAATCGGACCGCTGATACTATTTGATGATGTTCAAAGCTCCACATGAGCATACTAGACTGCATGAACAGTTTGGAATTAGTCTCAAATTCATCAATTCATCCCAGATTATTTTGAGCTGAGTGAAAAAATCTGAAACTGTAACTTGTCCTTGCAAAAGAGAATGGAATTCCTATTGCATGTCAGTACGTCTGAATGCATCTCCTTGAGCAGATCTGTCTTTGAAATCTTGCCAAACATCAATGAAATTATCAAACCGGATCACGGATTGAGCAATTGATGGGGAGATAGAATGTACAATCGATGAAAGAACCATGGTGTTACATCTTCTACTCCTAGAATGATATCCCTTGTAGCTTTTGTTAGCAACCATGCTTCTACTGCGCTAATCGTGAATAGTTTCAATCTTGCTTCCTTGAACTTCATTTGAGCTAAAACACTTCTGCTGACTGTGCATGCTCATTGAAAACCATGATACAGTAGCTATGACTTCGTTATATTACATATGTTGATTCACCTGATTGGCATGCTTACAGGGAACTTGAGACCTCATTTACTGTAGAGATGTCAATGTGAAATTCTCTTTATATATCTAGATTATAGAAGCAATTGTAGATATTATCATTATAACTCATATTTTAAACCATAAAGAGATAATATATTAAAATCAAGATAAATTGGAAAATAACTCAAACATATGGTGGTTTTTCCAATTTAAACATTAACTTGTTTTTTTATTATCCAACCATAATGTTAAATGGAATTAATAATTTAGCTCCTTCGTTAGACTTCCATCCATTTGATAAGTGAAAATCCAATGTACATGGAATCATGACTGAGGGTTCAAATTACAAGCTACAACAAAAAAAAAACAGGATTCAAATTGATAGGAAAAAAAATTAGGGCTTAAATTTAAAAAACCTATATATGATAATTATTTTTTTTGTTATTTTTCATTTCTTAGGAAATTATAATTGTGTTCTTTATTCATCAAATATATAGAAGTTTGAGGAAATTATAGAATTAATAGCTACCAAAAACATTAGAATTCAAATTGATGGTAGAAAGTGATTGAGGTTTAAATTTTAAAAAAGACATGTTAGAATTTTTTTTTTTTTAATTTCTCCTTATTTTCTTTTAGTCTCAATCATATTATCCCACAACCCAGAAGTGCAAATTAATCTGGATTAACTCAAAATATTTAGTTAAGAAAGAAATTATCTCTACCATCCCATCTCCTAGGAATAAATTTCTCCTTAAATTTATTACTATATTTTATGATCTTATATTAAAGTTTTGAATAAATTATAGAAAATCTATGAAATTTTAACAAATTATATCCAAAAATAAACTTTAAAAAAACTAATAGCTGTCATTTAATACTGAATGAATTTTGAATATTTAGTGTAATATATTACATGATTTTTTTATATTTAAAATATTTTTGTATTAATTTTTTAAAATTTCATATATAGTTTAATAACTTTTTAAAAAAAATTTAAAATTTATATTCATTATCAACTATTATAACTGTATAACTAATACATTTAAATCATAATTTTTATAATTATTATTTAAAGTAATATTTTTATTAAAATAAATGTGAATAAACTGTTAATTTTTAAAAATTTATTTATATTGGAAATTTTTTGTAACTTATTATAAAGTATTTATTAGCTATGGTATCATCCGAACAAAGTGAATTTTGTCGAAGGAGGGGAGAGGACTAATTTGTTTATGTTTTAGAATCATTGATATGTCTAAATAATATTATTTTTTCAATTTTTTGACAGATCCCAATTTCAAATCAACGTGGTACTTTTGGCCGTTTGGCACATTTAGTTATCATCAACAATATCCTGCACATGGTACATGCATCATCATCATCATCATTATCTACGTCTCTTGTCTTGCGTCATGTGTCAATTTTAATATTTTACTTCTCCAAGTTTATTAATTTTTTATTTTTTATTTTTTAGTTCAAGGATAATATCGTAATTCTGATGTTAATTGTTTCCGCAAATCAGATTATCAGATAAATAAAATATAATGTTGAATTAAGCTCAACTATGCTTCGAGTTGACCAAAAAATTTCAATTGAGAGCAACTAAAGATATGGTTTTTCAAATAATTGACATTATCATTTTCATGTGTTGGTGAGATATAAGAACTAATCTTTAACAATAAACGCACATGTTTATTCAAAAAGTTGTTGATTATGAGGAAGGATTAACTAATTAATTGAATTAAAACCAATCATTACCTAATTCTTTTTACTTCAATAATTTATCCCAAGGTGTCTGGGTCAAAAGTAGCAAGTAATAATTTTACTTTATTTTATTTTTGCTTTCACATACGAAAAACTTCCATAAAAAAAATAATGTTAAGACTTTTTTTTTCTTTCTTTTTTTTTTCCTTTTTAAATTTTTGTTACAGCTGCCTCTTATCTCGTTCTCCCCTTCCTTTTTTTCCTTATTCACCAAATTAGTTTGTTTTCCTGTCTAAAATTTAAAAAAAGAAAAAACAAAGGTGATCCTTCCTTTCTACTTTTTCTATTAATTTATTATATTTAATAAATATAAATTTTAAGTACATTTCTTACACTATTTTTTTAGTTAATTTTTATGTTGATAATATCTATCGATTCCTTTTTCATTCAATTTTGTTATTTTTTTTCTAAATTTATTGAATTTTCTTTCCAAGAAAGTATTTGTCGATAATGAAAATTATAGTTTTTAGTGCTAATGTTTTAATAACCAAATTCATTCGAAAAGCATATAGTAGATTCATGTCATAATAATTAGGCTCCATTGGGTTGGGTTTAGTTATTGAATGTAGTTTGTAACTTAGCCGGTAATTGATAGCTGGAATTTAATTAATACTAATATTTGGTAAAATCAATTGAATTATTGTTAAAATATAAAATTACTAATATATTATAATTTATTTTAAAAACATATATTTTTCTATGATGTATAAATAAACAAAAAAATAAAATACAGTGATTATTTAATATAATATGTATTTTAATAATTAAAATAACAAAAACAATAAAATACAATCAATTATAAATAATAATTTTCACAATTGTATATCTATAATTTATAAATATAATCAATTAATTTATTTTATTTTTTATATAATATATTTTATTTTGAAAAGAATTATTTTAAAGATATATATTTTATTTTTAATAAAATTTTTCATAAATGATGCATTTTATTTTAATGATGTTAATTTTGTCTTTTTATTATAAAAAGTTTCATCTATTTCAAAAAAGCTACAAAAATGGAATTTTTTTAGTAAGCATATGTATGAGCTTTCTATTAGCTATTTCCTGTTATTATTAAATATTTTTACTTAATTGTTGAGAATGAAAAAGTTATCAACTACATTTAACAGCGTAACTAAACATTTTCATAATTACCAAATGGGGAGAGCACTTCTTATGGTTTTATAAGTTATAAATGTTTTCATATATATATATATATATATATATATATATATATATATATATATATATATATATATATATATATATATATATATATATATATATATATTCCAATGATGTGGCAAACATTAAGTTTCAGCCTTAATGTGACCATACGAAATCCAAATACTTTGATGGAGTTCTAAAAGCAACATTTGTCACCGAACAATTATAGAACGTAATATAAAACAGTAGCAATATATATATATATATATATATATATATATATATATATATATATATATATATATATATATATATATATATATATATATATATATATATATTGTTTATAATTAATATGAATAATTATTAGAAAAATATTAAAAAAATATTTCACACTTCAATGCAATTTGGAAAGTATTTAGATTTTTTTCCGCCAAATCATGTGGTGGATTTGGTCAATAAAATCAGTCATTAAAAGGGTGGATTTCCTTTATTTAGAAGGATGCATAAAAATGAGGTAATATCACACACACAAAAAAAAGGAGGAAAATCAATCCTAATTTCCAACTTGTTTAGAATTCACTAAACAAAAAGGGCGGATTCTAAACAATAAAGCAAAAGTTATATTTGTCACCGAACCATTTGGTGAATTTATTCAACAAGATCCGTCCTTATAAGGGCGGATTTCATTCATTTAGAAGTGCATGCAAATTCATTTAGAATGACATATAAAAATAAGATGACATGGAGAAGAAAAATGTGTCTCAATTTGTCTCCGCAATTTGTTCAGAATCTACTAAATAAAAGAGTTGATTCTAAACAATAAGGCAAAATAGTGTCTGTGACGAGAGATGAGCATAATTAGCCTCATGGCAGATTAAATATTTAATTACAATAATCTCTTTTTGTATTTTACTGTTCATTGAGTATGATATGATTAAATAACATGATACAATACGAACTAAAATATATAAAAGTTTGGATTAAACAGATATATGTCATAAATGTGTTAGCACAGATTTGACATGCCTAACATGTTATAATATGGTCAGACACATTTTGAAATATGTAAAATATGTAATAATTAAAATATTCAATTATATACCAATATTTTTTAAACATATGTATAAGTTTATATATGAATAAATTTACAATATATTCTATTAGAATTAATATTTTAATATATGTGAATAAAAATTAGCAAATTATTGATATAATTTGTATTAGTAATAATTTTATAAATAATTAAATGTTTAAATTTTACTAATAAATTTTATCTTGCACACATCACGTGTGTGTGTGTATATATATATATATATATATTACAAAAATTAATATATACTTATGACATATTAACTTTAATTGTATATTTTATATACATATGTATATATATTTATAAACATATTAAATGATTAAACAATACGACATGACACATTTATATTCGATATGTATAGTGACATGATACGTTTATATATAATACATATATGACACGATATATTTATACATGACACTATACAAATTGTTAGCCCAGTTTATTCTTATTTGCATACAGATGAAATTGGGTTCCATATAACATGCTTTACTATATGCCTCTTTGGCGTTGCGTTTGGAAAAAAAACTTTTCGAAAAAAATATTTTTATTTTTTTATTTTTGAAAGTCGCCTTTAAAAAGAATCAGATAAATAAATATTTTTATCATAAGCATATTTGAAAAAAAAACAGTTTATAAAAAATTAAAAAAATAATCAATTAAATAAAAAAAAATTCTAAATCTGTTTTTTTTATTCAATAGCAATTCTAAATATGTCTATGAAAAATTGGTTTGATTGTTATATTTCGTAATGATATTTTGATAATTTTTTTATGTGATACTATATGCTTATATTGGATTATCAAAGCAAGGAATTAAGTTATGCATAAAAGTTTTAATGTTAAATTTTTTCAAGAAATAGTGAGAAACTAAACTTTTATATTATCACTTTGATAACAATTACATTTAAATATAATATTTATACTATATACAAATTTATTATCCACAATAAATTTAATTCCTAAATTTATTTCTAAACAATAAAATAAAATAAAGTTATTATATTAAATAAAGCATTCAAAAATTCTTTAAATTTTAATTCCAAAATGAAGAGAAATAATTTAATTGAAAAATATGTTTAGGATATTAGAAATAATTTTTATGGCAAGTTGATTGAATAATATGTATTAGAGTTTAGAAGATAGAGAACATCTTACCGAACGATCATAATACAGGTTGATTGCATGGAAATGGTGATGGAAGGACTATCTTTACTATTAAGGAGCATTTTGAGGGTTACAAATTCAAAGACATGTAACAACCAAAGTGTCAAATTATGAATGGTTATGAAGGAAAGGAATGGAAGAGGGGTGCTTCAAAAGGAATCTATCAAAAGGATCAAATGATTATTTTGGCATCATGTGAGGCTAATTCAGATAGTCAAGAAGAAGTTTGCTTAGTCGAGTGGAAACCAAGCAAGCCTTATGAGTGCCCAACACTCAATAAACCTTTGGCTAGTGTAAACAAAAACAAGAAGAAAGAGATTGAAATAGAAAATGACTAAAGTCTATAAAATATTTGATTGACTTTTAAAAGACAATCAAATTATACTTTTGGAGGGACATGTGATTCCATTGGCTGAGAAAAGATACATGAAAAATTATTGTAAGTGGTAAAACTCATGGAGGTATAGCACTAATAATTGTATTACTTTCACGAATTGTAGCCAAAAGGAGATCACAAATGGGAAATTAATCTTTTCAAGTAAGAAAAAATCAGTGGATAGCAATCCTTTCCTAACTTTTCACATTAATATGGTCACCCCTCATAGAAAAATAGCTTTTGGGGAGTGGATATGCATCTAAAAAATGGGCATCTAAGAGGTTAAGTGTCATATCCGCTAATTTAGGCCCCGAGTCATGCGAGTTGTTAAATCAACTCGTCGGTTCAACCGGAGTCTAAATTTGAATTTTAAATGAAAAATAATTAAAATAATAAAAAATAATTATGGAAAATACCTAATGAAGTGTTTAAAGTATTTAAAAATGTTAGTTTACAGTGAAGGACCTAAATGAAAATTTTGGAAAGTTTTTGAGTGAATTTATAATTTACCAAATATTTGAGGATTAAGTGATATGAGTATTAATTAAATGAATGATTATGGACATTAAATACATATGATGGCTAGCCAAACCAAGTGTCACATATTAAGAAGCTAATTAACATACAAATATCTAGATATTTAAGTTAGGTGGGACTCATTCTTAACTAATTGGCCTAATCTTCTTTCTCCTTTTTCTTCGTTCTCCCTTATCACCCTTAATCTAAAATTTTCTACCCTTAGCTTATCTCCCACGTTCCTCCATCTTCCTCCATAACCAAATCTTGTAAAGAGAAAGAAAGTGTGAAAGAGAGAGAGAAAGACATGAAAAATGATGTTTTTATGCTCAAGGAAGTTAGAGTAAGTTAGCATAAGGTTTAAAAATGGAAAAAAAACAAAAAAGGAGAAAGAAAACCTTAATATTTGGCCATGGAAGCTAGGAAGTGAAGGTAAGATAATTTTTCTTCTCTTCTATGTCTTCTCCAAAGAAATGTAGTGATTAGAGAATGTTATGGAAAAAATAGAGAGCTTAGGGATTAGAGAGGGTTGATAAAGAAAGGTTGTTGATGATATTTCTTATATGTTTAGGAGCTCAAATTTAAAAAGAACAAGCTCAAAGTAGCAAAAGAATAGAGAAAGAACTGAAGAGAAAGAAAGCAACGTAAAGTTTTAGGTAAGTGCATAACTTACGGTAATAGCCTATATTTTATCACGACCGTGATCAAACACTTTAAATCCTTCTAGAATGCTTTACGGCCAGAGTCACCACTCGAGTCACGACTTAGAAGAAACTTCACGACCGTGAATGAGGAAAAAGAAACATGTCAGGCGCGAAATTAAGAGTTGGTGCAACGGCTATTTTCGCATTAAATGCAACCAAACAACTATAATTCGCTATGGAAGTATAAATGCAAGTCATTTATGAATCAAGAATAAGAGAATAGTATATACTTCGAATCAAAATCTTGCTGTAGCCATTTGGGCATTTATTACTTTCAAACAAACATTAATTCTCTGTAAAAATTCTTTTTGCTCATTATTTTCTGAGCATTATAGATTTGTGAGTGTTTCTCTTTGTAATCTACTACTCAAGTGACTTTGGGTATATTGGGTTAAGAGTAGAACACTTGTAAGGGTTATTTGTGTGAGCCATTAAAACACAAGGAATTGGTTTATTGTATGAGTCATTAAAACACAAGAGATTTCTAGGTTAGGTGTGATCCATTGATAGAAACACCATAGTTGGGAGTGAGCTTGCAAAACTTCATTGTAACACTTAATGTGTTAGTGAAACTCCCAATTGAGATTGAGGAGTGGAGTAGGGTTTGTTAACACCCAAACCTCTATAAAATTTCTTGTGTAATATCTTCCTATCCCTACTCTACTTAACTTTTCTTTCCGCACTTAAAAGTTAAGAATTTTTAATATCCAATTCAACCCCCCTTCTTGGTTCAATTTCTGGGCAACAATTTGTTTAAGCCACATTAAGTTTCTTTAGTCATAAATTAATGGATTATATTTCCATAGGCTCACAACATATTGGAGATCCACAAGGAGGGGATAAACAAAAAGTTAAAGGCCGAAATCAAAGGACAAAGATGGGTATAGTTATCAAACGATTTCTTTACTGCCTATGAATGTTTCTTACTATGTGATATGTGAGATGATTTATGGTTATGTGATTCATATAATTGTCATGATTTGATTTTGATAATGAGATGATGAATAATTTGTGACATTTGTGGTACATATAAGTGGTATATGTGTGGTATATTTGAGATATATGTTTGGCATACGTGATAAATATATGGTTTATGTATAGTATATGTGAAGTATATGCGTGGCATATTTGGTATATATGTGATATATGTATGGTATATGTGATAAAGATACAATGGTTGATGAATGCTTAGTTACAAATGCATATGCATATGGACTAAAAAGGTGTTGTGACTAGTTAATCGATATTGTAATGCAAAAGAAGAGGTCTATGGCCCAACAAATGTGCAAAGGAAACAAATCACCAAGCTAGCTAGAAAATGCAAATGTTCACATGGAAACCTGGAGCGATGTCTATTTAACTTGGTTATAACAAAATGAAATAAGCAAAGCATGTGAATACGTAAAGAATAATATTATATGTTTTAATTTTACTAGTAACTATATGATACTGATGAATGAAATGGAATACGTGGTATGCGTTGGATTTGTGATTTATTAATATGAGTTGTTTGGTACTTTAGAGCTCATTTGATAATTTTTCTCACTGAGTTGTAACTCATCAATTTGCGTTATTTTTCAGGTAAAGGAAAGTGTTAGCTTATTTTGTGTGGCATATAGAAGACATGGAACACAGGCCTCCGGCCGAGCCTCATCACTCTCTCTCCTTACATTCCACACAAACATGAGATCATGACATCCACATTTTGGACTTATATGAATGTATATGTATAGTTACTCAAGATTGGTTTTAAAATGTATAAATGAGTGCAACTCATAATCTTTCATATGTAAAGTTTAATTTTTAATATAAGTGAGATATGTTAATTTGCATATTTATTGAATGATGATATGGTTGTGATGATAAAAAAAAAAAATTTACTATCAATGTTAACAGGTTCATTTAACTTACTTGTATACCATATGTGAGTATTAGATACAGGGATAGATTTTTCTAAAATGTATAAGGTATGATGTTACAATAACACTATGGTTTATGTCCAAAATTACATTTAAATTGTAACTATTCCATTTGTTCCTCCAATTTTTGATAAATTGTAAATTGACCCAAAACCTTTTCAAATTTTGCAATTTCACCCTTTACTGTAACCTAACATCTTTAAATTCTTAATATGCTTTATTTAGTTTTTTCCATAATTATTTTTTATTATTTTAATTTTTTTCAATCAAAATTTGAATTTAGACTTTGATCGGTTTAATGCATGAACTTGGCGATACATTCGACTCAAGACCTAAATTAACGAATATGACAGGAACAACCCAGTGTTGCTAGTGTTTGAGGTCCAAAAGGTGCACCAGTTCCTCCATAGCAATCTATGGTTGGTTTAACGAATTAAGCTTAGGTTCATTTGATTTAGAATCTAGTAGCTCTTTTGCAAAGTTTAGCTTAGGCAATCGCACAAGTAGTTCCACCTCTATAATTGCCTTCACCACCGACACCCAGGATTTAGATTGACTAGCTTTAGAAGTATGAGGCTACTAATTTTCTTGGCAAATGTAAAGATGACTCTATTATAGCTGAGTTTTGGCTAGAGAAGACCGAAAGGGTCTTTGAGGAGTTAGAATGTGCTGAGGAGCACAAAGCCAAATACGCAGTTTCACTCATGTGGAACATGCCTATGACTGGTAAAAGATAATTCTTCTAAACTCAGAGGCGCCTTAACCTTTGACGTGGGACTTTTTTTATTGCAAGTTCAAGGAGTAGTATGCCCGTAGAGTGTACATTGATGAGAAGAAGAGGGAATTCTTCAACCTTAATTAAGAAAGGATGATATTCATTGAATACTAAAAGGAATTTACTTGACTGAGTAAATATGAAATGGATTTTATCACTAACGAGATTGATAAGTGTAATAAATTAGAAGATGGCCTCAATGCAGAGATTGGAAATTTTATGACTGCGCTCCAACATGTGAGTTTTTTAAAGCTAGTATCCTCTGCCATTAGTTTCGAAAAGAGTAAGAGGAAAAGAGAAGAGGAAGCTCCCAGGAAGCTAGCAGCTCTAGTGGCCTAGACTTCGAGCGATATAGGTCGTTTCTCTTCAGGGCACTCATAGAGTAGAGGATAGGAATATAGTCACTTTCATAATGGTTCTTTCAGAAGGGAACCACCCTTAAGAACTACATCTGCCACCACCAGCACTCAACCAGTTGAGGATAGTGGCCTTTTTTGCAAAACATGCCTCAAATTCCATGGAAGAGAGTATTGCATAACATCAGGGTCTTGCTTAGATGTGGGGCCTCAGATCATTACAAGAGAGACTGCCCATTACAATTTCTGAAGGCTTCTACTCAAACTAGAGGATCAGTGTTGACATAAGTCCATAGTCAAGGATAGTCTAGGAGTTAAGTCAGTCAAGCAATTTCTAAGATGGTGAACAAGCCAAGATCAAGCACAATGATAGTAAGAGTTTACACCATGAGAGCCAAAGAGGATCATAAGCCTATAAATGCTTTGGATGGTACATTTTCTCTCCATAGTTACGTACCTCCAGTTGTTCAATTCGAATAAACAAGTAAATTTCAAGGACATATTTTGTTTAAAGGGGAGAGAAATGTAACGCCCGATTTTTAGGGTCTGTAAGTTAGATGGGTTTATTAAAGAGAGAATGGGTAGATTAAGGTTTAAAAGGTTAAAAATAGTTAGAAAGATGTTCTTTCACGACTGTGAAAGTGTTGTATTTAAAAATGGCAGAGTTTTGAAGCGTGTTCACACCCATGAATAGGATTTCACAATCGTGAATGTCATAGCTTAGGGTCACTCCCATGAAAGGTTTGCCACAACTATGGTAGGCGGTGTTCATGTAACACCCCCTCAACCCAGCAGCTCGTGCCCGGATGAGGGAGTGCTACCTCTTATTTCATCGTTTAAAATATTTTTATTAAATTTTGAACACCTGAAAATCATTCATTTTTTTTATTTACCATCTATTTACTTTGCAGCATAAAATAAAAGTCATAACATCAAAGATAAAAATACATTTTCTTTAATAACATCTTCTTTACAAAGTGTACCGTTTATTTTACAAGTACTATAAAATAAAATTTAAAACATAAATACAATAGATGTGAGACCCACGGTGGTTGACATACGCTGCTTTACTAGGTCAGGTCACCGTTAGCTTTATCTACTACTGTCTACTTATTCTTTGCTATACCTGCGCAAGAGAAACTCCCACGCTAAGCTCTTGGCCTAGGGGTGCATATAAATAAGGCAATAAACTATTTTTAATGTCACATGCATTGTCATATAACAATTTATGATCAAATCATGCAAACATACATTTCATAATATTCTAGTATGCATAACATCAATTTATTGTATCTCATTTTGTTTAACATAATCAAATCATCATTCTCATGCAAATCATGGTATTTTAGCATGCATAGACATCAAATTATATTATATTATCTCATACTTATTTATTTTATTACCACCTTATTGTATAACACTAAATCTTCTTTTTATCCATGCCACAATTCATGATTCCATTTTTATTTTAAATAATTCTTTTATGTTCCATAACTTCCTTAATTATGTTTTCATTTATGCCCAAGACACCTATGAACCACTGACTCGGATAACAGAGTTGTCATCCAGGCACTTAGGAGTGTCACCCGGGCAATATGATGTGCGCATATAAGCGCCAAACCTGGCGTAGATAAGCGTGCCAAACTCGGCGTAGATAATAATGTCATACCCGGCGTAAATAACAGTGCCAAACCCGGCATAGATAACATTGCCAAACCCGGTGTAGATAATCATACCATTAATGGATTTAATTATTTTCATCATACTCCCCCCTATTTGGCATGCCAAACTATCCTAAGTTGGTTCTAGTTAGGTGTTCTAGGGCTTATACAATTTCATTAAAATTCATAACAATTAATTTACTACTTTTAATGCATGTAATATCTCAAAATAGTCACATAATCACTCAATTAAAATAATATTTACATAATATAATAAATTTCTCATCATTTTACTCATTTCATTTCTCAATTCACATGCTGCCCTGTCACTGGCAGATTCTGTTCTCTATTTTGGACCTTAAATTTGGTCCTATTACATTATGAATTTAATAACATGATCTTCATACAAAGTTTAGATATGGATCTTAGCTTTAATATTAAACTTTAATCACTTAAATCTGAGTTCTGTATCAAAAGATATGATAATATTAACACTAACTGGTCACTGATAATTCTGTCCAGAATTTTCTAGACAGATTCTAAGTTTAAACTTTATGAATTTTTCTAGATAATTACAAACATATTCAGATATTATGGTCTAAATACCAATTGTAGCCCTATGTCTTAGCTTTCATACATAATAAAGAACATACAAATCCAAGCCTCAGAACTCAAGTTATAACAGTTTAAGTACATACTGCTCATTATTAACAATTCTGCCCAGAATTTTCTGGACAGATTCAATGTTCAAACTTTATGAAATTTTCTGGATAAGTACGGACATATTCAGGTTTTATGATCTAAATGAAAGTTATAGTCCTATGTCTTATCGTTCAAACACAATAAATAACATGGAAAACCGAGTTCCATAAATTAAGTTATAACAGTTTAAGTGCACACTGCTCATCAATTTCCAGCAAAGAACATACCAACCAATCACATTCAATTTTTACCAAATTAAATCCTAAGTCTTGCAAACATGCATCCCCAAGATTTTTCATCACAAATAATATTAATTCAGAATCATCAACATGACAAATAATTAAATTATGCAATTAAAACAAAATTAAAATAGGCTATTGCCTTAGATTATGCACAAACCTCTCTTTTTCTCTTTTCTTTCTCTTTACTTCTCTTTCTCCTTTCCTTTGCTCCTTTGATCTAACTCTTTGTCACTTTGAGTTCCTAAAGTTCATAAACAGATTTTTAAAAATTCATAAACCTAATTTCTCCCTTTCTCCTTACTCTCTTAAGCTTCCTTAAGCCTGAGAATGTGATTTTACCTTACTTTTTCTCTCTTTTCTCACTTTCTCTTTCTAAAATCAAGCTTTAGCTATGGAGGAACAAGGGAAAACGTGGCTGGTTTGAGAGAAAAAAAATTTCCTCAATGAAAATGGATAAGGAAGAAGAAGAAACAATCAAGAACAAAGTGACAAAAGTCATTAAAATGGGGGGACACCTAAGCTTCATCTAGAAGCTTTCATTAATTTTATATGCATGTATCTTAATGAGCTTATTAAACTTTGCCATTTGGTGTATTGGGCTTCAAGAAACATAGGAGGCAATTGAAAGATAGAAAATTCTAGATATGAAGAGATGAAGGAACAATTAAGAGAATAAAGACAAGCTACATAATTATGGGACACCTAAGCCAAATTCTAGAAGTCTTCATTAATGCATTCATCTCCCTTGGTGTATGTTAATTGTCCACTTAATGTATGCCAATTGGTGTGGCCAGCCCCTTCCCATGTGTTTAATGTCCCAATCATGTATTTAATTTATGATTATCCCCTTTAAATCCTCCAATTTTCGGTAAATTGCAAATTGACCCCTAAACTTTTTAAAATTCACAATTTAGTCCTTTACCGAAATTTAACATCTTTAAATATTTTGAACACTTTATTAGATATTTTCCATACTTAATTACCATTATTTTCATTATTTTTCTATAAAAGTTCAAATTTAGATTTCGATCAAACCGACGAATCGATTTAACAACTCGCGTGATTTTAGTCTAAATTAGCGGATATGACATTCTCTCCCCCTTCAAATAAATTTCGTCCTCGAAATTTTTACCTGTTCATTCTTTATTGAACATCTGAGGATATTGCTTCTTCCTGACTTCTTCGCTCTCCCATGTGGCTTCTTCAGTAGCATGATTTCGCCATAGTACTTTAACTAATGGAACTTTCTTGTTTCGTAAAACTTTTTCTTCCCGTGCTAATATAGCCACTGGTTCCTCTTCATACGTCAAGTTGGTCTGCACTTCTCTCTCCTCAGTTGGAATAACATGAGTCGGATCAGACATATATCTCCTTAGCATCGACACATGGAAAACATTATGGATTTTATCTAACTCTGGTGGAAGGGCTAACCGATATACCACTGGTCCGATTCTTTCCAAAATCTCATAAGGACCAATGAACCTCGGACTTAACTTTCCCTTTTCACCGAATCTCAATACTTTCTTCCAAGGTGAAACCTTGAGAAATACTTTATCTCCCACAACATACTCTATATCTCGCCTCTTAAGGTCAGCATATGATTTCTGTCGATTTTGAGCTGCTTTCAATCTTTCTTGGATAATTCTAACCTTTTCTTCTATTTGTTGCACTAACTCTGGCCCTATCAACTTCTTTTCACTCAATTCAGTCCAACAGATTGGTGTCCTGCATTTTCTTCCATACAATGCCTCATACGGAGCCATGCCTATGCTTGTCTAATAACTATTGTTGTAGAAAAATTCTATAAGAGGTAAATATCTATCCGAACTTCCCTCAAATTCAATCACACAACTTCTCATCATATCCTCTAACAATTGAATAACTCTCTCCGATTGTCCATCCGTTTGCGGATGAAAGGCCTTGCTGAAATTGAGTCGAGTTCCCAAAGCTTGCTGTAGACTCTTCCAGAATTGTGAAGTAAATCTGGGATCTCTATCAGATATGATGGACATTGGCACTCCATGCAATCTCACTATCTCACTTACATAAATTTCAGCTAGCTTGTTCAATGAGTAGTCCATTCTGACAGGTAAGAAGTGTGCCGACTTCGTCAATCGATCCACTATCACCCACACTACATCATGCTTTCTCTGAGTCATCAGTAAACCGGACACAAAATCCATCGTGAGTGGAATCGGTATTGGTTGCAGCAATCCTGTGGGCAACTGGTGTTCTGCTTTAACTTGTTGACAAGTTAGACATTTAGCAACATATATAGTGATATCCTTCTTCATCCCTGTCCACCAATATTGAGTTTTCAAATCTTGATACATCTTGTTCCCGCCTGGATGCATGGTATATACCGTTTCATGTGCTTCTTTTAAAATATCGGACTTCAGCTCTTTTACACCAGGCACACAAATCCTATTCTTGAAGTACACTGTGCCATCCTCTGTCAATGAAAAATCAGGCTTTTCTCCCTTTTTCACTGCTTCGACTACCTCTACTAACTTTTCATCTTGCTTCTGAGCATCTTTGATCCTCTGTATCAAAGTAGATTGTATTCGCATCTCAGCTAAAATCTTCCTACTTAGTGCATCTGCAACCACATTAGATTTTCCTGGCTGGTAGTCAATCACACAATCATAATCTTTAATCAACTCTAACCATCTTCGTTGTCTCAGATTCAACTCTTTCTGTGAGGGAGGGTACTTAAGACTTTTGTGATCTGTATAGATATAACATCTTTCCCCATACAGATAATGTCTCTAGATCTTAAGAGCAAAAACTATCGCAGCTAACTCCAAATCATGTGTCGGATAGTTAAGCTCGTGAGGCTTAAGTTATCTTGAGGCGTAAGCAATCACCTTTCCTTCTTGCATAAGAACACAGCCTAAACCATTATGACTAGCATCACTGTACACAACAAAGTCTTTTCCTGGAATATTCTGAGTCAAAACTGGTGCTTCAATCAACATTGCCTTTAGCCGATCAAAACTTGCTTGACACTTGTCTGTCCACTCGAAACAGACCTCTTTTCGTAGCAGTCGTGTCAAAGGAGTCGCTAATGATGAAAATCCCTTCACGAACCTCCTATAATATCCGGCTAATCCGAGGAAACTTCTCATTTCTCTCATATTTCGTGGTGGTTTCCAATTAAGAATAGCCTCAATTTTACTAGGATCAACCCGAATACCTTCTGCTGAAATTACATGACCTAGAAAACTGACTGCTTCAAGCCAAAACTCGCACTTAGATAGCTTTGCATACAACTGCTTCTCCCTTAATGTTTGCAGCACTACTCTGAGATGTTGATCATGTTCTACTCGATCTCTAGAGTAGACAAGAATGTCATCAATAAACACTACTACAAATTGATCAAGGTATGGCCTGAACACTCGATTCATCAGGTCCATAAAAGCTACTGGTGCATTCGTCAATCCAAAGGGCATAACCAGGAACTCATAACGACCATAACGAGTCCTGAATTCCGTCTTAGGTACATCTGACTCTTTTATCTTCAGTTGATGATACCCTGATCGAAGATCTATCTTTGAAAATATGGCTGCACCTTTCAATTGGTCAAATAAGTCATCAATCCTAAGCAACGGGTATTTATTCTTAATAGTGACTTTATTAAGCTGCCTATAATCGATGCAAAGATGAAGAGTGCCATCTTTCTTTTTGACAAATAATACTGGAGCACCCCATGGTGATACACTAGGTCGTATAAAACCCTTATCTAACAACTCCTGCAACTGTAGCTTCAGCTCTTTCAACTCTGCTGGTGCCATCCTATATGGTGTAATGGAAATAGGGGTGGTGTCGGGTACCAAATCGATAGCAAATTCAATTTCTCTATCCAGCGGTAACCCTGGCAACTCCTCTGGAAATATGTCGGGGAACTCACTAACAGCAGGAATATCCACAAACTTCGGACTTGCTTTTTCCATATCAACCACATACGCTAAGTATGCTTCACATCCCTTATTGATGAGTTTCTGGGCTTTCAACACTGATATCATATTGTCTGGGTATCTTCTACCCTCACCCATCATCACTATCTCATCTTATTCTGGAATTCTGATGATCATATGTCTTTTTCCACAATCCACTACCACTCCATAACGAGCCAACCAATCCATTCCCAAGATCACATCGAACTCATGGAATGGTAATTTTATCAAGTCTGCTGGGAATTGCCTTCCTTAAATTTCAACTGGGCAACCCCTAAACACCTTGCTAACCCTCACACTGTGCCCTAACGGGTTAGTCACAACAATCTCAAATTCTAGAGTCTATGGTTCTAAACCCTCTTGACCTGGTGGTGGTGTGCATATGTATGAATACGTCGACCCCGGATCTATCAATGCATGTATGTCAGAGCTAAAGAGAAGGAATTTACCAATTAAGACATCCGGTGCATCCTGCTCCTCTCAGCCTCGCATGGCATATGCCCTGGCTGGGGCAGCTCTACTACCTTCTGGCCTCTCAACTGTCTCTGATCTAAACTGACTGGGCCCTGATCGGCCTCCTCTGCCTTGCCCTCGGCCTCGGCCTCTGCCTTGCCCAGAAGCCTGTGTTTGCATCAGCTCAGTGCTCCCCCGAACCTCTGCCATACTGTAACAAGGGACAATCTCTCCTCATATGGTCTTTAGAGCCACATCTAAAACACGTTCCTGTCATCCACCAACACTCTCCGGGATGAGAACGGCCACAGTGTTGGCATTCTGGTAGGGGTAGAGATCTATATGGTGTCTGTGTCGGTACACTAGCTGTCGAAGAAACAGATCTCGCGGGTTGTCCCCGCCTAAAAGAAGAAGGCCTATTGGAACCCCTAGCCTGAAATCGGCCACTGAAAGATCTAGCTCTTTTGCCACTTGACTGTACTCTATTCGGTTGTGATATGGGCCTCTTGAACCCTCTATCTTGTGTTGACTGTTGTGTGGCTAGAACTCTCTCAACTGTTCTGGCAGATGCTAGAAAACTAGGAAAACTCATCAGACGTAGAGCTGAGACTTGTAGCTTGATTGGGTCTCTCAATCCATCTTCAAATGGTCGGCACTTATCTGCCTCAGTGGATACAATGCCTCCAGCATACTTGCAAAGATGTGTGAATTCTCTTTCATATTCTGTTACCGATAAGTTTCCTTGTTTCAGCATCAAAAACTCTATTTTCTTGTCATCTGTGTAGATAGGAGGAATATACTGCTCTCTAAATTTCTCTAAAAAGAACTCCCATGTCATAGGGTCAGGAGCCTCTGTGCTCTGTGATTCAGATCGCCACCAGTCATATGCATGCTCTTGTAGTAAAGATACTGCATACTCATATTTATGCTCGTTTGTGCAATGCAGCTGATCAAAAACTCTCTCTCCCCGTTCTAGCCAAAACTCTGCCACTGAGGGGTCATCTTTCAGTTTACCGTAGAAATCGGGTGCTCCTAACTTCCTCAGTCTCTCAAATTGTAATCCTGATAAGGCTGGTTGTGATGCTCTTTGTAGCAAATCTATCATGTTCCTCATAAGCTCTGTTTGTCCTGTGTCAGCAATAGACTGCCCTCTTGATAGGCTAGCACTGGATCTAGATACAGTAGCTTGGAGACGACTGGGTCGCGATGAAGCCTGTGTTTCAGTAGACTCATTACGTTCGCCTCCTTCGGCCACAATATGTCGTGACCCTGAAGCCATACTATACCTATATCATAAAATAACGGCCCCAATCAGTAAGCAGCAACTTTAATACTTAATTGTGCGTACACACATGTTATAATTATTTTTGAAAACCATTTTAAAATCCCAAACTGCCCAAATCGGGCTTTAATACCAAAATCCAGAAACACCAACCTGGTGCTCTGATACCAAAAACTGTAACACCCCCTCAACCCAGCAGCTCGTGCCCGGATGAGGGAGTGCTACCTCTGACTTCATCGTTTAAAATATCTTTATTAAATTTTGAACACCTGAAAATCATTCATTTTTTTTATTTACCATTTATTTACTTTGCAGCATAAAAGAAAAGTCATAACATCAAAGATAAAAATACATTTTCTATAATAACATCTTCTTTACAAAGTGTACCGTTTATTTTACAAGTACTATAAAATAAAATTTAAAATATAAATACAACAGATGTGTGACCCACGGTGGTTGATATACGCTGCTTTACTAGGTCAGGTCACCGTTAGCTTTATCTACTACTGTCTACTTATTCTTTGCTATACCTACGCGAGAGAAACTCTCATGCTAAGCTCTTGGCCTAGGGGTGCATAAAAATAAGGCAATAAACTATTTTTAATGTCACATGCATTGTCATACAACAATTTATGATCAAATCATGCAAACATACATTTCATAATATTCTAGTATGCATAACATCAATTTATTGTATCTCATTTTGTTTAACATAATCAAATCATCATTCTCATGCAAATCATGGTATTTTAGCATGCATAGACATCAAATTATATTATATTATCTCATACTTATTTATTTTATTACCACCTTATTGTATAACGCTAAATCTTCTTTTTATCCATGCCACAATTCATGATTCCATTTTTATTTTAAATAATTCTTTTATGTTCCATAACTTCCTTAATTATGTTTTCATTTATGCCCAAGACACCTATGAACCACTGACTAGGATAACAGAGTTGCCATGCAGGCACTTAGGAGTGCCACCCGGGCAATATGATGTGCGCATATAAGTGCGAAACCCGACGTAGATAACTGTGCCAAACTCGGCATAGATAACCGTGCCAAACTCGACGTAGATAATAATGTCATACCCGGCATAAATAACAGTGTCAAACCCGGCATAGATAACATTGCCAAACCCGGTGTAGATAATCATACCATTAATAGATTTAATTATTTTCATCATACTCCCCCCTATTTGGCATACCAAACTATCCTAAGTTGGTTCTAGTTAGGTGTTCTAGGGCTTATACAATTTTATTAAAATTCATAACAATTAATTTACTACTTTTCATGCATGTAATATCTCAAAATAATCACATAATCACTCAATTAAAATAATATTTACATAATATAATAAATTTCTCATCATTTTACTCATTTCATTTCTCAATTCACATGCTGCCCTGTCACTGGCAGATTCTGTTCTCTATTTTGGACCTTACATTTGGTCCTATTCCGTTCTGAATTTAATTACCTGATCTTCATACAAATTTTAGATATGGATCTTAGCTTTAATATTAAATTTGAATCACTTAAATCTGAGTTCTGTATCAAAAGCTATGATAATATTAACACTAACTGGTCACTGATAATTCTGCCCAGAATTTTCTGGACAGATTCTAAGTCTAAATTTTATGAATTTTTCTAGATAATTAAAAACATATTCAGATATTATGGTCTACATACCAATTGTAGCCCTATGTCTTAGCTTTCATACAGAATAAAGAACACACAAATCCAAGCCCCAGAACACATGTTATAACAGTTTAAGTACATACTGCTCATTATTAACAATTCTGCCCGAATTTTCTGGACAGATTTTATGTTCGAACTTTATGAAAATTTCTGAAATCGTACAGACATATTCAGGTTTTATGATCTAAATAAAAGTTATAGCCCTATGTCTTATCGTTCAAACCCAATAAAGAACATGGAAAACGGAATTCCAGAAATTAAGTTATAACAGTTTAAGTGCACACTGCTCATCAATTTCCAGCAAAGAACATAACAACCAATCACATTCAATTTTTACCAAATTAAATCCTAAGTCTAGCAAACATGCATCCCCAAGATTTTTCATCACAAATAATATTAATTCAGAATCATCAACATGCCAAATAATTAAATTATGCAATTAAAACAAAATTAAAATAGGCTATTGCCATAGATTAAGCACAAAATTAAAATAGGCTATTGCCTTAGAAGCTTTCATTAATTTTATATGCATGTATCTTAATGAGCTTATTAAACTTTGCCATTTGGTGTATTGGGCTTCAAGAAATGTGGGAGGCAATTGAAAGATAGAAAATTCTAGATATGAAGAGATGAAGGAAAATTAAGAGAATAAAGACAAGCTACATGATTATGGGACACCTAAGCCAAATTCTAGAAGTCTTCATTAATGCATTCATCTCCCTTGGTGTGTGTTAATTGTCCACTTAATGTATGCCACTTGGTGTGGCCAGCCCCTTCCCATGTGTTTAATGTCCCAATCATGTATTTAATTTATGATTATCCCCTTTAAATCCTCTAATTTTTGGTAAATTGCAAATTGACTCCTAAACTTTTCAAAATTCGCTATTTAGTCCTTTACCGAAATTTAACATCTTTAAATATTTTGAACACTTTATTAGATATTTTCCATACTTAATTACCATTATTTTCATTATTTTTTGATAAAAGTCCAAATTTAGATTTCGGTCAAACCGACGAGTCGATTTAACAACTCGCGTGACTTTAGTCAAAATTAGCGGATATGACAGTTCACACCTGTGACCAACAGTCAGTGAGTAGGTGAGTCAGAGTCATATTTTTTTCTCTCTTCCATGCCTTTTTCTGCTACCACTAGTTATTCCACCACCCTCTATAACCCAAGCTTGCATGCCAAGCTCTTCTTCTTCCCCATCTCCATATCCATTAACTCAAAAAATCTTTGTTAACCTTGGGTTGAAGATCAAAGTGAGAAAAGTAAGAGAATTTGTGAGGTTGAACATAAGATCGGTTATAGAAGTGGTTTTGTGTTCATTTTTTTGGTAAAAGGTCCAAGGGTGATGATTTTTTATTGATAGGAGGTAGAGGTAGAGATGAAATCACCGAAGGGGATAGGCAAGCTTAGAAGCTTGAAGTGTTTAAGGTTCCATATTTAGAGGTTAGTACATATATGTATATTAATTCCTTTATCTTGTATGTTTTCCATGTATTATGCCATGAGATGATTTGAAAATGTAATTAATAATATGAATGAACTTCCAAATTCATAGACGTTGAGTAATATGCATGTTAAAATGCCATGAAATAAGTTAAGAAGTTAGTGATACTTTGAGAGACCTTTGAAGCATGATTTGTTGTTTAAATGTTTTATTTCATGTTATGGCATGATAAGAGTATAATAATGTGATTAAATGTTGAGAGGAGTAATTAATAATGGTCAATCTTATAAGCTTTTATGTGATTTTAAGGTATGTTCTATTTTAGCTCCGGTTTCTATTCTGAAAACCTAAGATTTCACGTTTGTGACACTGTAGTCACGCCCATGAGTATTGCATACACACATGGTTTATGCCCACGAAACATTAACCTAAAAAATGCCCAAAATGGTTAGAAGATTTCATGCCTTCACATCTAGGGAAATTTTGAATGCACAGATTCACACCCATGAACAAGTAGTCACACCCATGAACAAGTAGTCACAACTATGAACATTGATATGTTCTTATTTAGTATATTTTCTAATTATGTTTTTAATGTTTAGTCATAGGTTTTTACTATGTTTAGGTACTTAGTTGCGGTATTTTTTGTGATTGCAGGTGTTGTAAAAGAAATACAAGAATGAAGACCATCATAAGTGTTACACATTGCCATACCCATGAGGAGGCTCAGTACTGTTTCCTTTTCAGTCACGTGAAGCATTAGAGCAGGCGTGAAGATCTTGAAGCTTATCTTCCTGCGGAAGCGTTGAGGCTATGGCTATAATTTGTTGTCATGAGCGTTTTGAATTGTTATGAGCGTGACATTGTTATGTATCTCAACCTATTGCATGAATGAAGCATTGCCATATGGGCAATGATCAGCGATCTTGTAGAGTCCAATATGCGATGAAAGTCTACCTTGTGCAAATGGACCCATATTATGGAGGATTTATTTTGAAGCTTATTTTTGGGGAATTTATTAACATTTTTAGGGAAAGATTGTATCTTTAGAATTAGAATGCAACTTAAACTCTAAGTAGTATAAATTTAGTTTCTATTAGAATTGTGAAAGACCCTTTCTGCAAATTTTGAGACTAAGTAGCTAAGGAGAACTTATAGGCCATCTTTATCATATTACTCTAGAAAAACTTTTCATCATTGGGAAAAGCTATTTTGATACTTGAAGATTGGTTTGGAATGTAGCTTGAAGATTCGGGGACCAACCAATTTTTAGTTGGATTCTTTATCGACTTTTAGGGGAGCAACTTAGTTTTTTTATCTCTATTTCTGTTGTAACATGTTTAGTACAATATTTGATATTAACATGACCATTGTAGTATCAATGTTATGCTAGATTTCCATATGGTGTTTAGTGAGCCAACCCAATTTATATGAACTTCCCATTATTATTATTGAAGTATGATTTCTTTTCCAATTTAAATTGCACTTATTTAGTTTCAGATTGAATAATTGACTGGCCACCTTTTATTTAATTTGGAATGAACATATTAGAGTTATATTAATTAAAAAACATCTTTAATTTAACCTAAAAATTGGGTTGGGCACTATTACACCATTAGTTTAGGTAATTGGTGAGTTAAGACTAGAGCCATTGGTGTAGGATTCTTAACATGCATCTCATACATGGCATGATAAAATTTTAGAATTAATTGAACCTAAAACCCATGGAATATCCCATGTAATTTAAAATTGGATTGCATACCATCAAATGGGAGAAGTTGATTACCTTTGTTTGTATCTTTTGATCTTCCAAGTTTGTGAGTCTTTCCTTCAAGTTGAATTGTTGCAAACCATAATAATCCAAGGTTGGATTGTCTCTAACAGAAATCCATGCGAAGGAATGAAGAGAAAAACACAATGGAAATGGAATGTCAAAGCACCAAAGTGCTAGCAATTGTGTTTCAACTTGAAATAGAAGAAGATAAGAGAATAACTTTTATTTCTTAAAGTGGCAGCCATGAATTTGGCCCTTAAAAGGGTTATGTATATATCCTATAATCATAATTACGATTGGATATCATAAGAGTTCTATTCGAAATAGAAAACCTAAAATTGCAAAAGCTGATATTAGGGCCTTCATACCCGTGACTAATGTGTCACAAATGTGACTTCTATATTGTCATGCCTATGACAACCTTTGTCATGTCCATGACCCATGATGCTCAGTCAAATTGTTTCTCTCTCATGTCTTGGATCCAATCCAAGATCCATTTTACATTTTTTTCATTCCTTCTATGCATGTGACCCATTAGGTTTTCAACTATATTGGCTACTCAAATCATCACATGATTTTGATGAAGATCATGAGCAGTATCTAACAACACATTATAAGCCCTAATAGATTAGAAACTCAGTCGTCTGACTATAAACCCTTCTATAGACAATTACCTTGCAATTCATCCTTTCACCATACTATATCTCATTTAGTTCAGAGCATGGACTGTGTGTCAACTCCCACTAGACTGACTACATCACATCTAGTCCAAATGATACTAGTTTTTATCTATGAGAATCATTACTCTATTAGACATATCCTTAAAAACCTTTTTCAAAACTTGTCCACCTCGACCTAGGATTTATGAGTAATGATCTCTACAAGAGGCCATAGGTATACTCTCATTCTATTAAGAGTGGTGAATCCTTTATTGACTACTTAGCTACCTTCGAATACCTCAAGCTATACCCAATCACCACCTTATGAGCAACTTCTGATAGGTAACAAGGAATGGATTCATAACATAAGATTCAGTAACCAAGATAACCTTGAGCATCTCAAGTCTAAGGATACTTGTACCATTGCTATGATGAGACTATCACTGACATTGAATAGATATCCATGTCATTGTCTCATAGTAGGTCATTCAATGTGCTTGACTACTCTAGCAAGCATCCACATGTTAACTCTAAACATCACATGTCTTCAGCTTATGAGATCAGTTGCTTGACCTAGTCAAGGAGTATAATATGTGATAGTCTATTTGGATTAACAATGTCCCATCTTATTAATCCTATGACTAGGGATAATTTAGGTATAAACACAATTTCATATGATAGGAATCTCATCATCATAATCTCATCATGATTTTTTTCATATTGTGTTACATACCAATGACTTCATTAAATGGTTTAAGATCTATATCAATTCATATGCAATGAATACCATATAATAAGAATATCTTTTATTAATAATAAATGAGTACATCAAGTGCCTATTGTGATTGCCTTTAGGGCACCTTTCTAACAATTGGGAACTCATTTCAATGTACTTAATTGAATTAGGAATGGGATTCCAAATTGGGAGGCAAGCTAAATACCTGCTCAGTCTCATTAGATTTTAATTCATTAGATTTGTTTGATATCTCATTCATTGAGTTTTACTTTCATAACTTCAACCCATTCATTAAACTTGATTAGAGTGTTTAGGATTTAATTTTCTTATTTATTGGTAGTTTAAGATTAATTAAGAATTTAAGCCAAATAAGTCCTTAAGAGATCGACCTTGGGATTAAGCTTGCTAATGTTACAGTTGGCTTATGCACTTACAAGTACACTTTGAGTAACACCAAACATTGATATCCAAACATTAATAGTTCAAACCCTATAATTTCACAGTTTGTTTCACCCTCATAAAGGATATGTCAGGTTATGAATGATATGTATTTTGTGTGCAGTAGCATTCATGAGCACTTTCACAGTTTGGTTCATGAGTGGGGGTACCCATGAATGGCACTTTCACGACCGTAAACATGTAGTTCACACTCGTGAATCTTGTTAATTTGACATATGTAGTTTTTGGATTTTGGAGCTATATGATGGGTGAATAGATCACATGTTAAAATTTGTATGCAAGTACGATTAATCACATAGGGGTGATGGTAATGAGGTAATATGTCAATGTTATTATTTATGAGCATGGATAAATGTGATAATAGCATTCAAAAGGAAATGAGATAAATGATAAGGAATATGTTTTAAATGCCTAATTCTCTAATCTATGACTTGACATAGGATAGATACCATATCATTGAGGGGATTTACGGTACCGTAAGATTTTTATATTAGGATAAGGTGGCTATATATATATATATATATATATATATATATATATATATATATATATATATATATATATATATATTGTTTGTGATTAAGTGGTATATGATTATATGATATGCGGTTTTGATGGGATTTTCCCCATGATATGATATATGTATAAAAGGTAAAATGCTTGTATTGCCATGCATTAGGTTAATTGTTATGATCATGACATAATGAGATGAATATGTATATTATGTAATAACTTGTATGATTACATGTATGAATTTTTATGTCTATATTTACTAGTAAACTTTTAGTAGCTTAGCATGTGGATTTCTTGCATGCATGTTTGGAGCCTAGTAGTTAGAAGAAGTTGATTGGAAGAAAACAGCGCCTATACAGAGTCTAGTCCAACACCCATTTCAGAGGGTTGGTTTCATGACATCATTTGATTTCTTTTTTTATATGTCATGGATTTCTGGGTTTAGTTTTGCGTACATGTCTTTTCATTTCAAGGAATATGAATTTGCTATAAATGTTGTATTTTACAAACATCAGGCCAGTTTAGCCCAAAGCTGGTTGTATATGAAAGTAATCTTATGTACCAAAGTTTATGCATATTTTATGGTTTTGTACCAGGATTAATATGGTTATATAAGATAAAGTTTTACAAAAAAAAAATTTAATTGCATAGGTTTTCATAATAGGATCATGTAGCATCTACTGTTTTAGTTGGGGTTAAACCTAATTAACGGTGAGGGCATTACACATTAATTAGTGTTGGTGCTATTCAAGCAAACATCTTAATCAAATGACTATTTAAACAAAATATTTCCAGTGGCTCTCACATCTATGTTAGGATTTTATGTCTTAATTAAAAGTAGTATTTAATTGCTTCCAATATTGTAGTCTTATTTCATATATTTAATACTCCTTTCGTAGTCCTTAATTTAGCCCCTTCTAACATCTATGCTAATCAATCATTATTTATTTATTTATTTATTTATTTATTTATTTATTATTATTATTATTATTATTATTATTATTATTATTATTATTATTATTATTATTATTATTATTATTATTATTATTATTATTATTATTATTATTATCAAGATGGGTTCACTGGCATACTCCTTTTATCAAAAAAGGGTTAACGGCCAAATGCATGTTTGATTTTTTTTTTCTCTCTTTCATCTTCTTTATTATTTTAGGTTCTAAACTCATATCATAAATTCCAATTTAGGTCCTATGAAGGTTTCAATCACCAATATCTCAAGGTCTTATTATTTTAAACCACATAAGTTCCTTCCAAAAATGTCTTGGTTTAAGTCCAAATTTCAAGATACAATTGATTTCCACTTCATTTGATTCATTAATAATTTAATTTTTCCAACTATAACCAATTAATCAACAATTACTAATTAGAATGAACTATTTTGGGTCCATCATCCCCACTATGCCTCAACCTAACACCATTTTTGCTCAAATTCAATTCATTTCTTCATTATTTCTCTTTCTTAACTTAGTCCTTCCTCTAATTAATCAACCCAAAATCTAACAAACTCAAATTCTCCATCTTATAGTCTCGGTCATATAGGAAATTTTTACCAACAAGTTGTCTTAATAAATTTTAAGTTTATTAGCTCTTTGTTTAACTTAGATTAATTTGGCTTTGGGTCCAACAATATCTCGGTCAACCTTCACTCCACCCTTCAACAATTATTCTTTTCTCCTTACACATGCATGGCTCGGTTTATACCTCCCAACATACCATCAAGCTTCAACAACCATAAATAAATCAAGGAAATAAAGATAAACAAGGAAGAGATTAGTATTTCATCATAAAAAATGACTAAATAAAGGAAATTGAGAAGAGAATCAAAGGAAAATGATTTTGGCTAAAACCCAAAGATTTTACAAAATCATTTCTTCTTTGCATGCTTTGGTGACTCATCCCAACACATCAACTCTTAAGCTTCATCAACATAAAATAGAAGAAAGGAATAAGAGTAGAATTATAAATGAATTTTTAAAATGAAGAAGAAGAAAATAAAATGAAAAGAACCAAGCATGGACACACAATTTCTCGACCAAAATAAGAAATCATTTCACCTTCAACTCTCCACTAACCAAGACCACTAGGTGTTTCTTTGCTCTTCTCTTATTTCAATTCTTACATGCAAAGACTCTATAATCTATTCCAAGCTTCTCTCTCAAGTGAAAAACCATGACTAAGCCTCTAAATGGGTTTTCTCATCTCAAGGTGTCTCAGCCTCTTGTAGAAAATGGGTTGGGGTTGAATTGTTCTCCCGACTCTTCTTGAATTCCACTAAAATAACTATTCTAAACTCAAAATGGTGTTTGGGTAGCAAGAATTTAAGAGAGAGGGAAAATGGGAGGAGGAGAGTGTACGATTTTAAAAGAAGAAAGAAGAGAATGGGTTTTGTTAAAGAAAGAAGAACATAAAAAATGCCCATTCTTCCTTTATATAAATATATATATAGTTAAGTGAAGAATTGCAGTAACTGTAGATGCCCAAAATGGATAGAGGCATTTACGGTAAAGAGCATGACCACAAAAAAGGCTTAAATCAACATAAGTGCAACCACAACATGTAAAGGGAGATTGTGAGTTTCATAAGAAGTCAGAGGGAAAAATGTGACCAAAATTTAGGGTCTAATAGGAAAAATAAATGTTGTAACAACTAGTTGTTAGATATAAGAAGAAGAATTTGTTAGTAACGGCTCTATGGAGTAATGAGGCTATAAATAACTCACCAAAAGCCACACAAAGAGAAAAACAACCTCTACTCAAGATTTTCCAATTTGTTTCTTCATCTTTTATAACAATTATTGTATTAATTTGAGAGGGAAATGATTTAAGTACTCAACCATAAAATACTTGAGGAAAGGTTTTGAATGAGCCTAAGATAAAGCTTTAGGAAGTGTTTAAGAGTTAGCCTAAATAAAACTCTTATTGTAAGAGGTTTTGAATGAGCTCTTAGTAAAAGTCTTCTTATGGTTATAGTGTGAGCCCTTGGAAAAACACTTAAAGTTTAGAGTAAGCATATGTGAAAACTCTAGATAGGTTGGGTGTGAGCCTTGGAAACACTTTGTTGGGAGTGAGCTAATGAAAACTTCACACTTGTACTATTTGTGAGAAATAGTGGAAAAATCTCAATTGAGATTGGGAGGGATTGTTGCCCAATTGGATATAAATCTTATGTGTCTATATCTCTCTATCTTTTTATCCTTTATTTATCCATTACAAAGTAAATTATGCATTCCATCAATTCATCCCTTCCCTTTTAGTGCATGTCTTCCTTACAATTGGTATTAGAGCTTTGGTCTCACATTCAAAGCTTAATTGCGTGAGAAAAGATCGAATATGGCAAATAAAGGGAGTCATTGCCTCAATTTTTTTTTTGGTAGGTCACAAGCTACACCCAATGGAATCATAAAGTGGAGATATACTTGGATAGTGACAGCATGGACTCATGGGACACTATCTTATAAGAATGGAAGCCACCATCTAAGGAGATCAACAGTGAGATGGAGCTAAATCTATGAAATGATTGGTTGGAATCACAATGAAAGGCATATGGAAAAAATAAAAGAGCAATAACAATTCTCCTTGCCTCATTATCAATGGAAGAATGCTTAAGAGTGCAACATTATCAAAGTACACATAGAACATTAGAGAATTATCATGAAGGGACTAAGGGGAGATTGTTAGCATAAGTAATGCATCTCTATTTTGATCTTGACAATTAAATTGAAAGTCGCTAATATATTTGTTGAGTGTTATTTTGTAAGTCTATGAGTTTCATAGTATTTGGAGTGCAAACACATCGTGAATCTTGAAAAAGTTTGGCAGAACCTCTAAATCACGACACGGTGAATATTGTTACCCATGATAGTGAAATTGTGAGCGCATCTCAACATTAGCAATTGGGAATCCAATAGAGCTAAATCTGATGTAGAAACAATGGAGATCGTGACTTTAAGTTCAATCATAGAGTCATAGCGAAAGAGGTATCGTAACTGCATCAAGGGCCAACACGAAAGCGAAATTCATAATGCCAAACCTGCCAAAAGCTAACCAAGTCCAAGCTACCATGTGTCCAAAAGGGTTATGATTAAAACCAAATTAGCACTGCAATATAGAGAAACGCGACTGTGATTGCAACAACTAAAGTTACCCAAAATGGATAGAGGCATTTGTGGTGAAAAGCATGACTGCAAAAAAGGCTCGTGACAACAAAAGTGTGATTGATACTTGGAAAGGACGACCACAAGTTTCATATGAGGTCAATCGTCGGAGTCGAGAGCTAGTCAGATGCAATCATATGTCACTAGCTGTTAGGAGCTTAAGAACATTACTAGAAAAATATTCTATAATGACTAGAAACATCATCCTTAAAAATAAAAAATTGTTCAATAAAACTTTTTAGCGACCAAAAATGTCGTACGTCACTGTTATAGGCTTTGCCGTAAAAAGTATTTTGCAACCATAAAAATATAGTCACGAATGATTAATTGCGAAAGCGTATATCATGGTTGCAAAAAATACACAATAGCAACCAAATTTTATATGAATAGCAACGACATTTTTGTCATTATTGTCTTTTGAAAATCCAGTAATCAATTAGTTGCGACGAAAATTCTAGTTGCAACTAACGTTTTGCAAAATGCATTACATGATCGTAATTGAAACTAGTTTCAATTTTTGTGAAAAAAAAAAATTTAGTCGCTAATAAGGCTTGAAATATGATCAATATTGCTATTATTTATTAATTATTCATCTATATTCTTGCTATTTTGTTAATACATATATTATAAAATCAAATACACAAATGAAATTACAAATATTTTTATATATAACAATATAGAAATTACATTGTTAATTAAGTCAATGTAAATTGTTTTAAGCATATATACAAAAAAATCCCCAAACAAAAATATCAAAAATATCTAACCCCATTCAAAACAACAACATGAACAAAAAAAATGAATATGTAGTCCCAAAATATAAGTTAATTCTTGTTGAACATCACTTGTAACTTTTTTCATCCTGTAAACAGTATACATACATCATGTAGATTCCTAAATTAAATATATACTATAACATAGCAAATAAAGAATAAGTTGACTCATGATTTCAATATAGTTCACAAAAACACTTACCTTAGACTAATTTGGCTAGTTGTTTTGATATCTATTAGATAGTCAAATATATATGCAAATAAAAAAAGTAAAGGGGCTGTAAAGAGAAAAAAAAAACAAATTATATGAGTAGTTTATCGTTAAATTGTTGTAAGTCTATGTTAGTATAAGGTAGCACATCACATGCATGGATTTACTCATGTAAGGCAATTGTCTAGGAGTTTTGGACAGTTTGGATTTATTCAAAAAACATGAAAAGGGATACATATGCATTATAAGAACCTATAGGCAATCAATCATTAAATTGATAACCTAACCATGAAAAGTGGACTTGAACCAAATCTTGAAACCCTACCAAAAATATAATAAACTGAATCAATGCAATTGCAAAGACCAAAACTTAACACCCTTTAACTCTTCATAGAATCAATGTAAAAATTCATCAAGACCTAACCAACACTACTAATTGATTCAAAGAAAATGAGTCATATGCACACAATAGAGCAATCTATTTGCAAAAGGATACTCAAAGTAAAAAGACAAGTATAATATATCAATTGGTAAAAAATGTTCATAAGCAATCTACCTACAGAAACCACTATCAACAAAATTACTATAAAATCAATCCAACCCATATGATAAAAGTTCACCCGAAACAAAAAAAAAAATTCAACAACAATTTAATAGCAATCGCATTTTTCTCCTTTTAGTTAACTATTTATGACAACATGTAGGGACATAAATGTATACAATAATAGCATTTAAAAATATTTACCTCAAAATGAGGTGTCAATGTATAGCAAACATTAGTTCCATATATACACTTTGGTAAAAGAGGCTGTAGAATAACATAAAGTAGAAACTAAAATTAGAATAGCATCACCTAAACTTGCAATTATCTTTGATTTTAATGGATTCATCATGAACCTAAAATAATTTTATATTAATAGACTAATAATAATAGTCTTATCTTTTAAAAAAAATTAAGTGCAAAATTTCTATGAGCCAAAGAAGCCTAATTCATAAAATTTTAGATATAAGTCAAGTAAAGAATCCCATTTGGGCTTTCAAAGCAAAATTAAAACTTAATGATGTGAATGACTAATTAAATTGATCATGTTATTAAGGATATACCTGAATAATCCCAACTCCTTAACATATTTATAAACATATGATAGCTAACCTTTTTGTACTTGATGATAACTCACTAACAGTTGGAGACACCAATTAGGAACATTACATTAGTATTTTATATTGTTCAAATATGTTATATCCTAACTTGGCGCATAACAATATCCCACCTCTTGCCCCTGAATTTTGCATAAAGGAATTAAAAGAAAAGTTCTATAATATAATTCAGTATTTTATTTTACACATTTCTTCATTCTCTCACATTGAATCAAGGCAGTCATTCATTAATTAACATAACTGAACTATTACAAATTCTTGAATTAACAAACTGAAATTCATATGGAGAAGAGAGAATTTGACCATCTCATCGTCGAAGAAACAAATATATTTGTTGAGAGCATTATTAAAGATTGGTAATGTCATCATTTTGGAGGTATTAGGAGAAAGTTTCATATTCAAATATTAATGTTGTACTAATTAAAGGCCAATAATATAAATCATGCACCACCCATGTAACTCCATTTTAGAAGAAAGTTTCATCGCTAGATTGTTGTTAATCATATTTATTTATTTATTTATTAATCATTGACAACAATACAAATTAAAAGCAATGACAACAAATTTGAATGCCTTAACTATTCACCTCAAGTTCCCTATATAGTTGATGAGTGATGAGGAACACTGAGGCGTCAACACATTTCAATGAAGGGCATCGTGATGCCTGATAAAGCACCCCATAATGACAAATTGAAAATGTAAAGCAAGGTTATATGGTAAAGAATTCAAAATATTATGAAAATATCTACTCTGTAATCATTATCTACCAATCTATGACACATTCAAGATACACACGTAAACAAAAGCATACACACTCCTTTTGTTGATTCTTCTTTTGCTTTAAGAAGTAGCAGTGTAGTATGATTCAGGACATGAAGTATACATTCTAACCATACAAACTAACACACTTGTTCGCTCCATTTTTCCATTAGTCCTAGCATCCAAAAATCAAAACTCTATTAAATTGTGGACACTTCTCTTAAAAATTAATTATAGTTTCCCTTTTTCTACAAATCAAAAAAGCTAATTTAAAAAATGGAAAAAAAGGAAATATCATAACTCTAATAAACCCATAAAAGTAGCATTGAAGGGATATATATATATATATATATATATATATATATATATATATATATATATATATATATATATATATATATATATATATATATATATATATATATATATATATATATATCCCCAAAAATTGAAAAATGCAGCCAATTTAAGCATATAATACATAATATGATTCACCAAACCATACTACTGGCAAGATATACAACTGGGCTTGTCAATGAGGGACATAGTTCGTCATAAAAAACAAAGTAGTCTAATAACTAATAAGCCAACCCATAAAACTGGCAACAATTTATTACTGGCAAATCACAAAGCTTTTAAGTCCTTATATGCGCTAATAGAAAAAGAAACTAAACCTATAACTCAAAATTATCAACATTAACAAGCCAAATATGATTTAACGAAAATGGATCGAACTAATATGCAGAATGAGAATAGCAGAGAAATGGCAAATATGAGGTAGGAAGAAATCTGAGAGAGAGAGAGAGAGAGAGAGAGAAGAATATATTCATTTGCATGGAAAAAAATATGACCAGCACCCACAATGGAGAATGTTATTATAGTCGTTGTACACCCTGGCAAGAATGCCAGCACAACAACTCACTAACAGAATTGGAAATAAAATGACAATATTAATGCAGAAATAATAAAGATGCTTATCTAGGTAGGAACGACAACAGTATAACCAAAACAACTAGCTCACTCAATTTTTTTACACATAATATTCCCTTCCCCTTCAAAAGACCTTGTCCAAAAGGTTAAGGTTTGGAAACCTCTACTGGATATCATACAAGAGTTCCCAAGTAGCTTTTTCTAGGCGCACATTAGACCATTGGATTAAGACTTTAGTTGCAGCCTTATTGCCTCTCTTGACTAGTTTCCTATCTAAAATAGCTACAAGAGTAGGAGATGAACAAAAGGTGTAGGTAATGCAGCTGTTGGGTTAGTAGTAGGAGGAATGGACCTCTTGAGCTGTGAGACATGGAATACTGGATGGATGTCTGACACTAGGGGAAGTTGTAGTTTGTAAGCTGCCTTCCCAATCTTGTCTTCAATACAATATGGCCCATAGTATAAGGGTGAGATTTTGTTGTACTTCCTCTATGAAACAGTAAGTTGTCTGTAAGGTTGCAGCTTAAGATAAACCTAGTCTCCAATTTGGAAGGTCCTATCTGACCTATGTCAATTTGCTTGCTGTTTCATCATATGTTGAGCCCTTTGCAAGTGATACTTCGTGATCTGTAATTGTAGAAACTGGTCCACAACAACCATTTTGGAATCTCCAGGAAAATAAAGAATATGAATAGAAGGAGGCATGCCATAAACCACCTCAAAGGGAGTAGCCTGAATTGATGAGTGAAAATTTGTATTATACCACCATTCAGCCAAAGGTAACCACTTGTACCATTGATGAGTATTTTCTCCTATCATACATCTAAGATAAGTCTCCAAACACCTGTTAACAACTTCAGTTTGACCATCTGTTTGGGGATGATATGCAGTGGACCTCAACAACTCTACTCCTTGTAGCTTAAATAATTCCTACCAAAATGCGCTAACAAATATTGGATCTCTATCATTCACCATAGAAGAAGGAGTACCATGCAACCTAAACACATGCATGAAGAATAATTGAGTCACTGTTGCTACAGAGAATGGATGACTAAGGCCAATAAAGTGAGCATACTTGCTGAACCTGTCTACCACCACTAAAATAACATATTTCCCTTGTGACTTAGGCAGCCCTTCAACAAAATCCATACTAATATCAGTCCAGATGCCCTCTGGTATAGGCAAAGGTTGCAGCAGCCCTGGAGTGTTAACATTTTCAGGCTTGCAAGTTTGATAAATAACACATTGCCTGATATAATTCCTTACATCTTTCTCCAACCCTTTTCAAAAAAAAATATGAGTTTGACTCTTTTAATTGTAGCTTGCATTCCAGAATGCCCACCAGTTGCGGAATCATGCACGATCTGCAATATTTTCTGTTTAAGGTTGAAATCATTTCCCACCACTAATCTCCCTTTTCTCCTTAACAAGCCATCAATCCAAGAAAAGGCCCCCTGTTTTAGTTTACCGTTCTGTAAAGCCTCAATCACAGCTTGAATATTAACATCCTGTTGCCAACTAGCCTTAACTTCAGGCAACAAGTTGCTAACTAGCGAGGAGAGTGTCAAAGCAGCTAACTGAGAAAAGGGAAGTCTGGTAAGAGCATCAGCAACTGTGTTATCCTTGCCTTTCTTGTAGGAGATAGCAAAATCATACCCAAATAGCTTAGCTATGTATTTCTGTTGATAGGTAGTTGTTATCCTTTGCTCCAATAGAAATTTCAAACTGTGATGATCATTTTTAATTAAAAAAAATGCCTATGAGCAATATAATGATCCCATTTCCTAACTGCATACACAACAGCTAACAATTCTTTTTCATAGACAGAGACTTAGAGCTAATGCTTTACTGATATAAGCTATTGGATGTGAATCCTGCATAAGGACAGCCCCAATTCCACCATCACTAGCATCTGTTTCTATGACAAATAATTTTTTTGGAGATGGTAAGGCCAATACTAGAGTTGTGATTAAGGCATTCTTGAGGTTAATAAAAGCACCCTTTGCTGCTACAGACCAAACAAAACTATCTTTCTTCAACAGGTCAGTCAAGGGTTTGCTCAAAACTCCATACCCTTTTATAAATCTTCAATAATAGCCAGATAGCCCTAAATATCCCCTAAGCTATCTCAAATTTCTCAGAACAGGCCAAGTAGCCATGGCTTTTATTTTCTTAGGATCAGTAGATACCCCATTCTTACTAATAATATGACCTAAATACTCTACTGCTGATTCACCAAATGAGCACTTACTCAACTTAGCAAACAAGTGATGTTCTTGTAACTTTTGAAACACTAATCTTAAATGTTCAACATGGATATGCATATCCTTACTGTAAATAAGTATGTCATCAAAGAATACCAAAACAAATCTCCTCAAAAGGGGCCTAAAAACTTCGTTCATAAGGCTTTGAAAGGTGGAAGGAGCATTAGTGAGACCAAATGGCATCACTACAAACTCATAATGGCCATCATGTGATCTAAATGTTGTTTTAGAGATGTCATCAGGGTGCATTCTAATTTGGTGATATCCAGACCTAAGATCAGGTTTGGAAAACACAGCAGCTCCATGTAATTCATCTATTAACTCTTCAATGATAGGGATGGGGTATCTATCTTTAATAGTTTGCCTGTTTAATTCCCTGTAATCTATGCACATTCTCCAACTATTATCTTTCTTCTTAACCAGCACTATGGGAGAAGAAAAAGGGCTCACACTAGGTTGTATAACTCCACTTTTAAGCAATTCTTTTATCATGTTTTCAATTATTGTCTTTTGAACAAAAGAATACTTATAGGGCCTAATGTTCACAGGCTTTGACCCTCCATCAAGGGTATTCTATGGTCATGTGACCTATGAGGTGGCAAGGTTTTGGGTTCTTCAAACAAAGATGTAAACCCTGATAATAAGTGAGTAAGTGCAGGATCTTTTACCTCTAAAACTTCATTTGTTTGAAAAACATTGAGTGTTACTATTCTTCCTTCCGACATCTGTACAATGTAGGTGAGAGGAGTGAGGTGTTGTAGCAGCTTAGTCATTATCCTATTTGAGACCATCCTTATTGAAGTAGAGTTAATGCCCTGAAGCTGATAAGGTCTGTCACCCAGAGAAAAAAACATCCTGAGTTGTTTAAAGTTCCATACAATGTCACCAAGGGTAGACAACCAATGAATCCCTAGCACCATTTCACAGCCTCCTAAAGGCATCATCAGGAAGTCAGCCTCGAAATGTTGACCCTGCATCTCCCATTTAAAATGCTTACAAGCATGTGCACACAAGATTTCTCGACCATTTGCTACAATGATTCTGACAGGTTTTATTGATTGTAACTTGCATCCCAATCCCTTGGTTACTGCTAAATCAAGAAAATTATGAGTGTTGCCTGAATCAATTAATAAATGAATGGACTTCTTCTTGTGCCTTCCCACTACCTTCATTGTCTGGTAGGCCCTCTCAGTAAACCCCTTGAGTGCATAGAGTGACAAATTTGGTGAGGCATCTATGTTTCCATCATCATTCCATGAAAATGATTCTTCCACCTCTCCTATTTCTTCTTCAGGTTCCTCCTGCACCACCACCATGTGAATCTATTTCTTCTTACACTATGACCTGAGGTGAATTTCTCATCACACCAGAAGCACAAGTTCTTAGCCCTCTTTTCATTCAACTCCTCATCAGTCAATCTTCTGGTTTTGGTTGGTGTCATTCGATTGTTATTAGATAGAAATAAGGGAGCGAACTTGGCATTAAAAGCTAAGGTATTCTGTTTGGTTGCATCTGGGGTTGGTAGGATGGGAGGTTTTGATATCAGGTTTATGGTTTGTGGTCTAAAATTGGGAGAAGAGATAGGAGTGGTTGTAATGGGCCTGTTGGCATAAGTTTTTGGGGACTTGATGGTGGTAAGATATGACTCCTGGATACGAGCTAGTGCATAAGCCTGTTGTAAGGTTTTGGAGGCATGCATCCTCATAGGAATACGTAGCTCATCCTTGATCCCACTCAAGAAATAGCTCAACGAGTAATCTTCATTTAAGGTTACTCTGTGGGAGAGTATATCGAATTCCTCCAAGTAATCTTGAAGAGACCCAGTTTGTACCGAACCCTTGAGATTAGCCATTGGGTCCTCATAGATTTTCTCACCAAAATTCCCCTTAAAGGCCTCTATATACTCCTCCTAAGGAGGTTCACCCATTGTGCCTTTATTCTTAACATAACTTTGATGCCACTGTAAGGCCTTACCCTCCATGTGGATTGCAGCAAGTCTAACCTTAGCGTTTGAAGGAGTAGTATCAACCTGAAAAATCTCTCACATTTGAGCAACCAACCTTCTAAATCGTTTCCATCAAACCATGGAAACTATATTTTGGTGAATCTGGTGACCATTTGGTAACTGTCACCATTAACAGCTTGGTGAGGATGAGTAGTGAGGTCAATGAAAGGAGAAACAGTAGGATTTGATTGGTCTCCTACAACTGGGTTATGAGTTGCTGGATGCGATGATGAAGCGGGTGATGGGTTTTGGGTTGGGGTGGTGCATTGATGGAAGAAATGAGAGTTTTAAGCTCACTCATCATGCCAGTAAATAGTTGTTCCTGTTTCTGATTATTTTCTTGTAACATTCCTTTCACCATATTACGGATAGACTCTTCAAACTTTTTCAAATCTTGGGATTGGGTGTGGTCGGAGACAACCATTGTTACCAATAGTTTGGATTTGACGAGAGCAAGAAAAATTAGATATTAAAGTCGAGGATTGATGCTCTGATACCATATGATTCAACGAAAATGGATCAAACTAATATGTAGAATGAGAATAGTAGAGAAATGGCAAATATGAGGTAGGAAGAAATCTAAGAGAGAGATAGAGAGAAGAATCTATTCATTTGCATGGCAAAAAACAAGACCAACACCCACAATGGAGAATGTTATTATAGTCGTTGTACACCCTGGCAAGAATGTCAACACAACAACTCACTAACAGAATTGGAAATAAAACGACAATAATAATGCAGAAATAATAAAGATGTTTATCCAAGTAGGAACAACAACAGTATAACCAAAATGACTAGCTCACTCAATTTTTTTACACATAACAAAATAACTCCCAAATAGAAATACAAAAAGAAAATACCCCAAACAAGGCATTATCTAAAATAAAGACAGAGAAGCATGAGCATACCAAAAATCACCGCCACAAAAAGGCGAGACAGATCAAGAAGTAATGGATTGAGGAGCAGAGCTAAAACAACGAAATCTAACAGAGACGCAAATGTTGAGGCGTTGGTTTTAAAGAAAAAAAAGAGATAAAATTTGAAAGATTTATAATTCTTAGATAATAATAAAGAACTAAAGCACACAGGGATTGATTATTGCATATAAAAAAAATTGGGAGGTGAAAAATATTTCATTTCTCCACAGTAACAATGTATTTCTCGCAAAACAAATTAATATAGCCTCAGATAACTTATTGGAACTTAAAATTTTAATTACCTTGAGGAGACGTTAAAAGGAATCGATGAAAGTAGAGCTTAGAATTGAAACAAGATGCAATTAAACTGATGAGAGAAGGCAAAAACAAAAATACAAAAAAAAAGAAGGAGAAACTTTAGATAGAGAATGGCACGAAAGAGAGAGAAAATGGAAGAAAATTGGATTTTATAGCTACATTATTTGATAGCAAGATTAAAACGTAATGAGGGAAGAAAATGGGAGTTTCTAGATATATAGGTTTTCTTCGTAGTTTGATAGTAGGATGGAGTTTCAAGCAATTTGGGTTTTCAATTCTATTTTTTTTAATAAGTACTATTTTATTATTGATTCCTGCTGAAGAGTCCTGCCCATTTTTAGACAATAGCAGCGACTGGGATTAACATATTCCGACGGTTATTTTATATCATCGCAAAAATTCATATATTTTGGTAAATTTAATGACTAGTCAAAATTTTGGTCGCTATTTATCCACTTATATATAGATGAATTTTTTGTCATCGCTAAAAGTTAGTCACTAAAGGTCTTGTTTCTTGTAGTGAAAATTGCGATCGCGAAAGGCAATGCGTGTCTTTGATTTTGAGTTTGATAGCAAAGAGAAATGTTGTAGAAACTATAAAAATAAGAGAATAAGGATTTGTTAGTAGTGAGCGATAAATACTTCACCAAAAGCCACACAAAGAGAATAACAACTTCTCTAGTGTCCAAACTTCGCCAATTTGTTTCTCCATCTTTTAATAACATTTTTTTGAATTAATTAAGAGATGAATGATTTAAGTTTTTAGCTATAAAACACTTAGAAAAAAGTTTAGAGTAAGTCTGTGATAAAACTTTAGGAAGGGTTTGAGAGTTAATCTAAGTAAAACTCTTGTTGTAAGGGATTTTGAATGAACCTTTAGGAAAACTTTTGTTGGGATTAGAGTGTGAATCTTTGGAAAAATACTTCAGGTTTAGAGTTAGTTCTTGTGAAAACTTTAGATAGGTTAAGTGTGAGTCTTGGAAATATTTAGTTGGAAGTGATCTAGTGAAAACTCTACACTTATACTATTTATGAGAAATAATGAAAAAATTCCAATTGAGCATGGGGATGGAACATAGGAATTGTTGTCCAAACTATTATAAATTTTATGTGTCTCTATCTCTCTTTATCTTTTTATTTAATGTATTCCACCAATTCATCATTCCTTCTTGATGCACATCTTTCTTACAGTTTCAATAGGGGAAACAATCGAAACTTTTTAGGTTTGCTTAATCCAAGTAAGTTGTCTAGATAGAATAATAAGATGGGCATTGGTGTAATTATCTAATTTTTTTGATAAGGTTTTTGAAGTTGACACAGGCGTCCTCATTGGAAATCTTATATGGAGTTGCATTTACAACTCGCTCAAAATGGGTTATCTTAACTCGTCCTATTATTGGTTAATTCCCACACAAAAGTTTTGTCTCTAATGCTAACGGGGTTAATAGATTTTGGAAAATCTTTGGTAGGTATGAAATCTCTTTTTATGATGCATAAATTTCAAATCAATCACATAATAAAATATTTGTGCAGTTTTGTAAAATAAATTTATAAATTTTTTTATGGATTTCCTTTCTTTCACCTAGATTGTTTTTGAAAAACCCAGATTTCTTTTTTTTAATGTATTGTAAGATGTATAAAATTCATCATATAGAAAATTTCTTATCAACTCCAAATTTCTTCTGTAAAACATTAATTGGTTCATGAACAATATTATTTGTAATGGCAGAAAAGGTTGGTGAAGTTGGTTTTGTGGTTCATCAAACTCAGATTTTGTAGACTAGTTGAGGTATACTCGTCGTGTAATAAACATTCTGGAACATAGAACTAGGTAAGTTAGAAGTGTAAAATCTATGAGGGAAAGTAAGGGTTGAATTTTCTTATGCTGTAAAAGGTATTTGTATAACTGAAGGGACTTTTGAGACCACCTAAATCTATAGTATTCGTGGTTCACGATTGATCAAAAAATCTATTGATGAGAACTCCATATAAATTAAGATTGACTCTATCATCATTGTACTGTATTATTTCCCTTAGTTGACTATTTGGTTTTACATTTTGGGGTGGTTCAGATTTTACTATAATTTCTAAGATCCAATATTCTTTTAATTGGGTTATATCTTAATATTGAATAGATATAGGGATGAAAATGTATGATTTTGTAAGCTCTGTTTGGGAAACCTAACCTCATCAATTGGATTGGAAAAACTAAGAATCGGCTTTAAATCTGAGCTAGTTAAAACTCAGAACAGATTGGGTAAAAGACTGGCGCTAAAATTGGCCATCTAGCCAATGTAATTATGCAAATTATATCATAAACATATGTCAATGATGCATTGTATACGACAATATTTTTTTATTAAGGTATTAATGTTTCACAAGCGTGTTCTAGATAATAATCAGGTTTATCAGTTATGACTTATAAATTTATCATTTATAACTTATAGTTTCATCACTTATAATTTATATGTTTATAATTTAAAACTTATAGGTTTATCATTTAAAACTTACAAATTCATCATTTTTAAGCTACAAGTTTATCGTATAGGTTTATTATTTAAAATTTACAGATTCATTGTTTAAAACTTACATGTTAATCATTAAAAACTTCTAGGTTCATCGTTTAAAACTTGTAAATTTATCATTTAGAATTTGCAGATTCATCATTTAGAACTTGCAGGTTTATCGTTTAGAATTTATAGATTTATTATTTAGAATTTAGAAGTTTATCGTTTATAATTTATAAGTTTATCATTTAGAACTTTCAGGTTTCTCATTTAGAATTTACTGGTTCATCATTTAGAACTTACTGGTTTATCATCTATAACTTACAGGTTCATCATTTAGTACTTATAGGTTTATCATTTATAATTTACAGATTCATCACTTAGAACTTAACAGATTCATTATCCTTTCCATACAGGTTTATTATTTATAACTTACAGATTCATCATCTATAATTTTATTTTTTCCATTAATATTTCTTTGTTAAATACTACATTTACATCTTTAAATATAAGTTGTTAATAAAAAAACATTTAGTATGCCAAAATATTTATCTAAATTTCAATAAGTATGCAAGATAAACATCAAAATAATTTTTAATAAAGAAATATAATTGACCACATGTTCAGTTATTAATAAACAGAAAAAATTAAAAGCCAAGGCAAAGTAATGGACTTTTAATTTATTGAATTACTTGTTAAATTAATAAAAACCTTGTTAATTAATTATTGTTTCATGAAACATAATATAATTAAATAGATAGATCTAAATATAGAATTACCATACACATATTCTAAGTTCACGAAATTAAATATATATTTTGAATTCACTATCCACTCCATGTGTGCAATTGTTTTCTATTAGACGTCTCACAATTTGCATGTGTGAATGATTTAGGTTCATAATACAAGATAAATACGAATTCATGATATAAGAATTGATCTGCCAACCAGTTGACCTGATCACTGGATAACTAATTTTGGCAAGTTGCATAATTTCTAAAAATCTATTTTTTAAAGCAAGACAACATCATTTTGGTCAGAAAAAGCTCATTATACTTCGTTTAATATAAAGTAACATAAATTATATCATGGACCTATATTCACATTGCATCATAGACTCTGATTCAAAACAGCAACGTATTGTCTAGTGATTTATACATGCAACGTATTTTTAGTGTGCAATATGTATTTTTTCATCATATTCTTTTTTTCTTCTTCTTCTATTACTACTACTACTACTTTCTCTGTCTATTTTAGATTTTTTAGAAAAATTTTAATTTGCATATTTGATTTTATTTTTTGTATTTTTTAATATTTTAGTTATTGTTATTATTGTTTGTGAAGAAAAATATTAGTTTTGATCTATTTGTGGAATAATTTGAACTAAAAATGAAAATATTTAAATTAAAAATAAGTAACGTAGAGAAAGAAAATCAAATTGTTGAAGGTTAAAAACGGTAAATTTTGGTAGAAATAATAAATATATAAGTGATGAACTTGCAAGTTGTAAGCAATAAACCTGTAAATGATGAAACTGTAAGTTTAAAATGATGCACTTGTAGTTTCAATACAATGAATCTGCAATTTTATATAGTGAACCTATAACTTATAAATGATGAACTTGTAAGTTACTATGGATGAATATATAAGTTCAAAATGATGAATCTATTGTATATTCATTAGTTTATCAAAATTCAATTTTAGAAAAGCGCACTTTATTTTATTTCACTTTATTTTATTTCGTACATGTAAAATAAAGAGATCTATAATATAATATAGATCTGGATTCATGATATAATAACCCAAAATATATCGCTGCAATTCTTTTTTTATAGAGAAAGTATCTCCTCCTTGCCTAGTTTTTTTACGTGGGAAACTCCTATTGCTCCTATTACAGTATCTCCACTAATTTTTCCAATGTGGGAACTGATAATTTTTAAAGGCAACAATGTGCTACCTTGGAGCCATGATTATTCAACATTTGACAATTTGATTCTGAATTCTAATTAGTATTCCACATTTGTCAAATTAAATGAAAGAAAATTTAAAGTTGTAGCCTTTATAATATAAATGAAATTTCATTTGAAAATTTAATTAATATAACTTCTTTAGACATATTTATTATTTTTCTTGATTAATTTTATATTGTGACTATATAATAGAATTGTATAAATTGTAAACAATTTCACTGAATGTTAAGTAAAAAACAATTATTTGCATTTTCATTATTAATATACATTATGACAAAATTTTCCTAAAAATTAGTTGGTTTTCTATCAAAAATATTATTTTAATTGAAAATGAGTACTTTAATGTAATTTTTTAATAAAATTATAGTCTAGTTTGTTTTCCCAAAATTAAAAATATATAAATAAATCAATTCTATTAATTGTTTATTAAGAAAATAAATAAAATATAGGCATTGTTATATTTAAGAATGTTATTGAACACAATTATATATTAATTTGAATTATGTATTTTTAAATTTTATTATGTATAAAAATATTAAAAATTATATTTGGTAGCATTTCATTTTAATCGGTTCAATTTAGTTTAATTTCGGTTGAATCTTTAACTACTGACTCTCTGTTTTTCCTCGTTCATTGGCCAAGCCAATTCTAAAAATTTTAGTAGAAATCCTTTTGTACTTTGAAAATGATGTTTTGGAGTAAAATCTGAAATCATGGATTGTGATGGATTTTGTGAACCAAGGCCTACTAGAATAAACAATTCCAGCATGTTGTGGTTGTGGGATTTGATATGTAAAGCCACTGAATTTTGGATATTTTTATCAATCCAGAAAACTGTGAAATTTGGATTGCAGTCAAAAGAGATTGGACCACTGCAAAGGCTGGATTCGACTGAACTCAAAAGTGAGTCATGAAAATTTGTAAATCTTGTATCCATAAAGACATATGATTGATGTCTTCAAACCTTCTTTTGTAAGAGGTTTTATACCCACTCAAAGTAATCCTATGTGGGTGGATATATTTGGATTGTTTTTACCATTGTTTTTGTAAAGATCTAGAAGAAAGAACAATAATTTCAAAAGGTTTTGAAAGTTGAATATCTCTTTCTTCAGTTTTGATAGTGAATTCGGTTTTGAAAAATTAAAATTTGAAGTTTCGTAAATTTGATCCTTTTGGATTTTTGAATTTTCCAATTATCTATGGATTTTTGGAGAACTTTAACAGTGATTTCTCCACTATTGATTTTTTTTTTGGATTTTGAAGAAGATGAGATAGAAGAGTTTGCAAAAAAATTATTCTACCAAGTATATACTCCATGTTTAAAAACACTTTGTTTTGGAAAGAGACATGGTTACAGAATAACCTACAAAAGACTCACTGTCTTGCACCTTTCTTACTCTCAAACGGCTCAACAGGACTTACTGCCGAGTACCAACTTTTTCCTTGTAAAAATAATTTTCTTTTCTTGCAAATAACTTTAAATAGAACCACACTACTAGGCAATCACACTATATATATATCTGCCGAGTACCAACTTTTTCCTTGTAAAAATATTTTTCTTTTCTTGCAAATAACTTTAAATAGAATCACACTACTAGGCAATCACACTATGTATATATTAATTTGTTTCTAGCTATTAGAAACATGGCCAAATCAAATAAAATTTCAAGATGTAAATAATCTCTCTACTTTGATGTCTTTGCTAAACTTAGAAGTAAATGAGAAAAGAGAGAAATGATCTTCGCTTCACATTGGTGGTTTTTGCTGATCACACATCAATCATTAGCAAGCACAATGAGGCATCTTAGCGTTTAAAATTGTTAACTAGTCGCATTAGTGTAATGAGTAGCCCTTTAACCCCAATCTTCAATAGTCCACCAACCCATTTTCACAATTTATATAAGTTAATTAAAAAAAAGGCTACTCAACTAACTTTCATAAGTACCCTATTCAATTCAGAAAAGTATTGCTTCATAAACTTATTCTGTAATCACGCAACCATTATTCTAATCACGCAAACAGTATTCTAATCACGCAAACAGTATTCTAATCAAAGAATGTTTAGCTTCAATGATACATACATGTCTTTCATACCTTTATCATTGATATTAGTAGCATCAATCATGCATGTCTACTCCTTTAAGAATATGTTGGCCATATTGTGCATGCCTGGTTATTATGTCTCACAATTCTTGTTTCCTAATCTTTTCCATCTTTTTAATTCTGCCCAATTTAATTAGATAGGCTAATAAATGTGGTGGTCCTTGGACAGCTCTTGTGAGTAAATTAAATTTCATTTCTTTAAATTTTATAATCTAAAAATCTTTCATACTTAGCTTCAATTTATGGTTTTCATTTAAAGATAGAAAAAACAGAGGGACCTCTTTGATTCCCCTTTTTATGATTTTATCCTACAAGTATCAATGCTTATAATGGTTAGCATGTGTTCCCTCTCATATCAATATCTGTTTATCTATCATCTCTTCGAATACCTTGTAGGTCCTTGTTTCCAATTTCATGTTTATTTATTAACAAGCGCACCACATTGATTATCCCTTTCCAACTCTTATATCTCATCTGTCAAAACTTTTTTGAGGAAACCAAGTTTAACAAAAAATGATGTGATGATGATCTAGACATGTTTATTTAGGATACATGCATGTCACGACTTTAAATTTATGATTTGCTGCATTATCAGACAGAAATTCGACCACCATACTACTTGTCTGATAGAATAAGATCGTTATTTATATCATAGACTTTGTATAGCCTTCCTCACTTGTCATTGCATGGATTCCATCATGAAGCCAACACCCTCCGAAGCACATCCTGAGACAATGGATTTTCTTTCAAATACTTGGTGCAATTTTGCAGTTCAAGCTTTCCAACCTCAGCTGCCAGATCATTCAATTGTTCTACTAGACAACACTATAGAAAAATTTGATTGCCAAACGGTGAGTTTAATTCTTGAGAATTGAATTTATTTCAGTGATTTTTGTATTAAAAAAAAAAACAAGCTGGATTGAAGAAGATTTATTTTTCTTGCACGAGATGGAAAAGAGTGTGAAGATAGATAATAACTCTAACTTCAAGTCTCTACCGCCTTGGAAATCTAATGACGTTAAGGTAATTTACGTTATTGTAAATATCATCTACTTAATTTCATTATAGTGAATTGATAATTGATTGATTTTCTGTTCCTATTCTTAACTTGCAGTCGTGGATATGGATGCAACAAGTAATGCACCCTGAATTAAATTACAACAGAAGGAAATGGGTATGTAATTTTAAGCATTGAAAAACATTCATTCATTTTTTTAGTAGTCGTGATTATGCCACTTATGGCAGCAACATAAAACTATTATAATTTATTGTAAAATTGAAGTCATGAATATTGCAGCATATTGACAACCATTATACATGCTTCTGCTCCTACAATAAGTTGCTAATAATTTGATAATTTGTGTTAGAAAAGAATCCCACATAAGGAATTTAAGGGATATAAGAAGGGTTTAAAATTTTAACGTAACTAACATCATAGTGACTTTAAAGCAATGATGAATTTACAATTATGAACTCCAACTGTCTAAATACATCAAATTCTAATATAGTATCAAAACTATAAGAGAACTAATCGTCATATGACCATAGACTCTTATGTAAAATTGGAGATAGACTCTTATGTAAAATTGGAGATCAAAGAGTGGAAAAAGCTCAAATTAAAGATTGAGTAAGTCTGTGCCTCAAGAAAAGAGAAACGCATACAAAAAAAAAAATTATGGAAGCAAGTGACAATTGAGCCAAAACTAGTTACATTTGAGGGAGGGTGTTGAAAAAAATCTCATATTGGAAATTTAAGAGATAGAAAAATGACTTGTAATTGTGGTACAACTAAATTCAGATTAACTTAAATCATTTTAAAATAAATTCCAATCGTGTAAATCTATCCAATTCTAATAATTTGAAACGGTTGCTAATTAGTTACCATATAATTAATATAGGAATGGTTTTATATCTGCTGGCAACAATTTATTGCATAAATCTTATTTAACAAGTAGGATTATCTTTGCCTATTAATTTACTATACCAATATTCTACCGTTTAGCAAATATAATATAATTACTGATGCAGTTGCCATGGAAGATAGCACCTTTTAAATCGATTTCGATCAAAAAGTGGATAAAAGAGATAAAGCTAAAAAGAAAAGAAGAAGAAAGGTTACAAAGAGCAGAAGTGCATGCAGCCGTAACCGTAGCAGGGGTAGCAGCTGTCCTAGCTGCAATTGCTGCTGAAAATTCAAGAAAAGGTGATAGTGGATCTGCCGCCCCCACCAGGGAGGATGCGGTGGCCTCTGCTGCCGCTTTGGTGGCAGCACAATGCGCTAAGGTGGCGGAAGCCATGGGTTCGAAGAGGGAACAGCTTAGCAGTGTGACAGGATCCGCCATGACTGCTACTGCTACAAGTGATATCCTCACACTCACTGCCGCCGCATCAACATGTAATTTTCTTCACTATTCTTGCTTAATTATATATATTAAATATTTTAATTTTAATAATTTTATCTAATCCTGCTAATGATCAAACGTCAATATTTAAAAAAAAAACATTAATTATTATCTACTACAACTAAAATTCAATTTACAAATGATGCAAAAAATATGTACTGTAGGTCTCTGATTGAGTATTATCAATTACTGGATTGCCTGCTAAATTAAAATGTTAACTTGATGCATCGAGTTTATAAATAGCTTTAAGAGAAAAATATATATAAATATTTTTTGATCCCTAAAGTTCATAATAAATTTCTTGTAATTAAGATCCTAAACAAAAAATTTGTTCTAGTAATTGTGTCAATTATTAATATTCTTACTTAACTAACTTTCTTAACTATCAATTTTAAATTAATTTAGTCTCTATTTATGAAACCTTAGTATGTAATTAATAATAATAAAATGAGCCCATTGAATAAATTTTCAATTAGTCCATATTTATGAAATACTTAACATCTAGTAATGATTGTCAATTGAATAAATTTTCAGTTTAGGGACTACAAGGATTAAGAATTAATAGGATAAATTGAATAAAATTTTAGATGATAGGCTTAATTTTTTATATTTCAGTAACAAATATATATATATATATATATATATATATATATATATATATATATATATATATATATATATTCTCTTTTTCTTTATTTTAGTTGGTGTTATTTTCTTTGCAAGAGAAAAAGAAAAATGACTATTCGTTAGCAACGAGTGATATATCATTCGCTTGCCCATGTATTTAGAATTCTATTCTGTCTTTTCTGCTAGATGTTATTGTTTTAAATGCTTTTGGTCCGAATTTCAAGAGTATCTGAATCTATCTGAATCTGTTTAAATTTTAATGGGTAACTTTATTAGGGTTTTGGAACGAGTTTGAATAGTAATATTTAAATTCATTACAAATTTGGGTAGAACACGGATAAAAGCCTTCGAATACCCATTACCAGATAAACCTGATTATATATATATATATATATATATATATATATATATATATATATATATATATATATATATATATTATGCAATTTATTCTATTTTAATTTATTGAATATAATGATATAATTAATTATTTTTTCATATATTTTTATAGATTGATGAATTATAAATGTAATGAGAGTTTGAAATTTGAAATATAATTTTTCTATCATAATGAACAATATTTAATTTTATTATTATTTTTGAACAATTTGATAAATTATTTTAATTTGAATGTGTTCAATTAGATTTTATATTTTATTTTATTTTATAGTGATTTATGGTAGATTATTTATATATTTTTAAATTTTTAAATATTTAATTATTTTGAATTTTATTTTTTTTAATTTTTTAATAATAAATGGATAATTATTCGGATTCGGGTATTAATCGGATAATGTTAATCGGATTTGGGATGGGTACAGATATTAATATTATAATTTTAAATAGATTTGGAACGAATTCGAATATGTATATATATAATCAGATTCGGATAGGACAATTTTCTCGAGTACTCTACCCGTTATCATCCCTAATGCTTATGTTAGGTATAAAAGGAAATCGGATTAGTTTTAAATATTTTGAATGTTTTTATTTTTTGAAATATATAAAAATAAAAAAATAAAATCATTCTTTCACGTGTAAATGAAGTTGAATTCATAATACAAATATAGACCTAAATCTATGATACTAAGATTCGATTTTTTTAGTTTACCATTTTTTAAATTTAAAAATAATAAAAAAAAATACACCTTAATTGGGTTTTTAGAATAGCCTAGCGAAATGGACTTTCTAAAGAAATGGAATGGCCTGTGGACTCCATGTTGGGCCCGTTATAGGATTAACTTATAAATAGTAAATGCTATCAACAACTGTAGTGTATTAACTCATAAATATTGTACTTTTGATGTTTCATAAAAATAATTCTCTAATAATAATTTCAATCATTATGACTTGATGATTTATGTGTGATTAATTAGCAATAAGAGGAGCTACAACACTAAAAGCAAGAACAGGATACAAGAATATAGTAAATGGGAGTGCACCAGTGCTGCCCATTGAGGATAACAATCAAATTAATTTCGACTTTGATAGATGCAAATCAATTCTTGCAAATGGCACTCAGCTTCATGTGGAAACCCCTGATGGTATCATTCTACTATTTTTTTTTTTCATGCTTAATTTCTTCTCCATTTTATTAGTTTTGATTGATAATTTTACTTTCTCTAAACAGGAAATTTTGGAGTAAGATCTGTCTATGTTCTCTTCAATAACCAAGCTAAGGTATGTTCTTCTTCTAAACTTAATTGTTTAAATTATATGTTTATTTATCCAACAAAATATTGGCCGAGAAGTATCAAAGCCCCTATCGTTGTTATCCCATATAAACTCGTTATGCTTTTTAAAATGATTTGGACAATTACTTCTCTTTAAGTTTTTGAGCGAGTTAAAAAGTTAAAAGCCCCTATTTATAGGTATCAGGCAAGAGCTAAATGGCTGATCTTTTAATCTTGCTTGCCGGCCTGGCTTTTGGGAGAGAAATGTTGTTTTAGAGGTTTTCTTACAAAAATTTTCAAAATTTTAGATACTAAAATGTAATTTTTCACTTTTCACTGCCTTGTCAAATTTTATCCATGAGGGCGTCTGAAAGGTTTTCTAATATCTAAGGATTTTCTTGGAAATTAGGGTTTTGTGCTGGGATTCTTGCTAATAAGTACTTTTTTCCATTTTTTACAAAAGTTTTGGCTAGGATAAGAACTCTTATAGAAACCTTTTCTTTTAACATATATCTCTATAAGTCTATTTAGAGTGCAAAATGTTTTCTCCCAAATTTTAAAGGTGTTCCATATACAAGATTTGAATTCGAGATTTCTAGTTAAGAGAAAAAAAAACATTTATTATCCCATTTCACCTCTTAAAAAGCTTTATTTTGATAAAATATTAAATCAACAATAGAGCAATCATGTAGGCTAAAATTTGACATCTTCTGACCAAGCCAATTAAATTCATTAATTTTGCAGGTTATTCTAAAAATGAGAAAACTCAACTTGTTGAAAAGCAAGAAGGAAAGTATGTTGTGCCTTACCATGTTTGCGATTAATTTTGCTAGTTGTTTTATTTATTTTATAACAAAAGCATTAATTAAGAAGTATAACAGTGAATTAGCAATTATATACATATAGTAATGATGAATCTGGATATTGAATTATAGGTATTATACTGGACCTCCATGCGGAGCTTTATGAAGATTCATCAGAAGCTGAACAAGAAGAAAGCGGGACATGTTATCTTATTGTGTTAACCACAAATCAAGGAATAATCAAGCTAGACATGGGGGATGATTATCATCGTTACAAGACATGGGCCACAACCATTAACCATATGCTCATCCTCTCTACTTCTTTTTCAAATTATGATCTTCAAATCCACAATAACTGAAATCTTCTATATTTCACGGATGTGCTGCATATTTTCTACTTTTAATTCTGTAATTATAATCAACTTCACAAAATACATTCTTTTTTCCCATTCAATATACACACACACACACACACACACACACACTTCATGATAAAATTTTCATAATAATATATATTATAAGCTTAACACGTGTAGTCTCTTATAGTTATCACATATTATTACCTATCCCTCATTCAATTTTTACCATCAATCACCTATATATATATATTTTTTGTTATAATCACCCACTCAATTCTTCAGTTTAGGGTTCAATTTAGCTTCATTAGTTTGACATGGTACTGCAATAGCAGGAGACGAAATCACATGCTATATCTGCAATATGCCAAATTAATTAATGAAACAAATTAGATCATGTTATGAGAAATTGAGAGGTTGAGTGTAACATAAAATCGGTATTGACATTTGTACAAAAAATAGCTACAAAATAACCAAATCTTGGAATATAGTTAAACAAGGTTTCTTCATCGGCCTCCTCACAACCAGGAATCATCTTTCCCAGATTATAAACATTTCTTTGCACTGATAAATGTGAAACTAACTTCACTTTCTTTCTTGCTACCAAACGCCTCTTCTTTTTCTTGAGGTTTCTTCTATTCATATTCATGGATAATATTACCAAGACAATAAGCTTCAATAGATTTTGAGGTGCTAAGGTTTACTAATTGTAAAAAAGGTTTTATAGATGAACTTCGCTCACTTCCAGTCGAGTTCCTTGGTCTTTTTATGACAAGTCTTTTTCTTTCTAGAGTATAGAGCAGAAAGGAAACCCTTTTACAAGAATATTAAATAATATGTATACACTGTAAAAGATCATTTAATTAGTATGTTGGTGGATAGGAGTGTCCTAATTTAGTTTAACGGGTTGCAGGATTTGAGATTCAACATAACAGATAGATGTGTGATTCATGTCTATCGATGTCTATTTATTACCTATATAATTTAATTGGATTTCAACCGATGTAGTCATGAAACCAGATTTGAATATTCGCAATGGATGCGTGTCGTCTATAAAATATGGTGCAAGTTGTTAAATCTATTGCAGTATCGCTATATCTTCCAAGGTCTGGATATTTTGGCCATTGACCATTTATGGATAGATAAACCTAGGATGTTGGTCATCATAGGCAAGTGCAAGTGAGTTATGTCAAGGAATCTGAATGTTCAGTTAAGATGCATTGCATTTTTATTTTATTTTATTAAATCATTCAGTGTCCTACAACCTGAATTACATGTCAGTTTAATCTGAAGTGATTTTAATTTACTGTATATATAAAGAATGTCAATTTGCATCCATATTCAAACCAGTATGTTTACATATTTTAAATAACAGCACTACTAAAACCAGTCACGTAAAAAATAACTGTTTAAACATTTATCTTCTAATATTGGATGGTGTCTTTATTAATAGAGAAAATTATTAAAAATAATTGATTACTATTTTTCTTTTTAAATTAATTTTCACTAATCAATCAAATAATTAGTATTTAGAGTCTTAGACAATTATTTTTCAGGTGATTGTGACTAACATTTCTTTTCTAAATAATGATTAGAGATGATAGGTAATGTTGTTCACAGATCAGTTTGGTGCGGATTAAATACAACATTTAATCCAATCTACAATTTACAAATCGAAAGTTTATCAATCCAATCTACAATTTACAAATCGAAAATTTATCAATCCAATCTAATCCACTAATATAAAAAAACCAATCTAATCCAAACCATAATTGCGGATTGAATTAGATTAGTTTGCAGTTTAATTTTATATATTTTTTACTTTTTAATTAGTAATAATAATATCTCACAAACATTCGTCATGTCCGAAAAATCTTTAGTTTTCTATATAAACTAATTAATAGTAAGCCATAGTATTACAGTAGAAATTTTCTCAAAAAAATATAGCAACAAATTATTAAAATGCTTCATTCAAAATTAAGAATCTGCAATATCAAGAATTCAATATCACAAGTAAAATTACAGTAGTAGAACCTACAACAAAAATAATTATAAGAAATGCAGATTTTTAAAGTTGAATTAAATATAAAAAAATAGTATAAATGACTTTTAATATTACAATATGCACAAATTCAATTTGATTTGAAAAATATCGTTTATCTTTTTTACCATTCATCCATCATCTTCAACTTTATCATTTGTTGTGATAATTATACTAGACCTGAAAATTTCTATTAAACAACCAATTTTGTGCACATATGATGCTCTCTACCATTTTAGAAGCCAATGAACTTTGAAATGGATTAATAATTTTCCCACTTGTGCTAAAACTTGGATTGAGAGACAACAAGAAATCTCTCGCAAATTTTGAAAATATGAAATTTTTTGAAGTATTAAGCTTCTAGTAATCTAATATATTGTATCTTTAACTAATTGTTCACAAGACTCCATCAAATACCTACTCAGCTCTGTTTTAATCTCAATTGATGGCTCTTTCGCTAATATTTAAAAATATTAAAATATAATTGAAAATTTATGATTTCAATTTTGCAACATATAATATATAAAAAATAATAGAATTAAATACATATTTAAAATGTTAGTCACACACACACACACACACACACACACACACACACACACACACACATATATATATATATATATATATATATATATATATACATATATATATATATATATATATATATATATATATATATATATATATATATATATATATATATATATATATATATATATATATATATATATATATATATATATATATATATATATATATATATATATATATATATATATATATATATAATTGTGCGGATTGCAGATTGGTTAGTAGATTGAAATATACAAAATTTAATCTAATTAACAAAATACGGTTTGAAAAAAATCTAATCTATTACATTTTATTAAACTACAGTTTGATTACAGGTTGGTATAGTTTAGATGAGTTGGACAGTTTATGTTAGTGCAGTTTAGATGAGTTTGATAGTATATGAACATTCCTAATGACAGGATACAGAGAAAACCAATTTTTTTGAAGGATACCAATTTTTTTAACTGATTTTGGTTTTTCAGTAATGCACAAAACCTTTTTATTTTCCTTGAATAATGTCAAATTTAAATATATTCTTGATTATGGATGCTTTAAGGGAGCAAACAAAGAATGCAGCAATGGACCGAGTCTAAGCGTAAAAAAATTGTTCGAAGTTATAACGATGAAAACCACTCTCCAACTTATGGACAATCGTCAATATGACCCAAATCAAGTTTTTGGATGAAAATAGTCCTAAACTTTCCGCAGATAGTTTATTCCTAGCCTCCTAGGTACACATAATTAAACTCTTATTTCTAAACTCCTTTTCGTCCCCTCAAAATTTTCTTTTTCACATTAAGGTCTTCTATTTTTCTTTTAATATAGGGTATATTAGGTTCAGTAGTGATGGTCAGTTATTAGCGGCAAGCAGTGACGGTCAGCTATGATGATTACTCGACAATTAAAAATTAATTATAATTTGTAAAATAGCTATTAATAATTAAATTATGTTATTAATGTATATGTATCCTAAATTTTTATTTTTTCATAATATATATCATATATAATATAAAAGAGCTAATAAAAATTATTATAACTTGATTAAGTATAAATAAAAATAAAAATAAAAATATTTTTATATTAATTATCCAAAAGTTAACATTTGATATGAAAAGCTAAAACTTCAATTTTCATAAAAAACCAATTTTTAGTACAAATTTTAAAAATGGGTAGTTGAAATTTTCAATTGCAAATTTGTAATACCTCATAATATTTTTGTACCTCAATCAGGTAAAGAAGTATCTTTGTCCGACTAACAGATATATCTACGCATGACATATAGACATATAAGATACATAAACTAATTCAGAACTCATTATATGAATAAATACACCTTATATATATATATATATATATATATATATATATATACACATGAAATATACTTTTATTGACTATAAACTAGTGCATGTTTTATTTACAGACATGCATTTGTCTTAAAATATACATAATGTATGTAAAAATTTCTTTATGCTGTTGTGCTCTTCTAGTGGAAACATTGTATTTGCAATTCTTGTCTACCTATACTTTGATTATGCTGTGCAAACAAAATATGTAAGAAAGAAAATCAACTTTCACACTAAATTTTAACTTAGTGGTGTAACATTTATAGAAATAGTCAAATTATAATTAATTAAAATTTTTATTTATAACCTTAACATGCTTCCTTCTAGTAAGCAATAAGCATATATCACAATCACTAATACAAAAAAAAAATATAGGTTAAAAGTTATATGCGTTTGTCCTATAGAAAGCAGATGCATATATATCATGAGGTGGCATAGTTGTAATTTTCTTAAAAATTGCTGAGTATATGCGTCAAGTATTAATATTTAACCCACATGTATAATTTAATGGATTTTAGGTGTCAAGTTTTATTATTGACCGACATGTATTAGTTAATTTTTGGCATCAGTTTTGTTAAATGCCCCATGTGTATTATTCAAATTGAAAAAGACTTAAAACCTTGTTCACATTTCCATCTGGGAAAATAAAGCATAACAACATCTTCTCATTTTCTAGTAGTCACGTTGGTGCAACTGATCTCGTGCCCGCACACTAATGTCTTAAAATAAATTTTTAAATGTTGTTTGTTATTTTTCATAACCCAATTAAAATACGGTTAACCAATTTATTAACTAAATTGATTCCCATTTTTTTTAGTTTTGACTTGGACTAGTCATAACCTAAATTTTTCGATGATCAATTAAAATACTTTTCACCAATAGATGTATTTTTGATCCCTGGGCATACTGTTAATTTCAAAATGTATAGTTTACGAATAATCCGATATTTGGGTCATTATATATATATACACACACACACAGACAAAACAATTGGCAAAAGTAAAAATAAGTGTAAAGTGGTGGCATAATTGTAAATAAATGGAAGTTTAGAAATCAAAATGTAATTTGTAGCTAAAGAAAAATTTAATAGAGGATTGAAATGAAAAAAAATACTATAAGATTAATTAAGTAAAATTGTTAATTTAATAAAAGTATTAAATAGTGAATTAATAGTAAATAATAATAATTAAATATTGATAAAAAGGATAATTAATATATTAAAGAGTAAAATATGAATAGTGTAGTGAATATGATACTGCATGAATATATGAAAAATTTAGATCAATGAAAATCCTTAGATTGGTAATCACTACTGGGCATTTTTAATGCTCTACATGCAGTTATTTGACTGCATACAGGTAATAGCTAGGAAGACATATGAACAAGCATACCATTTTTTGGTAGTAATTAAAAGGATAAAATAAAAGTAATATATTATTATGAATGACATGTATATATATATATATGGATATGTATATAGGAGTGGAATTATGTATATGTTCTGAAAATAAACGATTATGAACTATTATATGTAAAGAATAACATGTTGAGTTTTGTTGAATGGATAATATTTTATATTATATTTGAATTATTGTGCCCAATATGAGTTGTGGATTGTTTGTAGTGCAGGTGGAATAGTTAGATTTATAGTCGTTATACTGCTGAAATTTTTAGAAAATAAAAAAAAATTAATAAAGTGATAATGATATTATGGTAATTAAGTTAAAAAAATTTACACACATCAGCTATAATCAATTTTAGAAGATACCAACAGACTTGGTAATCGTATAAGACTATGTAATTTATGTATAGAATAATTGTTATAAGGGTGTCATAGGTTAGTGTTATCAGAGCATGGTTTAGGTGGTTCTAAGATCGAAGGGGGATTAAGTGTATAGATTATATGTATATACATGCCAATTGTCGAATGAAATATGTTATAAGCCTAATGTATGCTTACTCCTTTCCTTATTTTATAATGAAAGATGGTATCCCAACAAGGTCAAGGTGTTAGGGACTGTGAGAGCGAAGCATCAGTTAGTGTTGGGCCAACTGAGGCCAAACAACAACATATCACTCCACCAATTGCACCACTTCCACCGCCACAACCAGACTTTCTCAATCTTATGGCTGATTATATTCAACATAGAATGTAGGCTGAACAAGCTCAATAGCCATAGCCAACGGCACAAGTACAACCTCTTGCTCCACATAAAAAGAAGCCGATTTTGGAGTAGTTGAAAAGATTGGGAGCTGAAGATTTCTATGGTCGTGATCCTTTGACACCTACACAGGTGGAAGAATAGTTGTTTAAGACTTAGAGATTATTTGAAATAACTCATAGCCCGCCTGAAGAGAAGTTCGAAGGTACTATGGCATTACTCCAAGGTCCTGCATTTATTTGGTGGGGCTCAGTCTGCAAGCATACCCTAGGCGAGCAGTTGAATTGGAATTTCTTATTGGCCTAGTTTGAAAAGAAATATCTAGGTTCAGAGTATAAATCAGAGATACAAGATGCTTTTTGGAGACTCATATAGGGAAATAAGACAGTAGCAAAGTATGAGCGTGAGCTTGAGAGCCTCAGTGCCTAATAAGTTGGGACAATTCAGTGGTTCAAGTACTCAGAATAAGAAGTCTAGAGGACCAACTCCATCACAAAGTCGTACATCAGTTGTACCAGGGCAAAGGAAATACAGTCTATGACAATACCTCAGTTACTTCTATGGGCAATACACCTAAAGGCAGAGGGGAAGGTGCAGTCCAGACCTGTGGTGATTGTGGTAGATCTCATCCAGAAGAGTGCAAATATTTAACTAGTGCCTATTTCAAGTGTGGTTTAAAGGATCATCAGGTCAGGGATTATCTAGTGGCTCAAGCTTCTATGGTTACATCACTAGCACCAGGTATTAGACCTTTACCATCTAGAGGCCAAGGTAGGGGAGCATCCCTTAATCCATTAGCATCTAGACCTTCTGCACAACCACCCTAATGTCAGGGATGAGCTATAAGCCATACTTATGTAGTGAGAGCCAGAAAAGATGAGGATGCTCCCGATGTGATAATAGATAAATTTATGCTTATGACTGATTCTGTTTATGCACTGGTTGATCCTAGTTCCACGCACTTCTACTTAAATACTGATGTTGCATATGGGAAAGAGTTAAAAGATTCACAATAAGATTAGGACATCCTAGTAAGCAATCCTTTAGGAAATAGTATTGTGGTGAACATGGTGTATAGGAATTGTCCCATTTGTGCACAAAGTTATGAATTTCTTGCTAACCTAATTGAACTCCCATTCCGCGAGTTTAATGTGATATTGGGGATAGATTGGTTATCCACCCACCAAGCAACAGTAGGTTGTAAACAGAAGAGAGTGACACTTAAACTCTCTGATGATTGAGAAATTACTATTGTGGGTGAAAGAACATACTTTTTATCTGATGTGATTTAAGCTATAGCTGCTAAGAGACTCATAAAAAAGGGGTGCATTACTTACTTGTGTTATGCAGTGGAAGCTAAAAAGGAAGATCTTAAAGTTTCAGATGTGGATACAATGAGAGATTTTCCAGATGTCTTTCCTGATGAACTACCAGGCTTGCCACCTGATAGGGAAGTCGAATTCACTATTGATGTAGCTCCAGGCATAACACCTATTTCTATTGCACCCCACAGGATGGCACCCACATAACTCAAAGAATTAAAGATTCAGCTGCAAGAATTGCTTAATAAAGGTTTTACTAGACCTAGTATTTTACCATGGAGAGCACCAGTAATCTTTGTAAAGAAGAAGGATGGGTCTCTTAGATTATGCATTGACTACAAACAGCTGAATAAGGTGACAATCAAGAACAAGTATCCCCTTCCACGTATTGAAGACTTATTTGATCAATTTAAGGGACCAGGTGTGTTTTCAAAGATTGAGCTAAGATCGGAATACTGTTAGTTGAAAGTAAAGGAAGTAAATGTTCAGAAGACTGCTTTTTGCACAAGATATGACCATTATGAGTTTTTAGTCATTCCATTTGGGCTTACAAATAGCCCAACAATTTTCATGGTTCTAATGAATAAGATCTTTCATCCTTATCTAGACCAGTTCATGGTGGTATTTACTGATGATATTCTAGTGTATTCAAATATGCTAAAAGAATATGATAAGCACCTATGAATTGTCTTATAGATATTGAGAGAGAAGCAACTGTATGCAAAGTTCAGCAAGTGTGACTTTTGGTTGAATAAAGTATCCTTCTTAGGTCATGTAGTTTTAGCTGAAGGGATAGAGGTGGACCCAAAGAAGATTGAAGAAATCTTACAGTGGAGAATACCTAAGACTATTACAGAAGTTAAAAAGTTTTTTTAGGTTTGACTGGGTATTATAGGAGATTTATAAAAGGTTTTTCCACCATAGTAGCGCCACTCACTCGACTGTTACATAAGAATATTAAGTTTGAGTGGACGAATAAATGTCAAAGAAGCTTTAAGAAGCTTAAAAACATGTTGACAGAAGCTCAAGTATTAACTCAACTAGAATCTGGCAAAGATTTTGTGATTTATAGTGATGCCTCTAGGAATGGATTAGGGTGTGTATTGATGTAGGAAGGTAAAGTGATTACATATGCTTTCTGACAACTCAAGACTCATGAGAAGAAGTATCCTACTCACAATCTTGAGCTTGCATCAATTGTACTCGCTTTGAAGATCTAGAGACATTACTTTTATTGTGAGAAATGCTACATTTACACAGATCATAAAAGTTTGAAATATTTTATTACACAGAAGGAACTTAGTTTAAGATAGAGGCATTGGCTTGAATTTAAAAAAGACTATGATTGCTTAATCGACTATCATCTAGGAAATGTGAATGTAGTAGCTAATGTACTTAGTAAAAAATTTATGGCAGGCCTTCGGGCGATGAATGTCAGATTGGATATGGAACAAGATGGAGCAATAATAGTGGAAATGCAAGTAAAACCAAAATTCTTCAGCAAGTGAAAGCCGCATAAAAGTTAGATGATCGCTTGATTGCCATAGTGAACCGAGTAAAAGAGGGCAATGAGGGTGATTACTCTTTGGGTGAAGATGACAGCCTTTATTTCAAATGGAGGTTTTGTGTATTCGATTAAGATGAATTGAGAAAGAACATTCTCACAAAATCTCATCATAATAGCAATGCAATGCATCCTGGTGGTAACAATATGTATCAGGACTTGAAAGTACACTATTGGTGGTGGGGAATGATATGTGATGTGACAGAATTTATGAGCAAATACTTGATATGCCAGTAGGTGAAAGCTAAATACCAAGTTCTATCGGGTTTACTTCAGCCTATCGTGATACCAAAGTGGAAATAAAATCGAGTAACCATGGATTTTGTGACAGGATTGCCTTTGACTGGAAGGAATCATGATGCTATCTAGGTAGTCATTGATAGACTCACTAAATCTACCCATTTCATACCAGTACAGATGGACTGTCCATTGACCAGGTTGGCAGAAATCTACATTAATGAGATAGTGAGGCTTTATGGAGTACCATTCTCCATTATTTCAAACAGGGATCCAAGATTTACTTTCCAATTCTAGAAGAAGTTGCAGGAAGTATTGGGGACAAAACTTCATTTTAGTAGGACTTTTCATCCCCAAACTTGAGGACATGTTGAGAAGTTGCATCCTTGAATTTGAAAGCAGTTGGGAAAAGTATTTGCCATTGGTTGAGTTTTCTTACAATAACAGCTATCAGTCTAGCATCAAAATGACGCCATATGAAGCACTTTATAGGAGGAAATGTAGGACTCATTTATGTTGGACAAAATTAAGTGAGAAGAAACTAATGGCGATCGATTTGGTTCTCGAAATTGAAGAAAAGGTATGGGTGATCAAGGATAGATTGAAAGAAGCCATGTACCGACAAAAATCATATGCAGATTTAAAAAGAAAAGACATAGAGTTCCAAGTTGGAGATCAAGTGTTTTTGAAAGTATCACATTGGAAGAAGGTTATGAGGTTTGGCAAGAAGGGCAAATTAAGTCCAAGATTTATATGCCCTTATGAGATTATATAGCAAGTGGGACCCATAGCCTATTGATTGAAGCTGCCTCAAGAGTTGGAAAAGATTCATGATGTATTCCATGTGTCAATGCTACGGAGGTATAAATCAAACCCTAGGCACATAATCAAGCCAAAAGAAATTCGGATAACTATAGGTCCCACTCGCTATATAATCTCATAAGGACTTAAAAATCTTAGACTTAATTTGCCCTTCTTGCCAATCTCATAACCTTTTTTTTTTCCAGGGTGCTATTTTCAAAAATACTTGATCTCCAACTTGGAATTCTATATATTTTCTTCTTAAATCTGCATATGATTTTTGTTGGTCCATAGCTTCTTTCAATCTATCCTCGATCATGTGTACCTTCTCTTTAGTTTCTCAAACCAAATATGTCCCCATTAGGTTTTTCTCACTCAATTATGTCCAACATAAAGGAGTCCTACATTTCTTCCCATAAAGTGCTTCCTATGTTGCCATTTTGATACTGGATTGATAGTTGTTATTGTAAGTAAATTCGGCCAATGACAAATATCATTTCCAACTGCTTTCAAACTTGAAGACACAACTTCGCAACATATCCTCAAGTATCTGGATCACATGCTCTAGCTGTCCATCAGTTTGGGGATGAAAAGCTGTACTAAAATGAAGTTTTGTCCCCAATGCTTCTTATAACTTTTTCTAGAACTGGGAAGTAAATCTTGGATCCCTATATAAAATAATGGAGGATGGTACTCCATGGAGTCTCACTATCTTATTAATGTAGATTTCTGCCAACTTGGTCAATGGGTAGTCCCTCTATACTGGTATGAAATGGGTTGATTTCGTGAGTCTATCAATGACTACCCAAATAACATCAAGCTTCTTTCCAATTAGAGGCAGTCTCATCACAAAATCCATGGTCACTCGGTCCCATTTCCACTTTAGTATCGCAATAAGCTGAAGTAAACCTGATGGAACTTGGTGTTTAGCTTTCACCTACTAGCATATCAAGCATTTGCTCACAAATTCTGTCACATCATATTTCATTCCTGGCCACCAATAGTGTACCTTTAAGTCCTGATATATCTTGTTACCACCAGGATGCATCGTGTAGCTGCTATAATGAGCTTATATGAGAATGTTCTTTCTCAATTCATCTTGATCAGGCACACATAACCTCCAGTTGAAATAAAGATTATCATCTTCACCCAAAGAATAATCACCTTCTTTGCCCTCTTTTACCTTGTTCACTATGACAATCAAACGATCATCTAGCTTTTGTGCCGCTTTCACTTGTTGAAAAAAGTTTGGTTTTACTTGCATTTCCGCTATTATCGCTCTATCTTGTGCCATATCCAATCTGATATTCATCATCCAAAGGGTTGCCATAAATTTTCTACTAAGTGCATCAGCTACTACATTCACCTTTCTTGGATGATAATCGATTAAGCAGTCATAGTCTTTTATCAATTCAAGCCAATGCCTCTGTCTCAAATTAAGTTCCTTCTATGTGAGCAAATATTTCAAACTTTTGTGATATATGTATATGTAGCATTTCTCACCATAGAGGTAATGTCTCTAAATCTTTAAGGCGAGTACAATTGTTGTAAGCTCAAGATCGTGAGTAGGATAGTTCATCTCATGAGTTTTGAGTTTTTCGGGAAGCATATACAATCACTTTACCTTCCTGCATCAATACACAGCCTAACCCATTCTTGGAGGCATCACTATAAATCACAAAATCCTTGCCAGATTCTGGTTGAGTTAACATTGGGCTTCTATTAACATGTTTTTAAGGTTCCCAAAGCTTCCTTGACATTTATTCGTCCACTCAAACTTAATATGCTTTTGTAATAGTCGAGTGAGCGGTGCTACTATGGTGGAAAAACATTTTACAAATCTCCTATAATACCCAGCCAAACTTAAGAAACTTCTAACTTTTGTAACAGTCTTTGGTATTCTCCATTGTAAGATTGCTTCAATCTTTTTTTAGATCCACCTTTATCCCTTCAGCTGAAACTACATGACCCAAGAAGGATACTTCATTCAACCAAAAATTACACTTGCTAAACTTTGCTTATAGTTGCTTCTCTTTCAACATCCGCAAGACAATTCGTATGTGCTTGTCATATTCTTCTGGCATCATCAAATACACTAGAATTTCATTAATAAATATCACCATAAATTGGTCTAGATAAGGATGAAAGATCCTATTCATTAGATCTGTGAAAGCTACTGGGGCATTCATAAGGCTAAATGGCATGACTAAAAACTTATAGTGGCCATATCTTGTGTGAAAAAGCACTCTTGGGCACATCTTACTTTCAACTGATGGTAGCCCGATCATAGGTCAATTTTTGAAAACACACCTACTCCCTTCAATTGATCAAATAAGTCTTCAATACATGGAAGGGGATACTTGTTCTTGATTGTCACCTTATTCAGCTGTCTGTAGTTAATGCATAATTTGAGAGACTCATCCTTCTTCTTAATAAAGAATGTCGGTGCTTCCTATGGTGAAATACTGGCTCTGATAAAGCCTTTATCAAGCAATTCCTGCAGCTGAATCTTCAATTCCTTAAGTTCTGTAGGTGCCATCCTGTAGGGTGAAATCGAAATAGATGTCGTGAATGGATCTACATCAATAGTAAATTCAACTTCCCTATCAGGTGGCAAGCCTGATACTTCATTAGGAAAAACATCTGGAAAATCTTTCACTGTAGGCACATTTGAAATCTTAAGATCTTCCTTTTTAGCTTCCATCGCATAATGAAAATAACAATGCAGCCCTTCTTTATGAGTCTCTTAGCAGCTGTAGTTGAAATCACATCCGATAAGAAGCCTGTTCTTTCACCCACAATAGTGATTTCTCGATCATCGGATGAGTTTAAGTGTCACTCTCTTCCATTTTCCATCTACTGTCGCTTGGTGGGTGGATAACCAATCCATCCCCAATATCACATCAAACTCGCAGAATGGGAATTCAATTGGATCAGCTAGGAATTCATAACCTTGTGCACTAATGGAACAATTTTTATACACCTTGTTCACCACAACACTATTTCATAAAGGATTGCTCATTATGATGTCCTGGTCTAATTGTGAATCTTTTAACCATTTCCCCTGTGAAACATCAGTATTTCTGTAGGAATGTATGGAACCAGGATCAACAAGTGCATAAACAAAATTAGTCATAGGTATGAATTTACCTACTATCATATTAAGAGCATCCTTTTCTTCTCTGGCTCTCATTGTATGAGTACGGCTTGTAGCTGGTGAAGTGACATTTTGTTGCGAAGCTTCAACTTGCCCACACTAACTAGCACTTCACTCTCATCGTCCCCAACACCTTGACCTTGTTGGGATGTCATCATTCACTATAAAACAGGAAATGAGTAAGCATTCGTTAGGCATATAACACATTTCATCCATCAGTTGGCATGTATATATATATATATATATATATATATATATATATATATATATATATATATATATATATATATATATATATATATATATATATATAATCCCCACTCCGATCTTAGAACTGCCTAAACCACGCTCTGATACTACTATAACTATGACACCCTTATAACAATCATTTTATACGTACGTTACGTGGGTTAATACGATTATAGCCGATATATGCCAATTTTTTTCTTAATTTAATTTAATGACCATAATATCATTAATGCTTAATTAATCCTTTTTATTTTCTAATTTGGTAGCATAACGACTATAAATTAACTACTTCACCTGCATTACAAATGATTCACAGCCCATTTTTGGGCACAACAATACACATATAATACAACATATTCTTTATTCAACCACAAATCAACATTCCATTTTTTACACATATAATTCATAAATATTATTTATTAGAATATATACATAATTTCATTTCTACCACTCCCTATCCATACATATATATGTATATCATTCTTAATAATAACATACTATTATTTTGATCTTTTATCTGCTCCCAAAATTTATATGCTTGCTCCTGTGCTTTTCCTGTTACTACCTGCATGCAGTCAAATAATTACATGCTAAGCATTAAAATGTCCAATGGTGATTACTAATCTAAGAATTTCTATTAACTTATATTTTCATGCATTCATACATACAATATTATATTTACTACACTATTCAAAATTTCTCTTTAATATATTTATTATTTTTTTTATCAATATTTTAATATTATTTACCCTTAATTCACTATTTAATATCTTCATTAAATTTAATAATTTTTATCAATTAATCTTATAATTTTTTTTTTTCAATTTACTCATAAACTTTCTTTCTTTCAATTTAGTTCATTTTCACCTTACCTCTTTAATTAACTCTTTTTTTCTTTTCTTTTTTTCAATCTTCTATTTAATTAGCTATAATTTTCACCTTGGTTCCTAAATTTTCCATTTATTTACAATCATGCCACTACTTTACATTTATTTACACTTTTGTCACTAACTATATATATACATATATATTTTCTTTTCTTTTTATCTACAAAATTTAACATTTTTCTTCTACTTATATGTCATTTTACAATTTTTGTCATATTTACCACTTTTTTCATTATTATTATTATTATTATACCGTTTTTTATCATATTTAACACTTTTATCATTTTTATCATTTTTATCACTTATATCATTTTTATCACTTATATCATTTTTATCATATTTTTCATTTTTATTATTTTTATCATATTTTTTACTTTATTCATTTTTATCACATTTTTCACATTTATCATTTTTATTATATTTTTCATATTTATTATTTTTCTCATATTTTCACTTATTTCATTTTTACCATATTTCTACTACTTTTATTCATATTTGCCCCTAGTTTCAATTATATAGAAAATCTTCAGACTAGATACACAGGACGTGGACCCCAAAAGTCCACTGCATTGAAGAGTAATTCTGAAGGATCACTTGAGCATTATACTCTACATTGATCAATGAATCACTATCACTGAAATAGACCGTCATTGACCTAAATAAGCGAGTCGCCATGACCCACACTGCGGTAATGGTGTCCCTATGGCTAGTCAATTATATCATGGGCTAGATTTAACCATCAGCAAAATAACTAAGGGCATAATCTTATTCATTTAATTCAATTTCCATTAAATTCATAAACTCCATATTTTTTTACATTAATAATTACTTAACATTTTATTCATTCATAGCAATTTTATCACTACCATAATTCTTTCCACACTTTCCATTTTAATATATCAATATTTCATTATGAATATTCAATTAAGCCATTAAGCTCACTAAATACACTTTATTTATTATTTTTCATTTCATACATAATATAATCAATAATTAGAAAAATATTCAATATATAATTTAAAATTTTCCAATAAATTTCTACACACTCAAAATCATGTTTTCTTACATTTTACGACTTAATTTTCATTAAATTAGCAAAGAAAATATATATTTTTCCTTCTTCATATTTCAGCATATAATTAAATTTCATCATTATAATTTTTCTTTCACTTCTAATTATTTATTTCACTAATATATACATTCATTATTCTATATATATATCATAATATTACAATAAAATGTAATTATACCTTAATTTACAGTTTTCACATAATAAGGTCATATTTTCCAATTTTCACTAATTAATTTTTTTTATTAAATTAACCATTCTAATTCACTTTTTAAAATTCTTTAATCATGTTTTAAGCATTAATTATCAATTACATCCAAAACACACAAAGTTCCTAATTTCCATAAACCTAAATCATGCTTAATCAATGGAAATAGATAGATTTTGAAATCACTAACCTTATTTTCTTGCTTTGGCCTTCGTAAGCTTCCTTTTCCTTAGCCTTTCCTTTGGAAGCATCTTCACCTTTCTTTGAACCTACCATGATTGAAAATTACACTCCATTAATCCATCAATATTTTGCTTTTCTAACTCAATTTAACTTCATAATTATCATCTACATATCTTAAACTACCTATTTGAACCATTAAACCAATTTAAAACTATTAATTTCACTTACCTCCAATTTGTATCTAAACTTGTCTCCTTTGATTTTCTTCAACTCTAGCCCTCCAAATGAAGATTAAAGGTTTCTACTAGCTATTAGAGATGCTGAAATTATATTAGGATGCTTGATTTTGGTGTAAGAATTAGAGAAAATGAGAGAAATTTAGTGGAGAAAATGGAGAAACTCATTTGGCCAGGGGGGAAACATGAGAGGGCTGAAGAAGATGCTGAATTCTCTAGAAAATTCTGATATTTTGAGCTTATATATGTGGCTGGAATGGGCTGGGCTTTGGCCAAGACAAGTGATCTAACCTCATTAGGCCCATTTACCAATTCTAAATTCTTTCTCTCACTTTCCAAGCTTAATTTCATCCAAATTTAATTCCATAATTCATAAAATATTTTTATATGTCTACACAAAAGTTTTTAACTCAATCGAAATCTATTTTCTATCCGGATCATTCAAAACGGATTGATAATTCAATTTTCGGTATTACCGTAAAATTCTTTTTTCACTGTCAAATAATCCTAAATATTATTTAGAATCCATACGTATCTTAAAATAAAATTTTGGATATCATTTGCTATTTTTCATAGCTCGGTCAAAGTATGGTCAACCAACTATTTAATTAAACTAGACCCCTTTTTCTCTTAGTTTTGACTTTTGATAACTTATTTGACCTTTTGTTCACTCCAAATTTTACCTTCGGACTAGTCATAACTTATATCTTTCGATGATCAAATAAAATATTTTGTACCCACGAGTGTATTTTTCCCGGGTATACTGATCAATTTCGAAAATTACAGTTTATGAATAACCTAGTATTTGGGCCATTTCACCCTCCTCCATTTTCTCCACCAAATTTCTCTCTTTTTTCCTAATTTTTACACAAAAATCAAGCATCCTAATATTATTTTAGCCCCCCCCACTAGCTAGTGGAAGTCTCTTATCTTCATTTGAAGGGCTAAAGTGGAAGAAAATTAAATAAGACAAGTTAGGACCTAAAATTGAGGTATGAGAATTTGAGAGTTTTAAATTTATTTAAGGGTTCAAATAGAGAGTTTAGGGTATGTAGGTGATATTTATTAAGTTAGATTGAGTTATGGAAGCAAAATAATGGTGAATTAATGGTGTATATGTTTCGGCCATGGTAGGTGCTCAAGGAGGTGAAGGTGCTTCAAAGGAAAAATTCAACGAAAAGGAAGCCAAGGAAGGCTAATGAAAGGAAATAAGGTTAGTGGTTACAAAATTTACTTATTTCACTTGTTTATGTTTGAATTAGGGTTATGGAATTTGGGGAATTTGTGTGTTTTGCATGTAAATGGTAATGGAAGCTTTAAATATGATTAAGGGAATATAAAAAGTGGATTAGAATGGTTAAATTTAATAAGAAAAAAATATTTAGTGGAACTTTAAAAAAATGGTCATATTTTGTAAAAATGCAAATTAAGCTATAACTATGTTTTAGTGTAATATTATGGTACATATGTATTAATGGAAGTATAAATTAGTAAAATGAATTATTAGAAGGTGAAAGGAAAATTTTAATGATGAAAAAGAGTTGTAGGCTGAAACATGGAGATGAAGAAATTAATGTTTGTTTGCTAATTAAATGAAAACTAAACTATAAATTGCAAGAAGATATGATATTTAGTGTATATGATTGGATTGAGAATTTTTAGAATATATCGAATATTTTTCTAGTTAGTAATTTTCTTATGTATGAAATGAAACATAATTAATAAAGTGTGTCCAATGGTGTTTGATGGCCTAATTGAAAATAACGGTGAACACTTAATATATATTAGAATTAATAATGTGCAAAAAAAATAGAAATTATGAATTTAATGGGAATTGAATCAAAGGAATAAGTTTATTGCCTTTAGTTGTGTTCTGATGGTTAAATATAGTCCAGTGTTTAATGGCCTAATTGAAAATAAAGGTGAACACTTAATATATATTAGAATTAATAATGTGAAAAAAATTATGAATTTAATGGAATCATAGGAATAAGTTTATTGTCTTTAGTTGTGTTCTAATGGTTAAATATAGTCCAGGATGTAATTGGTTAGCCATAGGAAAACCATTGCCGCAGTGCTGGTCATGGCGACTCACTTAGAGAGGCCAATGATGGTATACTTCAGTGATAGTGATTCAGTGATCAATGTACAGTTCATTGTTTGGATAGTCCTTCAGGATCATTCTTCTGTGTAGTGGACTTGTGGGATCTACATCCCATGTATCTGATCCGAAGATTTTCTATCGGATTAAAACTAGGGACAAATATGATAAAAAAAATAAAAAATGATAAAAAAGATAAAAGTGATAAATATGATAAAAAATAGTATAATTGTAAATATGATAAAAGTAATAAATAAAAAAAGATAATTAAAGAAATAGAATGAAAATTGACTTAATTGAAAAAAAATATCATAGATAAATTGGTAAAATAAGGGTTAAATGGTAATTTATGTACTTAAAAAGAAAATAAATGAGAAGAAAATAAATTATATATATATAACTTATGGCAAAAGTAAAAATCAGTGTAAAGTAATGACATAATTGTAATAAATGGAAGTTTAGAAAACAAAATGTAATTTTGGCTAAAGAAAAATAAAATGGAGGATTGAAATGAAAAAAAAAATATTATAAGCTTAATTAAGTAAAATTGTTAATTTAATAAAGGTATTAAATAGTGAATTAATAGTAAATAATAATAACAATTAAATATTGATAAAAAGGATAATTAATATATTAAAGAATAAAATTTGAATAGTGTAGTGAATATCATATTACATGAATGTATGAAAATTTTAGATAAATAGAAATTCTTAGATTTGTAATTACCATTGGACATTTTAATGTTCAGTACGTAGTTATTTGACTGCGCGCAGGTAATAGCTGGAAAGACACAAGAGCTAGCATACCACTTTTTGGAAGCAGCTGAAAGGATAAAATAAAAGTGTTATATATATATATATATATATATATATATATGTGTGTGTGTGTGTGTGTGTGTGTGTGTGTGTGTGTGTATAGGAGTCGAATTATGTATATGTTCTGATAAAAAACGATTATGAACTATTATATGTAAAGAATGACATGTTGAGTTTTGTTGAATGAAGAATATTTTATATTATATTTGAATTGTTGTGCCCAATATGGGTTGTGAATTGTTTGTTGTACAGGTGGGATAGATTTATAGTCGTTATATTGCCGAAATTTTTGGAAAATAAAAAAAAATTAATAATGTAGTAATGATATTATGGTCATTAAGTTAAAAAAAAATTACACACATCGGTTATAATCAATTTCAGAAGATACCAACAGACTTGGTAATCGCATAAGAATACATAATGTACGTATAGAAGAATTGTTATAAGGGTGTCACAGGTTGTGATTGAATTCAAAGGTAGTTGGGACAAATATCTTTCATTAATGGAATTTTCTTACAACAACAGTTATCAGTCTAGTATTAAGATGACTCTATATAAGGCACTCTATGGTAAAAAATGTCGACCACCCCTGTGTTGGATAGAACTCAGTGAGAAAAAAATAGTGGGATGACACTTGATATAAGAGATAGAAAAAAAGGTACGGATGATCCAAAATAGATTAAAGGCAACCTCAAACAGGCAGAAATCATATGCAGATCTCAAGATGAGAGATATAGAATATGTAGTGGGAGACAAGGTTTTCCTTAAAGTTTCTTCATGGAAGAAGGTCTTGAGATTTGGAAAGAAAGATAAGTTGAGCCCGAGATTTATTGGGCCTTACGAGATTCTAACAAGAGTGGGACCAATTGCTTACAAGCTTGCTCTACTACCAGAGTTGAGTAAGATTTATAATGTGTTTCTCATTTCCATATTGAGGAGATATAGATCTGATTCTTCTCATATTGTTTCTTTTGAGAACATTGAGGTGAGAGCGGATTTGACATATGAGGAAGAACCAATGCAAATTTTAGCTAGGTCAAGGAACTCAAGAACAAATGAGTACCATTAATCAAAATATTATGGAGAAATCATTCAACAGAAGAAGCTTTGTGGGAAGTGAAGAAATGATGGAAGCCCAGTACCCACAACTTTTCAAAGACAGTACATCAGGTAATTTCCAGGACAAAATTCTTTAAAGGGAGAGAAATATAATGCTCGCAAGTTAGGGCCTAAGATTTACATGTAATGAAAGGTATATAAAGAGTATATGGGAAGTATAAGTGTGGCTATGGTTTTGGAATTATGACAATAATTAAAAAGATATGAAAAAGTGAAATTACTATTGTTCATGTCCATGACATATGTAATCACAATCGTAAGTGTCATAAAATTCAACTTCTAAAGCTGAGGATTTTCACGGCTGTGACACAGGTGTTCACGCCCATGAAGCACCGCAATTTAAATTGAGCAGTTTTGTATTTTTAATAGACACTCAAGAAATTTAGCCACTAGATTCCCTGAAGCTCCAAAAATGAATTCTCCTCATTTCTCTTCAATTTTGAATGGTAGAATATGAATTTCCATCATTAATGAGATTACAACATATTAATTATCACAGATTTTCACCATAGTTTTGAAATTAGAACCACATAGTGCTAGAATAATTTTGAATCCCAAAATCAATCTATAATCATCGATATAGAGGTAAAGGTTTGTGTTTGTCATTAATTTTTAATTGGTTCAATTCAATTTTAATGGGGTGAATTTAAGGATTTAAGTTAGGATTTTCCATTTTTGATGGTTTATATAACTTGAATGTCATAAATTGATTATAATGAGGTATTTATTACCGTGTTAGAAACCAAAGCAGAGGGTGGAGAATCCCACCAGAGGTAGTAGACGTGCTAGAGTTGAGTTTAGGGCTTCAACAATTGAAGTTTATGCATATACGCATTTTAATTCGAATATATTATGCTTATAGTGTGAAACATAATTAGGGGATGTTAATTGCCATGAAATGTTGGTATTTAATTGTTGGGGTTGAGATAATTGACTTGTCGAATTTTGAGATGTATAACAAAGATTGATATATGACAATTGTGTTATGACATGGTTAAATGTAAATGATATCTTAATTGGGTTGGATTGTTTATAGTTTATTTAAATGATGGAAATATATTTATGAATATTGGAAAGTGTTGATAAGAGTGGCTAATTTTGGTTAGCCTTAATACCAATGCATGTTGTGTGTGATTTTGGCTTAAAACAGTGTTGGAATATTTTTACTGATTAATGTTTCACAACCGTAAAGGTAGTCTTCATGCCTGTTAATGTATGATGAAATTCACAATGATTGTAATATAGAGATTCTATAAATGAAATGTATTGTGACTATGATGACATGTATTTACTTATGTAATATATGTTATGAATGTGTTGAAATCAAATCAATTCAGAATGAATGAGATATTATGTGGATATGTATGTATATATATGACGATATGATCTAATATATTGTGTGATATATATTTGCTATGCAACTATGCTATGAGTAGTTATTTTTTTCAAGGTAAGATGATTTGTTTGTCTTACTTCTACCTAATAATTATATTGGTATGTTACTTATTGTTATAATAGAAAGGTTTAAAACCTATCTGTAAGTAATCTTTACACTAATATGTTGAATATACATGCCAGTATATTTGTTAAGTCATATAAAAACACTATTTACCCACTTTTGTAGAAATAAAATATGTAAGTGGTGAATAAATATGACATGACATGCTAGGTAAATATGATTAGTCCATACGAAGGCATGATTATTTGTATTCATTTCACGAACTGATATTAGGAAGTATGATAAAGCAAATGTATGTAATAAGTATAAATGTTATTAGTATATTTTTGTAAAGCTTGCACCATTGAGCATATGCTCAGCATAGAAATTGTCTCCTTGTGCAGGTAGTAGACAAACAATGTATAACGGTAATGTAGGTCGTGAGAGTTGCAGATATAGTGGACTCCACTAGAGAAGTGCCGCAGCAACAAAAATGACCACCCAAGTGGGATTAGTTCACATTTAATTTTATGTCATGTACTTGAATTTAAAGTTACATTCATTATATGCATATGTAAAAACAAATGTTTTGTCAATAATACATATTTTTCTTTGTCAATTATACCGTATACATACTTTTATTCTATGGGATATATAATGGTCATGAGTGTTATGTGTCGATAATTCACGCACAGACACATTGGTTGGTCAGTCAAAAACGTCCACTTACCTAAGGAATGAAAGGGTAAGGGGGTGTGATATGACCACATCCAATAATTTAATTATCCTTTTAAATATCCAATTTACAATTTTAGTCCAATCTTATACTCCAATAGGTGTGATTGCTCCCTTTTGGTGCTCTTGCAATTCAGGCCCAAAATAGTAGGCATTACAAGTTAAAGTAGTGAGATTCAACAATAAAATTAAGGCTTCATTTAGTTTAGTTGTTGAGTGAAGTCGTTAGCTTGGAGTTGTTAGCTGATTGATGCTAATATTTAGTAAAACTAATTGAGGTGTAGTTAAAATATAAATTACTATTAGGAATATAATTTTTTTCAAATATATATATATTTTTTCTATGGTGTATAAATAAATAAAAAAAATACAATGATTATTTGATATGATTATGTATTTTAATAAGCAACAACAATAGAATATAATCAATTAAAAATAAAAATTTACAATTGTATATCTATAATTTATAAATATAATAAATTAATTTAATATATTTTAATATAATATATTTTATTTTGGAAAGGTGAATTTCATTTTTAATAAAAATTTTGAGAAAATTATATATTTTATTTAAAAATGGCTTATGTTGTTATTTTATTAGAAATAATTCTAACTGTTTCAAAAAAGCTTTAAAATATAGTTTTTTCAATTTGTAGTTGTTTGAACTTTCTATTACCTCCTAATTATTGTTATCAAACACTTTTGCTTAGTTGTTGGAGATCAAAAAGCTATCATCTGTATTCAATAGAAAACAAATGCCTCCTAATTTGTTTTTGTTCCTGAGAAATTAATTTTCAAACTCACCCACCTTTATAAACAATTATTGGAAGTAAATGCTTAAAGAGCTCTTCTACAAAAATATTAATTTATATATACACACACACATATGCAAACGTTAATTTAAGAAAGAATTCATATTAGAATAAATATTAGGAAAATTAAATTTGAGTAAAAATATTTTAATTGGCAAGAAAAAATATAACAAAATAAATATCCAATGGAATAAATAATAATAATAATAATAATAATAATAATAATAATAATAATAATAATAATAATAATAATAATAATAATAATAATAATAATAATAATAATAATAATAACATGCCTATAAAACTTAAATTTCAGGAACTGATCATAAGATAACATAAGACATGTTTGACATTGTATTTGAAAAAAGTGCTTTTAGAAAAATTTATTTTGTTTTTAATTTTTTTTAAGTTTTGAATCCTGTTTCTGAAGAAAAACAAGTAAATAAATATTTTTTTCAAAAAAGGTAAATAAATATTTGTTAACCTTGAGGGGTATTTCCGTCATTTTGATGATAATAAATAACATAGCAATATGGTATTTAACATACTTGTTCTTGTAAGTATATTATACAGGACATGAATTAAAATAGCAAGAATGAAGAATTGGAAGAATAATCCTTGAGAAACAAAAAACAAGAAGTAGTATGTTCACTGCCGTGACTCTAGGAGTCACTCCCGTGAACGAAGCTAGCCGTTACCAAAACCAACATTTGAAGTTCACGGCCATGAAGGAAGAACAAATCGTGAAGTGGGCATTTCAGTCACCCCTGTGACTAAAGGTGTCACCCTCGTGAAGAGTCATGTAATTTCATTCAGAGAGCTTCACGACAAGAGTCACCACTTGGGTCACGGCTGAGAAAATTGTCACCCCCGTGAATGAAGGTGTCACCCTCGTGAAGGCTTCATTCAATTTCATCCAGAAAGCTTCACGACCAGAGTCACCACTTGTCTCACGGCTGGGAAGAATGTCACGCCCGTGACTAATTAATGTCACGCCCATGACTCTATATGTCAAAACATACCAGAGAGCTTCACGACCAAGGTCACCACTTCAGTCACGGCTTGGGAAGAACTGTCACCCCTTTGACATGCATATTCACGCCCGTGACAAATGAAAGAGAAAAATGTCAGACGCGATTTTTTGGTTGGTACAACGGCTAGTTTCTTATTTAATGCACCCCAACGACTATATTTAGCCATGGGAGTATAAATGGAAGTCATTTATGCATTAAGAAGAAAAGAGGATGATAAGAAAAACAAAAGATTAGCATATACTTCAAATTACAAGCTATCTTGTACTTTCATTTTTTGAGAACAAATCTATTCTCTGTAAAAATCTTATTGCTCCTCATATTTGAGCAATAAAGATTTATAAGTGGTTTTCTCTGTAATCTTTACTCAAGTGAGCATTGGGTAGTTTTGGGTTAAGAGAAGAACACTTGTAAGGGTTAGTTGTGTGAACCTCCAAAACACAAATTAAAAGGTTGTTTGTGTGAGCCTGTAAAACATAAAGTATAGGTTGTTTTTGTGAGACTGTAAAACACAAAGTATAGGTTGTTTGTGTGAGCCTGTAAAACACAAAGGAATTGGTTATTGTGTGAGTCATTAAAACACAAGTGATTTCTGGGTTAGGTGTGAGCCATTGTGAGAAACACCATAGTTGGGAGTGAGCTTGTAAAACTCCATTGTAACACTTAGTGTGTTAGTGAAACTCCCAATTGCGATTGGGGAGAGGAGTAGGGTTTGTTAATACCCGAACCTCTATAAATCTTTATGTCTGATTTTCTCTATCCTTTCTAAAATTAACAATTTTATTTCCGCACTTTAAAGTTTAATTTTTGAAACTCCAATTCAACCCCCCTTCTTGGTCTAATATCTGAGCAACAATTGATATCAGAGCCTTGTCTAGCATCGAAGCCTAAAAACCGCTAGTAAAGAGTAAGATATGGCCAGTGAAGGATTCCAAAGTCTCAAACCTTACTTTGATGGAGCAAATTATGCCCATTGGAAGTTTAGGATGGAGACATACTTGGATAGTGAAGGAATTGAAGTCTGGGATAGTGTACGAAAAGAATGGACACCACCAACCAGAAGAGGAGCTGATGGTGAAGAGGAAATCCTATCAAGAGATGATTGGACAGAACCCCAAAGAAGAGAAAATTTCAAAAACAAGAAGGCAATGACAATTCTATCAAGCTCATTATCTATTGAAGAATGTGGGAGAATACAGCACTGCTCAACAGCCTATAGTATCTGGAAGACATTGGAGAACTATCATAAGGGAACTAAGCAAGTCAAATCCAAGAAGATTCAACTTCTAACCTCAGAATATGAGCTCTTCAAGATGAAATCAAATGAGTCAATCACTGACATGACCAACCGTCTTCTATCCATTATAAATGGAATGAGGAAACTTGGGAAGCATCTGAGTTTGGAAGATGTAAACAATAAAATCCTGAGAAGTCTTCCTCTTAAAGACTATGGTTCAAGAGTTGCTGGCATAGAAGAAACAAATGAAGATATGAGTATCATGAACACTGATGTGCTGATTGGCAAGCTTCTCACACATGAGATGGCAGTAAAGAGAGATAGAGAGCTTGAAGCAGAGCCAGAGAAAAGAAAACCCTTAGCACTCAAAGCCTCTACTTCAAAATCTCAAGAAGAAAGTGAAGATGATGAAGAGATGAGTGATGATGAAAATGAGGACATCGCTATGCTTTCAAGGAGATTAAAAAGAATCATTGAGAAGAAAATGAGCAATTCCAGAAAATTCAGGCAAAGAAACCTCAAACAAACTTCAAATGATACACACAGAAGTAAGGAAGAGGTAAAATGCTATGAATGTGGAAAGAAAGGACATATCAAACAAGAATGTCCAAGGCTCAAGAAGCATAAGAGCAAATACCAAAGAGACAATGGGGAGAAAGGTCACAAAGCCACATGGGATGACGAAAGCTCTTCAAGTGAAAAAGATGATAATGAAAGTGAAGAGGTCAACCTATGTTTCATGGCTATTGAGGATCACGTCTCGGACAAAGTAAGATCACTACACTCACACTCTTTCAATAATGATAGTAGTGATAATGATAGTAATAGTGATAGTGATGATGATGATGATGAGCAAAGCCTAATAGAAGAATTAAGAATAGAATTAGAAAAATATAGAACTAAATTTAGTATCTATAGAAATAATATTTCCAATTTAAAAAATAAGATAGATGGCTTAGAAAAGGAGAACAAAAAGCTTAAATCATCAAATGAATCTCTTCAAAAGTCTATAGATGAATACTCATCAAGACCCTCAACAACTTCACTGTTAAAAGAAAATAATACTTTGAAAAATGAAGTTGAAGAACTTAGAAATTCCATTTCTAAATTTCACAAGGGTAAAGAGAGCTTAGATACTCTCATTGTGTCTTAAAGACCACCTTTAGTTAGACATGGTCTAGGGTTTAAGGACACACCATCATCTTCTAACAAAACAGTATTTGTTAAGTCTAAAGAACATAACATCTCCACACGTGTTAGAACTGCATCAAGAAATAAGAATATTAAACCCTCTATACCGAAAAAGAATCATGCCTTTATATATAGGAAGAATGTATATAGAAGAATGCAAATTAATCATGATTGTGCATGCCATTGTTCTCAAAATCAGTCTAATCAAATTATGGCATTCAAATACATTGTAAGACCAAAAAGCAAGTTTACACCTAAACAATGTAATTACTGTATGAAAAAGGGTCACATAAATAAAAATTGCTGGATAAAGAAGGCTCATTGGGAACCTTCATGTGCTAACCCCCAAGGACCCAAACTCATTTGGGTACCTAAATATCATACTTGATTTGTAATTCTGTAGGTATGCCTCAAGTCCACAATAAACAAAAAATGCATGGCTAGTAGACAGTGGATGCTCAAGGCATATGACAGGAGACAAAGAACTCTTCAATGAAATCAAAAGTATTGATGGAGGTAAAGTTACCTTTGGAAACAATGCAAAGGGTAAGGTAATTGGCATTGGTTCTATTGGTGTTAATGGTACTACTTTTATTAAGGATGTTTTACTTGTTGATGGCTTGAAACATAACTTGTTAAGTGTAAGTCAATTATGTGATAAAGGAAACAAAGTAATTTTCACTTCAAATGAATGTCTTGTAATCTCTATTGATGGTCAAGAAATATTTAAAGGAAATAGAGATATCAATACGTACATAATAAACTTACATGAACTATCTAACCATTCCTTTAAGTGTCTTGTGACTACTAGTGATGAATCTTGGCTGTGGCATAGAAGACTTGGTCATGCTAACATGGACTTAATACAAAGTCTCAGTACAGGAGGGCTAGTAAAAGGATTACCAAGAGTTAAATATGAAAAAGGCAAGACATGTGATCCTTGTCAAAGAGGAAAGCAACACAAGTCATCTTTCAAAGCCAAAAACATAGTAAGTACTTCAAAACCCCTTCAACTCCTGCATTTAGACTTATTTGGACCTACTAAGATTGCTAGCTTAGGAGGAAAACATTATGCATTTGTCATCATAGATGATTACTCTAGATTTACTTCGGTAATTTTCTTAGCTCAAAAGAGTGATGCTTTTGAAAATTTCAAAAACTTTGCTAAAAGAGTTCAAAATGAAAAAGGGTACTGCATTTCAAAAATAAGAAGTGATCATGGGAAAGAATTTGAAAATGAAATCTTTGAAAGTTTTTATCTTGAACATGGCATTTCACATAATTTCTCATCTCCTAGAACACCTCAACAAAATGGAGTAGTTGAAAGGAAAAATCGAACATTAATTGAAATGGCAAGAACAATGCTTAATGTATATGAATTACCAACTTATTTTTGGGCAGAAGCCACAAACACTGCATGTTATATTTCAAATCGAGTTTTCAAAAGACCTCTTTTAAACAAAACTTCATTTGAGTTATGGAATGGAAGAAAGCCCTTGGTATCATACTTTAGAGTATTTGGATGCAAGTGTTTTATATTGAACACCAAGGACAATCTTGGAAAATTTGCTTCTAAGTCTGATGATGGTATCTTTTTAGGATACTCTACAACCAGCAAAGCATATAGAGTATTTAATAAAAGATCATTAACAGTGGAAGAATCCATGCATGTTGTTTTTAATGAATCTAGTAGACTTGATCTTGTGAAAGGTAGTGCTCTTGATGATGTTGTAGATAATATGGAAAAACTTGTCATTGAAAATGGAAAAGAAGAAAACGATCAAGAAAATCTATTACCTCAAAATCAAGAACAAATGGAGCAAGAACTTCCAAAAGAATGGAGAATGAACAGAAATCATCCAAAAGAGCAAATAATTGGTAATTTATCAAGGGGAGTAAGTACTAGATCTCATTTCAAGCATTTGGTCATTGACATTGCTTTTATTTCACAAATTGAGCCTAAAAACATTGATGAGGCTCTTAATGATGAAAGTTGGGTAATTGCCATGCAAGAGGAACTCAACCAATTTGAGAGAAATAAGGTATGGAACCTAGTACCAAAACCCAAAAATCATCCAATCATAGGCAGCAAATGGGTATTTAGAAATAAGCTAGATGAACAAGGGTTAATAACCAGGAATAAAGCAAGACTAGTTGCAAAAGGATATAATCAGGAAGAAGGTATAGACTATGATGAAACATATGCACCTGTAGCTAGATTAGAAGCTATAAGAATGCTCTTAGCATATGCATGTCACATGAATTTCAAAGTTTTTCAAATGGATGTGAAAAGTGCATTTCTAAATGGTTATATAGATGAAGAAGTGTATGTAGAACAACCACCATGTTTTGAAAGCTATGATTTGCCAAATCATGTTTTTAAACTTTCAAAAGCTTTGTATGGTTTAAAACAAGCTCCAAGAGCTTGGTATGAGAGACTAAGTTCTTTTTTACTAGAAAATAGCTTCACAAAGGGAAATGTTGACACTACACTGTTCATCAAAAAGCATAAGCATGATATACTAATTGTTCAAATTTATGTTGATGATATAATATTTGGTTCTACTAATGAGCTGCTTTGTCAAGAATTTGCTAAGTGCATGACTAGGGAATTTGAAATGAGCATGATGGGAGAACTTAAGTATTTCCTTGGTCTACAAATCAAACAAAGCAATGAGGGCATATTCATCAACCAATCCAAATATGCCAAAGACTTAATCAAAAAATTTGGTATGGAATGATGCAAAAATGCCAAGACTCCGATAAGCACATCAACAAAATTGGACAAAGATGAAAAGGGTAAGAGCATTAATGAAAAGCTTTATAGAGGTATGATTGGATCACTTTTATATCTCACTACTTCTAGACCTGATATTATGTATAGTGTTTGCTTGTGTGCGCGATTTCAATCATATCCTAAAGAATCTCATCTAAATGCTGTAAAAAGGATTTTAAGATATTTACATGGAACATTGCATCTAGGTTTATGGTATCCTAAGAATTCATCTTTTTATATTATAGGATATTCAGATGCAGATTATGCTGGTAGTCTTTTAGATAGAAAAAGTACTTCAGGTACTTGTCAATTCATTGGAGAATGTTTGGTTTCTTGGTTTAACAAGAAACAAGTTTCAATTGCTCTCTCAACTGCTGAAGCTGAATATGCAGCAGTTGGATGTTGTTGTACACAAATTCTTTGGATGAAACAACAACTTAAGGACTATGGTCATGAGATGAACCATATACCTATAAAATGTGACAACACCAGTGCTATAAATCTTTCAAAGAATCCTATTCAACACTCTAGAAGTAAACATATTGACATTAGACATCACTTTATTAGAGATCATGTTCAATATGAAGATGTTGCATTAGAATTTATAAGCACAGAAAATCAATTAGCAGATATTTTCACTGAGTCTCTAAATGAGGAAAGATTTAATTTCATTAGAAGAGAACTTGGTATGACTGATGGATTAACCTTGTGATTACAAGAATATGAAATTTTAATTGTTGATCTTAAAACAAATCACAAGTTATAAGATAAAATTTTTTGATGAGAATTCATTCTTTATGAAGTAAAATCTTTGTTGAAATGATTTAGTCTTGTTGCAGAACTTAATTTCAATCTGATGAAAATTATAGGGTAGTCACGCCCGTGAATTATACTCACGCCCGTGACTTAAGTGGCCCAAAGAGGCAGTGTCGTTCACGACTTCGGTTCACGACATGCTTCACGGCTTCAAGTAGTGAAACATAGTTTCATGGCTTGAGTCACGCCCGTGGATAAGAACATTCACGCCCGTGACGCTTTTTCACTCCCGTGAACAATTACGCCTCAAAAACTCACAAAAGCTTTCACGCTTTGGGTCACAGCATGATTCACGGCTTCAAGTAGTGAAACATAGTTTCACGGCTTGAGTCACGCCCGTGGATAAGATGTCTCATGCCCGTGACGAAGTTTCACGCCCATGAATAATTACACCCAAAAACTCACAGAAGCTTTCACGCCTTGTGTCACGGCTTGCTTCACGGGTCTAAGTAGTGAAATTCAACAGTTCACGCCCGTGACATTATATTCACCCCCGTGACCTATGATCATTCACGCCCGTGATCTTAATCGATCACGCCCGTGAACGTATTCACGCATTCATTCACGGGTGGAACACTGCTTCAGCAAACCGTGAACACGACTATTCACGCCCATGAAACCTTAAGTCACGCCCGTGAATGTATCAAATATATAAGAAAACAGCCGGTTACAATCTTCATTTCAACTCTCCATCTCCCAAAACCGCTCTCATTTACTCTCATTCATTGAGACATTGAAGATTCCGACCCCAAAGCCTTAATATTTCACTATAAATACCATCAAAAGTTCGAATCTTCAGTAGAAAACAGACATTTCTAGGGTCTTTCATCATATTTTTCTATCAAAAATCTTCTTCAACTCCATCAACAACTAAAATTCTTCAAATATGGAGTCTGCTTCGTTAAAAGGGAAGAGAAAGAAGTCCCATGCACCGAAGAGGTATTCAGATTACCTCATGAATATCATTCCAGAAAGTTGTCATCCTCGGTATGCAACTTTGAAGAAGAGACCTATTTTATCATCAAAGTCCTTCGAATGGCAGATAGTCCATAATCTCGGACTCGAGATGGCTATGACAGAGCAACTTCAAGCCTGTCATCTAAAAGAATTTGTTGAAATTCATCTGCCAACCCTACGGGAGCCAACGCTGGAATTTCTCAGCACCTTGCAGGTTTCACCAACTGAAGTGGAGAAATTCCAACTCTACAACAATGCAAACACCCTCAGCGCCATCACATTTGGAGAATTGTTCAACCTACCGTCTGATGGCGTTCTAAATGAGACTAAGGTAGAATTCTCTGCCCCTGCAGCCTGGACTCATTTTGGATATAACTGTAGCTGGGACGTAAAGAAGACGAAGAGCACTCATCTCGTGGCCCCAGTACACAGGTATTTGCATAGGTTTCTAACCTATAGCATTTTTTCTCGGGGAGAAAGCAATGGAACTATTAGGAAGTCAGAACTCTTCCTATTCGAGATGGCTCACCGGGGAGTCATAGTGGCACTTTCCAGATGGTTTGCAAACCATCTTCTCTCCATCGCCACCAAGCCCACAGGAGATATCTTGATTGGGGCATATGTCACTCATATGGCAGTGAAGCTCAATTACTTGAAGCTGGATAACCATCACTTCAACATCATTCCTGCACATCCACGAGATAGGCTGGATATCGAGTCATTCATCAAAATGGGAGCAGCTGTGAGAATCATTTTCCAGAACGATATCTTCTATCACTTCACTGATACTGTTGGAGAGATTCTCTGGGAAGATCATGACACGGAGGATTTTAAAACAGGCCTCCAGGGAGTCCAGCAGAAAAAGAGGGCTAGGATTGAGGAAGCAACTCCAGCCATCGATCAGGACATTGGACAGTCCTCAGCCTCCACACCATCTTTAGCGCAGCAGGTAGTTGACCTCTTGGCACCACGTTTCGAGCAGCTGCAGACTTCCATGGATGAGAGGTTGGAGAACCTCAAGGACTTCATGGAGTCTCGGATAGACAACCTTGAGGCTGAAGTAGTTAGGCTTCGTGATATGATGTCTGGCTAGGATATAGGCTAGAGTGTAGCCTAAATTTGATTTTTTTTTATGTTTGCTTATGTAGGACATCTTAAATTTCCTTTCTTAGTTTGTATCCTTTCCTTTATAATATATAATTGCTTTTATTTACTTCAATCTACATATTCTTTTTGATTGATGACAAAAGAGGGAGAAAACTAGCAATATATGATAGATAATATATGATAAGGGAAAGTAGTATCAAACTAGCAATATAAGAATTGTGAATCAAAAAGTGAACAAACCTTGAATTGGTTTAAAAATCTTGATTCAACATTTCATATGCAAAGTATATAATTGGAAAATTAAGTTCTTATATACCTTAGATATATCCTAAGTATACTTTGCATACACGTTAAAAGCAAGTTACAAATAAAAACATGCCATGATATACCTTAAATATACCTTACATATACTTTATGTCTTGAAAAGGAATTATGGTATGTATTGGATATACTTCTCATATAACTTGCATATACTTAAAATCTAGTTTAATACTACATATTTATTTACTATTCCTGCACATTATAATTTTTATCCTAAGTATATTTTGAGGGGGAGACTTCTCAAAATCACATATTGTTAGATTATTTGTCACCATCAAAAAGGGAGAGATTGTTAACCTTGAAGGGTATTTCCGTCATTTTGATGATAATAAATAACATAGCAATATGGTATTTAACATACTTGTTCTTGTAAGTATATTATACAGGACATGAATTAAAATAGCAAGAATGGAGAATTGGAAGAATAATCCTTGAGAAACAAAAAGCAAGAAGTAGCATGTTCACTGCCGTGACTCTAGGAGTCACTCCTGTGAACGAAGCTAGCCGTTACCAAAACCAACATTTGAAGTTCACGGCCATGAAGGAAGAACAAATCGTGAAGTGGGCATTTCAGTCACCCCCGTGACTAAAGGTGTCACCCCCGTGAAGAGTCATGTAATTTCATTCAAAGAGCTTCACGAAAAGAGTCACCACTTCGGTCACGGCTGGAAAAATTGTCACCCCCGTGAAGGCTTCATTCAATTTCATCCAGAAAGCTTCACGACCAGAGTCACCACTTGTCTCACGGCTGGGAAGAATGTCATGCCCGTGACTGATTAATGTCACGCCCATGACTCTATATGTCAAAACATACCAGAGAACTTCACGACCAAGGTCACCACTTTAGTCACGGCTTGGGAAGAACTGTCACCCCCCTTGACAAGCATATTCATGCCCGTGACAAGCATATTCATGCCCGTGACAAATGAAAGAGAAAAATGTCAGGCGCGATTTTTTGGTTGGTACAACGGCTAGTTTCTTATTTAATGCACCCCAACGGCTATATTTAGCCATGGGAGTATAAATGGAAGTCATTTATGCATTAAGAAGAAAGAGGATGATAAGAAAAACAAAAGATTAACATATACTTCAAATTACAAGCTATCTTGTACTTTCATTTTTTGAGAACAAATCTATTCTCTGTAAAAATCTTATTGCTCCTCATATTTGAGCAATAAAGATTTATAAGTGGTTCTCTCTGTAATCTTTACTCAAGTGAGCATTGGGTAGTTCTGGGTTAAGAGAAGAACACTTTTAAGGGTTAGTTGTGTGAACCTCCAAAACACAAATTAAAAGGTTGTTTGTGTGAGCCTGTAAAACCAAAAGTATAGATTGTTTGTGTGAGCCTGTAAAACACAAAGTGTAGGTTGTTTGTGTGAGCCTGTAAAACACAAAGAAATTGGTTATTGTGTGAGCCATTAAAACACAAGGGATTTCTGGGTTAGGTGTGAGCCATTGTGAGAAACACCATAGTTGAGAGTGAGCTTGTAAAACTCTATTGTAACACTTAGTGTATTAGTGAAACTCCCAATGGCGATTGGGGAGAGGAGTAGGGTTTGTTAATACCCGAACCTCTATAAATCTTTGTGTCTGATTTTCTCTATCCTTTCTAAAATTAACAATTTTATTTCCGCACTTTAAGGTTTAATTTTTGAAACACCAATTCAACCCCCCTTCTTTGTCTAATATCTGGGCAACAATATTTTTTGTGAAAAATATGTTTGAGAAAAAATAGTTTATAAAAAATTAAAAAAATCAATCAATTAAATAAAAAAATTCTTAACCAGTTTTTTTTTTACCTCTAACAACAATTGCAAAATTGAAGGTCAACACCGCCTTTTTTAGAATAATCTCAATTATTCAAATGAAAACTTTTTATCATTGGCCTTGAGCTTGTAGATTTTTCTAGGATTTTATGTAACTAACTTAAACAACTGTAAATATAGGTGATGGCCCAATACGGTGTAAGTGTGAAAAAAAGTGTGAGTGAAGTACAAAAGAGTTAGTGGTATATGTGTGCAGTGGATGTGTGAGTGATGTAAAGAATAATTTATTGTATGTGTGGTGCACCAAAAAATGATGGTGTGAGTGATTAGATGTAGTGGAAAAGTTTCCATTTTAATAAAATAACAATTGTGTGTTTTCAATTTAATCTTTCATTCATTGTTCCATTATTTTCCAACAAGTTAGTATCAGAGTCTGCTTAATCTGAGACCAACATTAGTGATCTAGAGATTGGAGAAAAGGTATTTAGGGACCATGAATCACGTGTTCATGTATAGTCTGGGACTGTGAAACAATTTGGTTAGGTACCAAGCTTACTTGATAATAAGGAAAAATTTATCAAGTCATGATGACAAATTTTCAAATGATCGGTTTGAATAAAAGGCTCTATGATCACAATTTAGCTCTTGGAAAACTATTATGAAGTCTTATTTGGAGGTGGAACATGAATTGTGGGAGATCGCTGAAGTGACACTACAGTATCTCAAGACACTAAAATAGAGGCTTCTGCACCTAAAGTACAAAAATAGAAGGACAAAGCTAGAAAGGCTTTATATGTTATTAAATTTTTGTTAAAGATGATATTCTTAAATATATAAAAGATGCAAAAACACTAAATGAGGTATGGGATATACTTGCATCTTGTTTATTCAAAGAAAAATAAAGTGCGACTTTAATACCTTGAGAATAAGTTAATGGCTACTATGCAAGGTGCCATGTCAATTAATCAATATTTCTCAAAGGTAAAGTATCTCTGTAATGAAATTGTAGAGTTAGATACTGTCTTTGCAATTAGTGCCTCTCGAAAGAGAAGAATTATCATTCATGGGTTAACCCGAATATCTTGGATTAACTGCTGTTGTTCAAGGATGACCAAAATAGCCATCATTAAAATAGTTAGAAAATCTTATAGCTAATGAAGAAAGTTCGACTAAACAGATGGTAGGGGTCTCACTAAATAGTGAAAATGAGGCATTCTTTAGTGGCAAAGGGATACATCGATCCAAATGTTAGAAAGACATAAAAGTAAAGATCGAAGATAGAAATAAATCCTCAAGAGAAAGTACAATAAGCTATAAACCTTAAAGAGCACAATAATGTCAAGACTAAGAAGAAACACAAGATAGAAGATTTTACCAAAGTGATGTAAAATGTTGCAATTGTGGCAAACAAAGTCATTATGCTCAAGACTGCCAGTACAGAAGAGTGGAATGAAATGTTGTAATGGTGAGACAACTTGATGTTCAAAGCAAAAAGGAATGGGACTTCAATGTTCAAGCATCTTGTGCAATCGAAGAACAAGTAAAGGATTAGTCAAATGAGTTTTTGGAGGCTTGTGACAGTAAGGTCGAGTGGGATATGTTGGCATCATTTGCTATATAGAGAATCTTGAAGAGTCATATGAAAGTGAAAAAGAATGAGACATGATAGAATCAAGTTTCTTTGAAAGTGCTCTAATAAATTTCGGATCAATCAAATTCATGTGTGGAATTTGAAAAGATAATTCCAAGTGTTAAGGAAGAACATGTTGAAGAAGTTAATTATGAGAAAGAAAGTCACTACAAAGTATGAAGGAGCAATTAGAAGAGAAGTAGGAAAGTCCTAAAATAATGAAAGAGTTATCGTGGTCTTCGAGTGAAGATTTAAGAAATAAAAATGGTAAAGGATATGCCAATCCAAAAGTTAGAGAGACATAAAAGTGAAAACTGAGGATGGAAATAAGTCCTCAAGAGAAAGTCCAAGAAGTTATAAACCATCAAGAGGACAACAATGTCAAGACTAAGAAGATATGCAAGATAGAAGATTTTCTGAAATGCTTGCTAAGTAGGGACTAGTTAATAAGATGGTTTAGAGAAGCTATAAATGTGTTTAAAGATTTGCTTTAAGGGAAAATAGTTAAGAAAAAATGAGAAAAGTGAAGAATTATGGGTTCACACCTGTGACTTGAAAGTCACGGTCGTAAATGATGTTTTGAGATGATTCATGCCCATGACTGATTGAGTTATGCCTATGAATGTTGTCAGGTATAAGAAGCGAACAATTTGTTCTTTCTCTCTTTTATGCTTGAAACTCAAAATAAGTGAGTCTAACATTTTATGGAAGAGTAAAAGTTAGGTTTATCTTTTATGGCTTTTAAGGTTCAGTATGGTTTATGGATATTGATAAAGTTATATTATATGTGATAGGAGTTGAAAGAGTAGGTGGTGAAACCCACCAAGAGGATAAGTAAGCTTGAGTGGAGCTTGGTTTTTGAGGCTTTATAGAGATATATACATATATGCATTTAAATTCCAAATTATGGCATATTGTATGCTAAATGTGTGATAAATAATAGTTTATAATAATAATGAGATTGAAAGTAGTAATTAATTAAATGATAATAAAAGTAATTGGTTAAGGTATATTAGTATGTTTTATATAGGCATTTATGATGTTATGATGGGAAACTTGTATTTAATAGGCCAAATGTGCATTAATGAGAATATTGGATGATGATGGTTATGGTTATGGTGTGGAAATAGGTAAGTTAAGTATACATAAATGCATGATATAAGAATTTATGGATATAAATGTATTCTTAAGATTCATGGGTTCGATCATGATGAAATGAACTCTTGTATGCTGAATTGATGTTTTACTATAATAATGCATGATTGATAAGAGTGTTGATAGGAAGAGCTTGTTACTGGACAACATTAAAGTCCTTGTATATGTTTTGCATTATATGCCTTGTTTTTACGGTTGAATTGTTGGAAAACTCAGATTCATGCCTGTGACATAAGATTCACGGTCATGAATCATCATTTTAGAACTACCCATTTCATACAATATGTTTTATGGTTGGAGTCACCATTTTGACTCACAACCCCAAATTATGACAGACACGGTCGTGAAGAATGTGCACAAAATGGACAAAAACATGCATGATCAAATTTACAATTTGGTTCACGAATAAGGGTCCATGTGAATGAACATTCATGGTCGTGAACATATAGTTCAGATTAGTGAATCATATTTAAAATATTATATGTTGTTTTCTTCTATGATTATAATGAAAGGGCTATGCAATATTTCTATAATGGTATGACATGAATAGAAAATACATGATTTCATGATTGTTCATGCATATATGATACATGGTGAAATTTCATATGTTATAAATGTTATGTCATAAGATAAAGGTTTATTATACAAATGTAACATAGAGATATAAACAAGTAAAGCCTAGGCTCAATGCTAGGACTATAAGTAGGATAAATGACATACCATTAATGGTGCATACGGTACCATAAAAATATGTTAAATAATTATCCTTTAAGGACAAGATGGCTTAAGTTCGGAGAGCGCCCTTGATCTTATATTGCATACAAACTTATATATTTTACTCAGTCAATATGGCTTAAGCTTAAATAGTGCTCTTGACTTGAGGAGCTCAGATGAATACACATGAATATAAATAATGGCAGGGCGGTTTAACTCAGAGTACGCCCTTATTCACAACCTATATCCGAATAGTCCAGGTAGTGAGTTGTTGGGCAAAAATGTTAAAGTAGTTAATGATTATAATGAAATGAAAAAGATTTTAATGACACAGGTATACAATGAAACACAATTAATATGTTTGATATGTTATATGTTATGAAAACAATGATGGTTTCCTTATGCATGGTTCAAAGTCTTAATGCTTATCATTTCTAGATGGTTTCATTGTTATTATATGATGAATATGATAAGATTCCATGAAGTGTATTGTTATGCCTTGTATGAATGCATGTTGAATTTTTACACTTATATGTACCACTAATCTCTTAGTAGCTTGGCGTGTGGAGGATTTTCTATACGTAGGTCAAAGTCTAGTAGATAGAGTTTGAAATTGATCTAGAAAAACTAGCCCAATTCAAAGATATTAAAGGAGACCCGATAAGGGTCGACGATATTATTCATGTCATATTTTGCATTTTTTAAGATGATATATGGGTTTTCTTTTGGGCTATTTACTTGTATATGTGTCTGTATTTTAAATAAATATATAGTCTTTTGCTAAAGGGCATGTATTTTTGCAAACATCCGGCTGATTGAGCCCAAGCTTTGTATATATCTATTGCATATAAAACCTGTTAAACTTATACATCACATGTACACAAGAAATCTTTTCATCTAAGAAATCAACATTATATATATATATATATCGACTTTTAGGAGTGGATAGGTATAGATTGAGTTGGAAGCACACGATATTACGGAGAGCAACTGTTACCCTTATTTGAGGGCTTCTAATCAGCCTAGTGCTTTAAATGTACAGTGTCCGGGTGCTACCATAATTCCTCAACAGCCACCCACCAGACAAGTAGACCTAGGTGTGATACCGATCATACAGCAGATGACTAGTATTTTACAACAATTGGCATAGGCTATACCACAAGCCATACCATAGGCATCACTATAACTAGCTCCACAGCTGCCACCACAAAAGAGAACCAAGACTAAGATTGATAGGCTCCAAAAGTGTAGGGCCACTGATTTCCTTGGTAGAAGAGAATATGACCCAACTGCAGCTAAATTTTGGCTAAAGAAGATAGAGAGGGTCTTTGATGAGTTAAAGTGTGTCGAAGAGCACAAAGTGAAGTATGTTGCATCACTTCTATAAGAACACATCTATGATTGGTGAAAGTTGATTTTAAAGAAGTCACAGACCCGAGTCTACATTGATGAGAAAAGAAGAGAATTCATGAACTTAAGCAAAGAAACATGACAGTCTCCGAATATGAGAGAGTGTTTCATCTATACTGCTCACAACTAAAGATATGACGTCACTATCTATATGGAGAAAAGTATTCATCTACACCGATCAAAAGAGTTTAAACTATCTCCCAACTCAGAGAGAACTTCACTTGAGATAGAGATGATGGTTAAAGTTGATCAATGACTATAATTGTATCATTGACTACCATCTAGGCAATGCCAATGTTGTGATTGATATTTTGAGCAGAAAGATTGTAGCAGAGTTACATATTTGACTTATACTTAATCAGAAAATTAGAGATGCACAAAAGTAAGATAACAATCTAATTGAGATAGCCAAATTGGTCTCTAAGGGAGAGAGACATGTTGAAGAAGTTAACTATGAGAAAGAAAGTCACATACTCCAAAGTATGAGGGAACAATTAGAAGAGAAGCAAGAAAGTTCTAAAATAATGAAAGTGTTATCATGGTCTTCGAGTGATGAAGAATTAAGAGATAGAGTTTTGACACAAAGACGAGATGAAGAAGTGGAAATAAAAATAATGCGAGAAGAACAAGACGCAAATTTGCAAAATAAAGACGCCGATGAGATGTTAGATAAGGAAAACGTCGGTTGAAGTTTTAAAGAATATACAAATAAATTTCAGAGCAGCAAATGAAGAGACAAATATAGTGATATGCTATGATTGACAAGGAGCAAAAGGAATTTTTCATGAGATGGAGACAAATTTTATTATGAAGAAGATAGATGAGGAATTCCAAAGTTAGAAAAGAGAAGTTGAGAATCGATGCTGATGGTGAGTATTGAAGGTCTCAATCGCCTTTTTCAGAATAATCTCAATTATTCCAACGAAACTTCTTATCGCCGACTTTAAGCTTGTAGATTTTTCTAGGATTTTATGCAACCTACTTAAACAGCTAAAAATATAGGTGATATCCCATTACGGTATAACTGTGAAAAGGAGTGTGAGTGCAGTGCAAAAGAGTTAGTGTATATGTGTGCAGTGGATGTGTGAGTAACGTGAAGAATAATATAATTGAGCGTATGTATGGTGCACCAAAAATGATGGTGTGAGTGATTATATGTAGTGGAAAAGTTTCCATTTAAATAAAATAAGAATTTTGTTTTCAATGTCCTTCACTCGTTGTTCCATTATTTTCCAACAAACTCCCCATAAATTGTTGATATTGGAAAATATATGAATGCTATATATCTTATGAAAATACATTAAACTAAATAACATATTTATAATTATTAAAAGCCATGTGTTTGAACTAAGCATGTGATCCTTGAGTTAAATTTTTAATTAAACAAAATAAAAGTCATGAACAAATCTATCTAAAATCATTTCAATCAAGAAGGATTCAAAATGCATCTTGTATTCACTATTACCCATCACTTGTAAGATAAATGTATCTAAACTATAGTAATACTAATATCATTATTACCTCTTATCCTCCGTTGCATTAGCTTCCTAGCTGACTTCGCACCTATGTTGCCAGCATGGAATATGTACAGTTAATCAACCCCACCATCTCAATCTCTCTCCATCTTCTCATACAAATTCCATGTCTACCAAAAAAATGATTAATAATATAAATGATACCAAAATTTATTAGTTTGTTACAAATTGGTTGTAAATTTTTTAATCATTGTAGATTGGTGTCATAAATTTTAAAAATATTGTAATGTGGTATTTGAAGTCAATTTTTGGTAAGAAAAAAGATAGAGTGGCAACATATCAACTGTACATTTTTGTCATCATGTCATCTTTTTCTTGCCAGAAATTGGCTTCAAATATCACATTATAATTTTTTTAAAATTTTTGGTATTAATTTGTAACAATTAAAAGATTTGATTCCAATTTATAGTAAAGTGACTTTTTATATTATTAACATTTCTCTATTTAAATCCATGACATCAAATATTACCAAACCACAAGCAAACCCATTAAGGAATTCAATAAACCCAACCATTAGAAATTGACAAAAATAAGAAAACCAATAAAGAAATTCAAACAATTGAGCAATTCAACAAACCCATAAGCAATTCATTAGAAATTCAAACAATTCTTTATGAAATTCAAGGAGAAGAAAATTCGTCCTAAATATTTTAATAATTTAATAAAATAAATAAAATTTGTTATTTTAACTACTTAAATGTATTTTTTCTTTTCCAAAGTAATGACATAAATTAAATTAATTTTCTGCATTTTTATAAAAATTTGAAAAAATTGTGAAAAATAGAATTTTTTTTATAACCATTTAATTTCATTTTTGCAAAATTTATTATAGTGTTAATTTAGCAAAATTTATTATAGCGTTAATTTTAGTGTCAATTGACTTTTTTGACCATAAATCTAATTCATGTTAATTGTGCAAATTTTATTATATTTTTAAATTATTCAAATTTTACCCATGAATTTTCAAAAAATATTTGTTGCAAAAGCTTAAATATTATTAGCGCCAAAACAATTTGTCACCAAAATCTTAATACATTTAGTGAAATTATTATTATTTACTAGTTATGGTCTATAAATAACATGTATTAAGTGTATATGGGTGAAATGTATGTGGTTATGGGTTTTAAGTATGGAAATAGTTAAAAAATACATGAAAAAGTAAGATTTCACAATAATCACGCCCATGAATGTAATGTCACAGTCATGAACATCGTGAATAAGGTCTTTTGAAACTGAGCAGCTTCACGATCGCGAATGAACATTCACACCCATAAATCCTTAAAGTATATAATGAGCAGTTTTGTTTTTTGTTAGACATTTTGCGAAATCCCACATCAGCGAACCATAGCCATTAGACCTTTAGCCTCAGAAACAATTTTTACTTCAATTTTCTTCAATTATTAGCCTTGATTATATAAATCAACCCCATAAACAAGATTATATTGGCTAGAATAAATGATTTTTATTTTTATCAAGGGTGAATTTTGGAAATAAAGGAGAAATCAAAATTGAACCATAACATATTCTAATTCTTCAAAATAGAGGTAAGGAATCACATTTCTTTTGTTCTTTCCTTAGTTAAATTGGATTTAGATGGGAATTTGATTAAAAACCTAAAATGGATTATTAAGTTATGGTTTATATCGTCAATAGCATAATAGATGACCTATAAGTGTAAAATTACTAGATATCAATCTTGATCTGCTCAATATGATTCAGTTGATTATAGAATCAATGATGAATTAAAGAATTTTATTCATATAATCCTAATCCAACCAGGATTATATTTCACATTGTGTTGTCAACGTATCTGAAAACCTAATAGGTCATACACATAGAAGAATTTGGGATCACAATAAAATGTCATATGGATTGAATCCATTAGAATGAGTTTGTACCAACTTGGGCCGAACCAAAGAGAATTTAAAAGGGTTTGGACCAATTATACATGTTATATTTTGGGTCTATTTTGTTTGGCTTTTTATTTGGAATTTATAATTTAAATTGGGCCAAATTAATTATAGACTTTATAGTCAGTGTTTTAAGTGTTAAAATCCTAATGCCCTTGTATTTACATATATGGTATAAATACCATATGTAAATTCGGCCGGTGAGTGAAGATATATACCAAAAAGTTGTCGCCTCTTTTTATCCTTTAATTTGGCCGAATTTGTAGCTAGCACTCAAGATATATACCATTTGGATTCATTTCTTCATGTGGATATTATTAGAACAATCATACATTTAGCTTATTGTGCTTTACGATAATCCAACAAGAAAAAATAAGAGAAAGAGACAAGGTTTTTTAAAGGTAATACCTTAAATCTTGTTTGGGTTGAATTTCAATTTAATCTCATATAGGTTGATCTTTATTTAGATTCAAAAATTTAATTTTTATTATGACATATGTATAAAATTCATATCTAAAATCCAACAGTGGTATCAAAGGCTATTTATATGAATTAAATTAAAAAATTTCATGGAAAAAAGCTATTTTCGGTCTATAATGCCCCATAAGATGCAATTCAAGTGTTTTTAAGTACAAATCAATTTTTTTCATTTTTCTTTATTTCTTTTTATTTTTTTTATATATGATACAAAATAAAAAAAATGAATTTTAATTGAGTTTTTAATGGAATTTTGACTATATATGAAATCGAATTTGAAGAGTTCAAAACCCTAGTTTTGGTTTGCATTTGGAGCTGTTCAAAATGATTTTTATTTTATGATTTTGATCATTAATTTATCAAAATAATATATGAAGAGATGTTATCAAATTTGGGCAAAACCTAATTTGATAAAAAAAAAATCGATTAAAATCGCAAACTAGGTCAAATAATTTCATATAAATTATTTTTATGAAAGCTGAATTTTTGTAAAGCATGTTCTTCACAATTTTATTCATATATATAATATGTCTAGCACTTTATTTTTATATTTATACAATAAATATGAAGTTAATTTAATGTTTTTGTAATGGTAAAACTGATTTGGTATGAAAAAATTTCATATAAACAAATTGAAATTCATGTTGGGTTCAATTGTGACAATTATATATTATTTGAATGAATTTTAATCAACAATGAGTTGAGCAAGCTAATGAGTATATTTTATTAATTCATACTAATTACTACTTGATTTAATTGATGAATATGCACTAGTACAAAAAGTACTTTAGGTTTAATATCATATGCGTCGGTTTATAAAAAATCTGATGGATATATTATACGTGGTGATATTTTTATAATTAAAATCAAAATTACAAAGAATATGCATTGGTTATTATATAATAACTGATGCATAAAGCTAAGAGATACTATACGTGTCAGTTAAAAATAATAACCGACGCATATAGTATAGATGTCGGTCTTTATATGAGACTAACACATAAATCTCCAAACCCCCAATTAAAGATATTGCATAAAATTAAAAGAACCGGAATCCCTATGATTTACTTTGTCTGCATTTTTTATTTATACTACCACCCTGTCAGCCATAAAATACCCATTTTCACTTAATGTAGTTATTGTTGTTGCTTGAGTCCCACCTATGTTGACTTTGCCGCCACTCCTCGCGCCACTCTACCCACGTCGCAAGCACTGCTACTGCTGTTCGCTTCTCATCACTGCTTTTCGCCGCCCCACCCACGTCGACTTAACCGCCATTTCTTAAACCACCCCACCCACATCACATGTATTGTTGTTGTTGTTGCTTCTCGCCGCCCCACCTAGGTAAGTTTCTTTTTTTATTTTGTTTTTTTTAATTGTTTTTTGTTGCCCTCACTACATTTAAGCAATTTATTTGGAAAATATATGTACAAGATTTTACTGCAGATTCTCGCTACCCCACCCATTTTTGTTTTATTTATTTTTTATTTTTTATATTCATTTTTACATATATATGTTTTCTATTTTGATTTTAAAAATAAAAATGTATAAATAAATTAACAGTAGATTAATAAATAATAATTTAATTATATTTGCAATGTTTAATGACTATAAAGATACTTTTAATTTTTTTATAATTTTACTATAAAATTAGTTTAAGGAAACCACAAACTAAAAAGAAAAAAAATAGAGCCATAAAATTTTAAAATTCAAATTAAAACAATATCCCATAAATCAATTTATAATTTCAAAGAAATTATTTGTATAATTTTAACTTGATAATTTTGTTGATCAATGAGATTTTTTATTTAATTAAATCATTTTGAGCATGATCATATTTGAGCTATTTATTTTAATTCTTGTATATATATTTTTTCTTATGTTAAAGTCTTGAAATTTTCATAAAAATTTATACTTGTTTGAATTGATAATTAAAATTAATAATAAAAAAAAGAAATGATAGGCCCATGATATATTCAATAATAAACTAAAAAATTAAATTAAATTCCCTATCCCATAAGACATTATATTCTTACACTTAAACAAATATTATATGATGAAATTTTTAATTAGAAGAAAAATTAAATTAAATTTCGTATCCCATAAGACATTATATTCTTACAGTTAATATATATACATATATATATATATTTGGTGATTTTTTTTTCATGTATTCAATCTTCATGTATTTAGTTATTTATAAAATAATTTTAAAAAGTGGAGAGCATTTACATTCATGTTTCCTTAACTTTTATTATCAATGTTTTTACTAAGTTCAACATAATTGTATATCTCTAGTAACCACTGGATATTGATCGTATTTTGCTGTAGATATAGTAAGTCATTTTTTATGGATCCTCTAGCCCGTAGTAGCTAACAAATAAGTCTGAAATCTCACATTAACTAGTAATTTATAATACAACCTACTATTTTCTGCAATTGTTTTGGAGTTTTCAATATATTAATGCATATATTGATATATACTTATTTTCCCGTACCTACAAAACTTATTCTATGATAGGTAGAAAAAATAAATATGCTAAGCTAAATGGAGTGACATCTCAGTAAGAAATTTATATTCATAATTTTTAGTTAGATTGAAATTTTTTTATGAGTTATTAATTTTTTTATTTGATTACTTTTTGTATTTTTTCCATTTTAAGTGTTCTAAAAAATAAGGAGATGTAGAATGTGGATACTATATCATGAGATATATATACGAAATTATCATATATCATAACAATAATAACACATTACTTAATATATGTTATTTCAAATATTACTTAGTTAATTTATTTAAATTTATGTATGATACATTGTTATTAGTTTAATTATTTATATAATGTGTTCTCTTCTGTGTTTATTTTGTTTTATAGACTTTTCAAAATGGATCATATAGTGAAAAATAAATTATTGAAATTTGGCATTTATGGTCCAACTATTTTGTAAGAGAGTGTATGTAATTTTTTTAGTTTATATACTTTGTAAATTAAAATCATATTAATTAGAAATGCAATTTGAAATTTATTTCTTCGTAGCTTATGGATTAATATTGTTGTTCAATATTTGGAATTATATTGTTGTTGAATATTTTGAATAGCTGGATATTTAAAAGCTTAATTGTGTATATTCTTGCATGTGTTGTCTAATTTGTGGCTTTTGTGCTGGTTTGTAGTTCTATGTATTTGCTTTGTAGCTCGTGTGGCTATTCTGGATTTTGTGTTGGTGTTAATTTATATATATATATATATATATATATATATATATATATATATATATATATATATATATATATATATATATATATATTCATATTTTATATGACAATGCTAATATATTTTGTAATTTAAAAAAATAAATAATAGGCATAGACTATAAGAAAAAAACCAACGCATATAGTTCCTTTAAATAAAAAAATTGAAATCATACCATATGCGTTGGCTAAAAGTTAGAGTCGATGCATATAGTTCGATTTTTTTTTTAAAAAAAATACTATATATGTCGAGTTTTATTTATAGCTGATGCATATAACCAGACCATATGCATCAGTCATTTTGATCGACGCATAAAACTCAACTCATATACATCCAGCTGATATGTGTCGCTCATTTAACCGATACATAAATTCTAATATAACTGACGCATAAAGTATATTTCTATACTAGTGATGAATGGTTAATGTGCTCAAACATGAAAATTTTGGTTTTTTATTCCATTAAGGAATCAATTTTACTAGTCCTCGTAGAAATTGTCTTTTTCTTTTCTATTTCAAATTGGAAAGTATAAAGTGTTGAATGATTTTAATGAGATTAAAATTGTATATTCTAGCCATTTTATGATTTTAAGTATTTAATTTAATTAAATAATTGAAAATTAAAATTAGAACCCTATCCAAAGTAGGATTCCTTGTTTTCCAAATATGCATAGTCTTGATATGAAATTTGATTTGATCAAAACTTTTCTTTTTGGGAAGGGTTTTCAAAATGAACTATTTTTCATAATTTGAAAAATGATAAATTAATTTTAATTCAAATAAACTCAATCATAAATGCTTATATGTTAGTTTTTAAGAGTTGAAACCTTAGTTGTACAAGAGGACTGAAGCAATATTCTTTCATGGTTGCATTAGGCAAAATGGATATTAAGAATGTATTTAATGGCATGATGGTTTGATTATAGACAACATATGACCAATGTGATTATTCATATGCATGGTTTCATTTTTATATAAAGAGCGATTTTATGCCCTTCTTCTTCATTCTTCTTTTGATGTATTTATTTTCTTACTAACTCCCCTTGTTTGTGAGGTTTCTATATTTGAAAATTTATGTAATTCGATTACATAGGAATGAATTAGATTAGAAATACAAAATCTTGATGGAAATGGAGTTAAACGATGGATAAGGAATTGAAGCTAACGCTTAGATGAAAGAAGGAAGAATAAGCAAGATTTTTTCATTTTCTTTTGCCATGCATGTACATAGGTTTGACCTATCGATTTCCTTTTTAGCTCGAGGGAACTAATGTAGAATGTCCATAATCAAACCATGTTGTTTGAATTACCTTATTGATCTTAATGATCATAGAGATAAATGATGCATGTTATAAATATATGAGACTTAATAAAAGAAATCCCTCAATCCATATTAAAATTCAATGCTTTCCATTAATATAGTAAGAATGAGAATCCTTCCAGGGTATGGATTGTTGGACAAACCCAAACATGCTCTACAAGGATATTTTCAAGCTATGAAAATAAAATTTTCTAATTAATAGACCGGTCTTAATTAATTACATTAACTTATTGGGCAAACCCAAGGTTAATGTAAATTAAAGACAAGATTGTGTAAATGCATATGAGATATAGACAAATCAAGAGTTGATAGCCTAATAATTTAACAATTGCATTAAATTCAATAGGAATGGAATACCTACCACTAGAGTTAAATTGGCATGTTGGGGAAACTTGAGGTCATATTTAATGATATTAGATTAGGAAAGCTTCCAATAGGCTTTTTCGAATTACCAATGAGGCTATTGGTTCATAATAAAATAGTGAAAGTTAAATATATGTAATTAAAAGACATAATTAACACACATAACATTAATTAACATGCATAACATGTACATTCTCTAACATATTTCATTTTTTGTATCAAGGTTGCTAGAATCATGACTAATAATGTGAATTTCGAATGCATACTTGAAACCAACAAGTTGATTGGGCCCGATTTCTTGGATTGACTTAGGAATTTGAGAATTGTTCTCAAATCCGAGAAAATAAGCTATGTCCTTGATATTGATGTTTTGTTCCCTCATACTGATGATGCACCTATTGAGGAATATGAGGCATACTTAAGGCAAACAAGAGATAGTGTCTTAGCAGCATATATCATGCTAGCCTTTATGTCTCATAAGCTTTAAAAACAACACGAGAATATGGTAGGAAGCTATGTGATGAGCAAGAAAGGACAAAACAATATGAGATATCAAAGCTCTTATTACATTTTAAGATAGTCGAGGACACTTCAATCATACATCATAGGCTGAAGATGTTGGGCTATATTGAGAGGTTAACATCTCTTGGGTTTATAATGGATAACAAATTAAGTGTCGACTTAATTCTGCAATATTTACCTGATAGTTTGCATAATTATTAAATGAATAAAATTACTAAGACTGTTATCATTATTTGAAAATCAAATGAGAGAATGTTACCAAAACTGCTTTCAAAACCATATATGGCCATTATGAGTTTTTTGTTATGCCTTTTAGGCTAAGCAATGCTCTTGCAACATTTACGGATTTAATGAATTGGGTTCTCCAACCATATTTGGATAAGTTTGTGGTGGTTTTTATTAATGATATACTGATATATAATAAGGGTAGAGAGGAACATTGTCACACTTAAGAATTATTTTGTAGACTCTTTGGGAGCATAAGTTGTATGTCAAACTCTTTAAGTGTGAATTATGGTTTGATAAGGTTGCTTTTCTTGGGCACATGGTGTTGGAAGAAGGGATTAATGTGGACTCCAATAAGATATAGGCGATCATAAATTGGTAGCCACTTAGAAATATGACCAAGATCAAAAGTTTTTTAGGCTTGGTAAGGTACTACAAGAGATTTTTGAGAGGTTTTTCCTTTGTTACTTCTCCATTGACACGATTGTTAAGAAACAATATAAAGTATGAATGAGATGACAAATGTCAAGTTAGTTTTGGTAGACTTAAGTACATGTTGACATAAGCTTCAGTTCTGACATAACCAATACCTTATAGAGATTACATCAATTACAATGATGCCTCGCACAATGGGTTGGGTTATGTCTTGATGTAGAAAGGAAAAGTTGTGGCATATGCTTCTAGGCAGCTTAAACCGTATGAAAAGAACTACCCTACCCATGATTTGTTGCTTGTAGTGATTGTGTTTGCCTTGAAAATATGGCGGCACTACCTATATGGGGAGAAGTGTTACATCTTCAATGATCACAATAGTTTAAAATATCTCCTTACTCAGAGGGAGTTGAACTTTAGGCAACAAAAATGGCTAGAACTGATAAAGGATTATAATTGCATTATTGTCTATCATCCGAGCAAGGTTAAGGTGGTAGTAGATGCTTTGAGTAGAAAGTCTTTAGCTGAGTTTCACATTTTACCGACATTGAGTCAAGAGGTGAAAAATGCTCAACATCAAGACTTGAAGCTTATGGAGATTGTAGAAATGGTTTCCAAGGGAAAAAGACTAGATTTCCAAGTGGAGGTGGATGAAAGCTTATATTTTCGAGATAGGCTATGTGTGCCTAATATAAGAGAGTTGAAATAGAGAATCATGGAAGAGGGCCATGACTTCAAATACTCTATGCATCCGAAAAGCAACAAGATGTATCAAGATTTGAGGGAGAGGTACTGGTGGTCAGGAATGAAGAAGGACATCATAAAGTTTACTAGTTGGTGCCTAACTTGTCAGCAGGTTAAGGCAAAACATCAAGTGCCTTCGAGTTTACTATAACTAACAATTATACTAGAGTGGAAATAGGAGAGGATTATAATGGATTTTGTAATCAGGTTGCCCTTGACTCTCAGAAAGTGTGATGCAATATGGGTCATTATGAATCGATTAACCAAATTGGCTCACGTTTTACCTATTAGGAGGGATTACTCTTTAAGAAAGTTGGCAGAGTTGTACATCTGTGAGATAGCTAGGTTGCATGGGGTTCCTCTTTCCATCATGTCAGACAGAGATCCTAGGTTTACTTTCTAGTTTTGGGGTAGCCTTCAAAGGTCCTCAGGCACCAAACTTAACTTTAGTAAGACTTTCCATCCATAAATAGATGGTCAATTGGAAAGGAGCATTCAGATTTTGGAGGACATGATGAGATGTTGTGTTTTGAAATTTGAGAAAAGTAGGGAGAAGTATTTACCACTTATAGAGTTTACGTATAATGACAATCATCAGTCTAACATTGGTATGGCATCATATGAAATACTTTATAGTAGGAAGTGTCAGACACCTCTTTGTTGGATAGAGCTTAGTGAGAGAAAGGGGCCTGAATTAGTATGAGATATAGAGAAAAAAATCAAAATCATCAAAGATCGATTAAAAGCTACATCGGATCGACAAAAGTCTTATGTGTATTTGAAAAAAAGGATATCGAGTATAGCGTGGATGGCAAAGTCTTTCTCAAGGTATTTCCATGGAAAAAGGTTATTCATTTTGTAGAAAAGAAAAACTAAGCCTTCGGTTTATTTGAGCATATGAAGTTATTAAAAGGGTTGGTCCAATTGCTTATAAGTTTGCCTTACCCTTAGAATTAGCAAGGATTCATAATGTATTTCATGTCTCAATGCTTCAGAGATACATATCGGATCTAACACATGTGATACATGACATGTAGTTTTGTAACTAATTATTTTAAATATTTTTTTTGTAAACTTTTGGGCAAGTGTTAGCCTTATTTATATAAATGTAAATTTTAAATTTAGTATTGTTTATCATATTATATTTTGTCAAAGTCATCATGGGCATGGTGCATAAGTGTGCTTCAAATTTAACTAGTTTTTGGTCTTATACGTTGTAATTTTTTTCTTGAAATTAGGAAGGTTCTTGGTTATGTGAAAAAGGTGTTTCATGTATAGTCAACTTCAGGCTGATGAATGAAGTCTTTAGCCATAAATGTAACTTTATATCTTTCTATAAAGCTATAAAAAAGGTATTTAATCTTGTATACCCATTTGCAACCAATTAGAATCTTGCCTTAAGGTAAAAAAAAAAACAACATCCCAGGTGCAATTATCTCACAAAGCTTTTATTTTAGCATTCATGGTGTGTTGCCATTTAGGGTACTGCATAGCTTGGGTGTAAAATTTTGGCTCAACAGAAATAGTAATGGATAGTGAAGAGTGTTTATAGAAGGGAGTGAGATTATTATAAAAAAGGATTGATGAAAGAGTGTGATGAGTATCTAAAAGTTCTGGTGGAGAAATTGAGGATGACGTGGCATGTTGCATAGTGTTAGGTCGACTATAATGATAATCTTGGAGATATGTGGGTGGATGGTAAGATGTGGTATATTTTCTTAATGGTTGTAAAGCTTGTGGAGAAAATGGTTAGAAGAATTAGATGTGGATTCAATTTCTGGTTGATAAGGCTTAGGAGGAAAAGTAGAGTCTAAGTGACAATAGGGTAATGGTAAGGCTAAGTTTGATGTAGAAGTAGTTTGATCAATGGTGCCTTGAAATAAAAAGATGTGTTCATGAAAAATCACATTTTTAGAGATGAAAGTTTTTTTTGTATGTATGTCAAATAGTCTAAAGTCTTATGTTCCATATTGAAAGCCAATGAAAGCACATTTATGAGCTTTAATTTCTAGCTTAGTTTTAGAATGAGAAAGGGTGCTAGCAAAAGCTAACCAACCGAAAAACTTTTATATGAGAAAGGGTCGGAGATTGTTGATAAAGAGCTTCATAGGGAGTCTTATGATTCAACATAGGAGTAGGAATTCTATTTATTAAATGGACAAAGTGATAAACAAATTTCGGCCAAAAGGTGTTTAGTAAATGACTTTGAAATTTTAAATCCCTTGTTACATTCATCATATGCTGATGTTTTCTCTTCACAACACTATTCTATTATGGTATTTCAATACATGAGGTTTGATGTTCAATGCCATTTTCATGATAAAAATTAGGCATATTGAATTCTACACCATTATTTGAACGAATGCATTTAATAGTTTTATTAAACTAAGTTTTTAGAAGAATAAAACTTTTAAACTTTATCTATAGCTTCTCGTTTGTTTTTCAAAAAGAAAACTCAAATAAACCTAATAAAATTGTCTGCGACAATAAAAGAAGTATTTAAAACCTTGTAGTGATGAGGTTGTAGGACCCCATATATCAAAATAGACTAGATCAAAAGACTCTAAGAACTTAGTAGTACTATTTGGAAAATGAAGCTTTCTTTTCTTGGCAAAATGACAAATGTTACATGCCTCATATGGCTTACATTGAACAGAAGGATATAGCATGCAATTATTGAATTCTTTAGAAGGATGCATGTCCTTTCCTATAGTGCCAAATATCAAAAGAAAACGATCCTTTATTAGTTGAAGAAGTAACATTATTGCTGAGAAAGATGGCAGGAATGTCAAATGTGTATAAGCCCTAGCTTAGATCAGTTGTATCAATCTTCCTCTAGGTCTATCAATCATGAATAACATAATGGTTATTGGTAATTAGTTGACAATAGTTATTTTGAGCTATTAGTTTATTGGCTGAAATCAAATTGAAAGTAAATTTTGAAACATAGAAAATATTGTGTAAAGTAAGGTTAGGGCTAAGCTAGATTGTTCTCGTATAAGAAAACTTTATGTTATGATTGTTATGTAACTTAATGTTGCAATCTACAAAAAGAGTAAGAGTTGTAAAATATGACATGGAACAAGCAATATGATTAATGTATTTTTATTTGTTCTAGTTTTTATTAATGTTTTTTATGTCTAATTATAGGTTTTTATTATGTTTAGGTATTTAATTGTTTTAATTTTGTAATTGATGTAAGATAAGTTAAAATGTAGGAAAATGACCAAGGACTCACGCACATGAAAAATCCCTCATACATGTGAGGATTAGATAAAAATGACCAAGCCTCACGCACATGACACTGTGTCATGCACATGAGGGATTCTTGTTGTTGTGAGGATTTTCTTCTTTCACTTTGTCACTAGTGCATGGTTTTTTATTGTGAGTGTGAAATTCCTAAAGTCTAATCTCCTATTGAGGGCGTGCCAATTTGATTACGGGCGCATTGCTGCTTTTTTTTGCCTATCATACACGCAAAGGATCATCATAATCATGTTGAATGTTTTACTAAAGAAAGCCTCATACACGTGACACCTTGTCACACACGTAATGACCCTTTTTGCTATAGTAGTCCAATCACATGCAAACTCTATTTCGATCAAGTAGGGTCCAAACTTTGAAGATAAATGTCAATATGAAGATCATCTATGGAAAAAAAATTATCTTGTAATTAGAAAGTTTTATATCTTTATAAGTAGAATTCAACTAGAGCTTTTAGGTTATAAATTTTGGTTTTCTTTTATTTTTGAAAGAGGGGAAAAGAGGAAACACACAAAACACAAAAATTGTTCACTTGGGAGAAAAATTAAGAATTGTGTGGTAGTATTTTAAGAAGTTTTCTTTTCATCTTTTATTTTCTTTTATGTTTACCTTAGGTATCAAAATAGATATAATCATTGTTATTATGATGTTAGGCTAAATACTTAATGAGTGCTAAGCAACTCCAATTTGTATTGTTCCTTTTTATCTATTTAATGAATGTATGATTTCTTCAGTTTTAATGGCGCTTAATAAATTTTGTTTAATAGTTGTTTGGTCACTAATTATTTAATTTTAAATAGATATCATAAGATCAAATTATTAGATACATCATCTGTAACTTAACCTAAAAATTGGACTGGACATTAGTTACTTCATTGGTTTGATTAATTGATGTATTAAAGGTGGAAACCATAAAATCTACATTTATTGGTGCTTAATTCATTAAGGGATATGCAAATTGAGGGTTGTGAACTAAGTTTCTATTTCTTTTCTCATTGATTTTCTTAATTACCTTTTTACTGTAATATTAGTTATTTATTTTTCTTATAGTTTAATCAACTTATTAAAATTGGTTAGAGTGTTTATGATTTTATTTTACTGTTTACTAGTTACGTAGTTTCTTAAGAAAACGATCTCTGGAGTAACATACCATATTACACTGGTTTATGCACTTGCAAGTACACTTTGAAATATATCAATGATCTATTGCTCCAGTGTTAATTATGTAGATTTTTTTTTAGATAAATTGGTAACTAAAAAGATTTTACCATAAGAATCAACATTGGACGATGATGTTGCAAGGGAGTCATGTGAAGGAATCAAAGAGGCTTCATTGATTGTCGCAATTATGGCTACTACTGCTGAGATTGAACTACATTAGTTGGAGGCTAAAATGAGTGCCTTTGTTGAATGGCAGATAGAAGTTGGTCATATTCCTATTTTGTAAGCTGTGGAGCATTAAATTGTGAAGAAGCAGTAATTGCCTCATGTGCTAATGTTCCAACAAGAGCAAAAGATTCTCTAGAGCCAATAGCTATGAAATTTCCTTCACAAACCTCCATTTGATTTGCATAAGGTTATGCTCTTGACTTTGACCTCGAGCCTGGTGGAAAGACATACTTTTTGTAACATCTATCCTTAATGTGCCCTAGCTGCCAAAAAAAAGTACATAAAGGCCTTTTTGCATTAGGTCCATACTTGTCAATAGCCTTAGTGACATATGGACTCATTTTTTACTTTGGAATATGTTGAGTCATAACTTTTTCTTTAGAATAATTTCCTCTTCCAGCATTATAATTTCCTCTTCTAGCACATTTTGAGTGCTCAGTTAAGGCTTGGATAGAATTGTCATTAGACAGAGGCAAGAATTGACTTTCATGTTGTAAAACAAGTGAAAATACCTTGTTTATGGAAGTAAGTGGATCAACCAGCATGATTTGAAACCTAACCGTTGCAAAGTTATCATTCAATCCTCTTAGAAATCACAAAACATAATCGGACCGCTGATACTATTTGATGATGTTCAAAGCTCCACATGAGCATACTAGACTGCATGAACAGTTTGGAATTAGTCTCAAATTCATCAATTCATCCCAGATTATTTTGAGCTGAGTGAAAAAATCTGAAACTGTAACTTGTCCTTGCAAAAGAGAATGGAATTCCTATTGCATGTCAGTACGTCTGAATGCATCTCCTTGAGCAGATCTGTCTTTGAAATCTTGCCAAACATCAATGAAATTATCAAACCGGATCACGGATTGAGCAATTGATGGGGAGATAGAATGTACAATCGATGAAAGAACCATGGTGTTACATCTTCTACTCCTAGAATGATATCCCTTGTAGCTTTTGTTAGCAACCATGCTTCTACTGCGCTAATCGTGAATAGTTTCAATCTTGCTTCCTTGAACTTCATTTGAGCTAAAACACTTCTGCTGACTGTGCATGCTCATTGAAAACCATGATACAGTAGCTATGACTTCGTTATATTACATATGTTGATTCACCTGATTGGCATGCTTACAAGGAACTTGAGACCTCATTTACTGTAGAGATGTCAATGTGAAATTCTCTTTATATATCTAGATTATAGAAGCAATTGTAGATATTATCATTATAACTCATATTTTAAACCATAAAGAGATAATATATTAAAATCAAGATAAATTGGAAAATAACTCAAACATATGGTGGTTTTTCCAATTTAAACATTAACTTGTTTTTTTATTATCCAACCATAATGTTAAATGGAATTAATAATTTAGCTCCTTCGTTAGACTTCCATCCATTTGATAAGTGAAAATCCAATGTACATGGAATCATGACTGAGGGTTCAAATTACAAGCTACAACAAAAAAAAATACAGGATTCAAATTGATAGGAAAAAAAATTAGGGCTTAAATTTAAAAAACCTATATATGATAATTATTTTTTTTGTTATTTTTCATTTCTTAGGAAATTATAATTGTGTTCTTTATTCATCAAATATATAGAAGTTTGAGGAAATTATAGAATTAATAGCTACCAAAAACATTAGAATTCAAATTGATGGTAGAAAGTGATTGAGGTTTAAATTTTAAAAAAGACATGTTAGAATTTTTTTTTTTTAATTTCTCCTTATTTTCTATTAGTCTCAATCATATTATCCCACAACCCAGAAGTGCAAATTAATCTGGATTAACTCAAAATATTTAGTTAAGAAAGAAATTATCTCTACCATCCCATCTCCTAGGAATAAATTTCTCCTTAAATTTATTACTATATTTTATGATCTTATATTAAAGTTTTGAATAAATTATAGAAAATCTATGAAATTTCAACAAATTATATCCAAAAATAAACTTTAAAAAAACTAATAGCTGTCATTTAATACTGCATGAATTTTGAATATTTAGTGTAATATATTACATAATTTTTTTATATTTAAAATATTTTTGTATTAATTTTTTAAAATTTCATATATAGTTTAATAACTTTTTAAAAAAATTTAAAATTTATATTCATTATCAACTATTATAACTATATAACTAATACATTTAAATCATAATTTTTATAATTATTATTTAAAGTAATATTTTTATTAAAATAAATGTGAATAAACTGTTAATTTTTAAAAATTTATTTATATTGGAAATTTTTTGTAACTTATTATAAAGTATTTATTAGCTATGGTATCATCCGAACAAAGTGAATTTTGTCGAAGGAGGGGAGAGGACTAATTTGTTTATGTTTTAGAATCATTGATATGTCTAAATAATATTATTTTTTCAATTTTTTGACAGATCCCAATTTCAAATCAACGTGGTACTTTTGGCCGTTTGGCACATTTAGTTATCATCAACAATATCCTGCACATGGTACATGCATCATCATCATCATCATTATCTACGTCTCTTGTCTTGCGTCATGTGTCAATTTTAATATTTTACTTCTCCAAGTTTATTAATTTTTTATTTTTTATTTTTTAGTTCAAGGATAATATCGTAATTCTGATGTTAATTGTTTCCGCAAATCAGATTATCAGATAAATAAAATATAATGTTGAATTAAGCTCAACTATGCTTCGAGTTGACCAAAAAATTTCAATTGAGAGCAACTAAAGATATGGTTTTTCAAATAATTGACATTATCATTTTCATGTGTTGGTGAGATATAAGAACTAATCTTTAACAATAAACGCACATGTTTATTCAAAAAGTTGTTGATTATGAGACAGGATTAACTAATTAATTGAATTAAAACCAATCATTACCTAATTCTTTTTACTTCAATAATTTATCCCAAGGTGTCTGGGTCAAAAGTAGCAAGTAATAATTTTACTTTATTTTATTTTTGCTTTCACATACGAAAAACTTCCATAAAAAAAAATAATGTTAAGACTTTTTTTTTCTTTCTTTTTTTTCCTTTTTAAATTTTTGTTACAGCTGCCTCTTATCTCGTTCTCCCCTTCCTTTTTTTCCTTATTCACCAAATTAGTTTGTTTTCCTGTCTAAAATTTAAAAAAAGAAAAAACAAAGGTGATCCTTCCTTTCTACTTTTTCTATTAATTTATTATATTTAATAAATATAAATTTTAAGTACATTTCTTACACTATTTTTTTAGTTAATTTTTATGTTGATAATATCTATCGATTCCTTTTTCATTCAATTTTGTTATTTTTTTTCTAAATTTATTGAATTTTCTTTCCAAGAAAGTATTTGTCGATAATGAAAATTATAGTTTTTAGTGCTAATGTTTTAATAACCAAATTCATTCGAAAAGCATATAGTAGATTCATGTCATAATAATTAGGCTCCATTGGGTTGGGTTTAGTTATTGAATGTAGTTTGTAACTTAGCCGGTAATTGATAGCTGGAATTTAATTAATACTAATATTTGGTAAAATCAATTGAATTATTGTTAAAATATAAAATTACTAATATATTATAATTTATTTTAAAAACATATATTTTTCTATGATGTATAAATAAACAAAAAAATAAAATACAGTGATTATTTAATATAATATGTATTTTAATAATTAAAATAACAAAAACAATAAAATACAATCAATTATAAATAATAATTTTCACAACTGTATATCTATAATTTATAAATATAATCAATTAATTTATTTTATTTTTTATATAATATATTTTATTTTGAAAAGAATTATTTTAAAGATATATATTTTATTTTTAATAAAATTTTTCATAAATGATGCATTTTATTTTAATGATGTTAATTTTGTCTTTTTATTATAAAAAGTTTCATCTATTTCAAAAAAGCTACAAAAATGGAATTTTTTTAGTAAGCATATGTATGAGCTTTCTATTAGCTATTTCCTGTTATTATTAAATATTTTTACTCAATTGTTGAGAATGAAAAAGTTATCAACTACATTTAACAGCGTAACTAAACATTTTCATAATTACCAAATGGGGAGAGCACTTCTTATGGTTTTATAAGTTAGAAATGTTTTCATATATATATATATATATATATATTCCAATGATGTGGCAAACATTAAGTTTCAGCCTTAATGTGACCATACGAAATCCAAATACTTTGATGGAGTTCTAAAAGCAACATTTGTCACCGAACAATTATAGAACGTAATATAAAACAGTAGCAATATATATATATATATATATATATATATATATATATATATATATATATATATATATATTGTTTATAATTAATATGAATAATTATTAGAAAAATATTAAAAAAATATTTCACACTTCAATGCAATTTGGAAAGTATTTAGATTTTTTTCCGCCAAATCATGTGGTGGATTTGGTCAATAAAATCAGTCATTAAAAGGGTGGATTTCCTTTATTTAGAAGGATGCATAAAAATGAGGTAATATCACACACAAAAAAAAAGGAGGAAAATCAATCCTAATTTCCAACTTGTTTAGAATTCACTAAACAAAAAGGGCGGATTCTAAACAATAAAGCAAAAGTTATATTTGTCACCGAACCATTTGGCGAATTTATTCAACAAGATCCGTCCTTATAAGGGCGGATTTCATTCATTTAGAAGTGCATGCAAATTCATTTAGAATGACATATAAAAATAAGATGACATGGAGAAGAAAAATGTGTCTCAATTTGTCTCCGCAATTTGTTCAGAATCTACTAAATAAAAGAGTTGATTCTAAACAATAAGGCAAAATAGTGTCTGTGACGAGAGATGAGCATAATTAGCCTCATGGCAGATTAAATATTTAATTACAATAATCTCTTTTTGTATTTTACTGTTCATTGAGTATGATATGATTAAATAACATGATACAATACGAACTAAAATATATAAAAGTTTGGATTAAACAGATATATGTCATAAATGTGTTAGCACAGATTTGACATGCCTAACATGTTATAATATGGTCAGACACATTTTGAAATATGTAAAATATGTAATAATTAAAATATTCAATTATATACCAATATTTTTTAAACATATGTATAAGTTTATATATGAATAAATTTACAATATATTCTATTAGAATTAATATTTTAATATATGTGAATAAAAATTAGCAAATTATTGATATAATTTGTATTAGTAATAATTTTATAAATAATTAAATGTTTAAATTTTATTATACTAATAAATTTTATCTTGCACACATCACGTGTGTGTGTATATATATATATATATATATTACAAAAATTAATATATACTTATGACATATTAACTTTAATTATATATTTTATATACATATGTATATATATTTATAAACATATTAAATGATTAAACAATACGACATGACACATTTATATTCGATATGTATAGTGACATGATACGTTTATATATAATACATATATGACACGATATATTTATACATGACACTATACAAATTGTTAGCCCAGTTTATTCTTATTTGCATACAAATGAAATTGGGTTCCATATAACATGCTTTACTATATGCCTCTTTGGCGTTGCGTTTGGAAAAAAAACTTTTCGAAAAAAATATTTTTATTTTTTTATTTTTGAAAGTCGCCTTTAAAAAGAATCAGATAAATAAATATTTTTATCATAAGCATATTTGAAAAAAAAAACAGTTTACAAAAAATTAAAAAAATAATCAATTAAATAAAAAAAATTCTAAATCTGTTTTTTTTATTCAATAGCAATTCTAAATATGTCTATGAAAATTTGGTTTGATTGTTATATTTCGTAATGATATTTTGATAATTTTTTTATGTGATACTATATGCTTATATTGGATTATCAAAGCAAGGAATTAAGTTATGCATAAAAGTTTTAATGTTAAATTTTTTCAAGAAATAGTGAGAAACTAAACTTTTATATTATCACTTTGATAACAATTACATTTAAATATAATATTTATACTATATACGAATTTATTATCCACAATAAATTTAATTCCTAAATTTATTTCTAAACAATAAAATAAAATAAAGTTATTATATTAAATAAAGCATTCAAAAATTCTTTAAATTTTAATTCCAAAATGAAGAGAAATAATTTAATTGAAAAATATGTTTAGGATATTAGAAATAATTTTTATGGCAAGTTAATTGAATAATATGTATTAGAGTTTAGAAGATAGAGAACATCTTACCGAACGATCATAATACAGGTTGATTGCATGGAAATGGTGATGGAAGGACTATCTTTACTATTAAGGAGCATTTTGAGGGTTACAAATTCAAAGACATGTAACAACCAAAGTGTCAAATTATGAATGGTTATGAAGGAAAGGAATGGAAGAGGGGTGCTTCAAAAGGAATCTATCAAAAGGATCAAATGATTATTTTGGCATCATGTGAGGCTAATTCAGATAGTCAAGAAGAAGTTTGCTTAGTCGAGTGGAAACCAAGCAAGCCTTATGAGTGCCCAACACTCAATAAACCTTTGGCTAGTGTAAACAAAAACAAGAAGAAAGAGATTGAAATAGAAAATGACTAAAGTCTATAAAATATTTGATTGACTTTTAAAAGACAATCAAATTATACTTTTGGAGGGACATGTGATTCCATTGGCTGAGAAAAGATACATGAAAAATTATTGTAAGTGGTAAAACTCATGGAGGTATAGCACTAATAATTGTATTACTTTCACGAATTGTAGCCAAAAGGAGATCACAAATGGGAAATTAATCTTTTCAAGTAAGAAAAAATCAATGGATAGCAATCCTTTCCTAACTTTTCACATTAATATGGTCACCCCTCATAGAAAAATAGCTTTTGGGGAGTGGATATGCATCTAAAAAATGGGCATCTAAGAGGTTAAGTGTCATATCCGTTAATTTAGGCCCCGAGTCATGCGAGTTGTTAAATCGACTCGTCGGTTCAACCGGAGTCTAAATTTGAATTTTAAATGAAAAATAATTAAAATAATAAAAAATAATTATGGAAAATACCTAATGAAGTGTTTAAAGTATTTAAAAATGTTAGTTTACAGTGAAGGACCTAAATGAAAATTTTGGAAAGTTTTTGAGTGAATTTATAATTTACCAAATATTTGAGGATTAAGTGATATGAGTATTAATTAAATGAATGATTATGGACATTAAATACATATGATGGCTAGCCAAACCAAGTGTCACATATTAAGAAGCTAATTAACATACAAATATCTAGATATTTAAGTTAGGTGGGACTCATTCTTAACTAATTGGCCTAATCTTCTTTCTCCTTTTTCTTCGTTCTCCCTTATCACCCTTAATCTAAAATTTTCTACCCTTAGCTTATCTCCCACGTTCCTCCATCTTCCTCCATAACCAAATCTTGTAAAGAGAAAGAAAGTGTGAAAGAGAGAGAGAAAGACATGAAAAATGATGTTTTTATGCTCAAGGAAGTTATAGTAAGTTAGCATAAGGTTTAAAAATGGAAAAAAACAAAAAAGGAGAAAGAAAACCTTAATATTTGGCCATGGAAGCTAGGAAGTGAAGGTAAGATAATTTTTCTTCTCTTCTATGTCTTCTCCAAAGAAATGTAGTGATTAGAGAATGTTATGGAAAAAATAGAGAGCTTAGGGATTAGAGAGGGTTGATAAAGAAAGGTTGTTGATGATATTTCTTATATGTTTAGGAGCTCAAATTTAAAAAGAACAAGCTCAAAGTAGCAAAAGAATAGAGAGAGAACTGAAGAGAAAGAAAGCAACGTAAAGTTTTAGGTAAGTGCATAACTTAAGGTAATAGCCTATATTTTATCACGACCGTGATCAAACACTTTAAATCCTTCTAGAATGCTTTACGGCCAGAGTCACCACTCGAGTCACGACTTAGAAGAAACTTCACGACCGTGAATGAGGAAAAAGAAACATGTCAGGCGCGAAATTAAGAGTTGGTGCAACGGCTATTTTCGCATTAAATGCAACCAAACAGCTATAATTCGCTATGGAAGTATAAATGCAAGTCATTTATGAATCAAGAACAAGAGAATAGTAAATACTTCGAATCAAAATCTTGTTGTAGCCATTTGGGCATTTATTACTTTCAAACAAACATTAATTCTCTGTAAAAATTCTTTTTGCTCATTATTTTCTGAGCATTATAGATTTGTGAGTGTTTCTCTTTGTAATCTACTACTCAAGTGACTTTGGGTATATTGGGTTAAGAGTAGAACACTTGTAAGGGTTATTTGTGTGAGCCATTAAAACACAAGGAATTGGTTTATTGTATGAGTCATTAAAACACAAGAGATTTTTAGGTTAGGTGTGATCCATTGATAGAAACACCATAGTTGGGAGTGAGCTTGCAAAACTTCATTGTAACACTTAATGTGTTAGTGAAACTCCCAATTGAGATTGAGGAGTGGAGTAGGGTTTGTTAACACCCAAACCTCTATAAAATTTCTTGTGTAATATCTTCCTATCCCTACTCTACTTAACTTTTCTTTCCGCACTTAAAAGTTAAGAATTTTTAATATCCAATTCAACCCCCCTTCTTGGTTCAATTTCTGGGCAACAATTTGTTTAAGCCACATTAAGTTTCTTTAGTCATAAATTAATGGATTATATTTCCATAGGCTCACAACATATTGGAGATCCACAAGGAGGGGATAAACAAAAAGTTAAAGGCCGAAATCAAAGGACAAAGATGGGTATAGTTATCAAACGATTTCTTTACTGCCTATGAATGTTTCTTACTATGTGATATGTGAGATGATTTATGGTTATGTGATTCATATAATTGTCATGATTTGATTTTGATAATGAGATGATGAATAATTTGTGACATTTGTGGTACATATAAGTGGTATATGTGTGGTATATTTGAGATATATGTTTGGCATACGTGATAAATATATGGTTTATGTATAGTATATGTGAAGTATATGCGTGGCATATTTGGTATATATGTGATATATGTATGGTATATGTGATAAAGATACAATGGTTGATGAATGCTTAGTTACAAATGCATATGCATATGGACTAAAAAGGTGTTGTGACTAGTTAATCGATATTGTAATGCAAAAGAAGAGGCCTATGGCCCAACAAATGTGCAAAGGAAACAAATCACCAAGCTAGCTAGCAAATGCAAATGTTCACATGGAAACCTGGAGCGATGTCTATTTAACTTGGTTATAACAAAATGAAATAAGCAAAGCATGTGAATACGTAAAGAATAATATTATATGTTTTAATTTTACTAGTAACTATATGATACTGATGAATGAAATGGAATACGTGGTATGCGTTGGATTTGTGATTTATTAATATGAGTTGTTTGGTACTTTAGAGCTCATTTGATAATTCTTCTCACTGAGTTGTAACTCATCAATTTGCGTTATTTTTCAGGTAAAGGAAAGTGTTAGCTTATTTTGTGTGGCATATAGAAGACATGGAACACAGGCCTCCGGCCGAGCCTCATCACTCTCTCTCCTTACATTCCACACAAACATGAGATCATGACATCCACATTTTGGACTTATATGAATGTATATGTATAGTTACTCAAGATTGGTTTTAAAATGTATAAATCAGTGCAACTCATAATCTTTCATATGTAAAGTTTAATTTTTAATATAAGTGAGATATGTTAATTTGCATATTTATTGAATGATGATATGGTTGTGATGATAAAAAAAAAAAAATTTACTATCAATGTTAACAGGTTCATTTAACTTACCTGTATACCATATGTGAGTATTAGATACAGGGATAGATTTTTCTAAAATGTATAAGGTATGATGTTACAATAACACTATGGTTTATGTCCAAAATTACATTTAAATTGTAACTATTCCATTTGTTCCTCCAATTTTTGATAAATTGTAAATTGACCCAAAACCTTTTCAAATTTTGCAATTTCACCCTTTACTGTAACCTAACATCTTTAAATTCTTAATATGCTTTATTTAGTTTTTTCCATAATTATTTTTTATTATTTTAATTTTTTTCAATCAAAATTTGAATTTAGACTTTGATCGGTTTAATGCATGAACTTGGCGATACATTCGACTCAAGACCTAAATTAACGAATATGACAGGAACAACCCAGTGTTGCTAGTGTTTGAGGTCCAAAAGGTGCACCAGTTCCTCCATAGCAATCTATGGTTGGTTTAACGAATTAAGCTTAGGTTCATTTGATTTAGAATCTAGTAGCTCTTTTGCAAAGTTTAGCTTAGGCAATCGCACAAGTAGTTCCACCTCTATAATTGCCTTCACCACCGACACCCAGGATTTAGATTGACTAGCTTTAGAAGTATGAGGCTACTAATTTTCTTGGAAAATGTAAAGATGACTCTATTATAGCTGAGTTTTGGCTAGAGAAGACCGAAAGGGTCTTTGAGGAGTTAGAATGTGCTGAGGAGCACAAAGCCAAATACGCAGTTTCACTCATGTGGAACATGCCTATGACTGGTAAAAGATAATTCTTCTAAACTCAGAGGCGCCTTAACCTTTGACGTGGGACTTTTTTTATTGCAAGTTCAAGGAGTAGTATGCCCGTAGAGTGTACATTGATGAGAAGAAGAGGGAATTCTTCAACCTTAATCAAGAAAGGATGATATTCATTGAATACTAAAAGGAATTTACTTGACTGAGTAAATATGAAATGGATTTTATCACTAACGAGATTGATAAGTGTAATAAATTAGAAGATGGCCTCAATGCAGAGATTGGAAATTTTATGACTGCGCTCCAACATGTGAGTTTTTTAAAGCTAGTATCCTCTGCCATTAGTTTCGAAAAGAGTAAGAGGAAAAGAGAAGAGGAAGCTCCCAGGAAGCTAGCAGCTCTAGTGGCCTAGACTTCGAGCGATATAGGTCGTTTCTCTTCAGGGCACTCATAGAGTAGAGGATAGGAATATAGTCACTTTCATAATGGTTCTTTCAGAAGGGAACCACCCTTAAGAACTACATCTGCCACCACCAGCACTCAACCAGTTGAGGATAGTGGCCTTTTTTGCAAAACATGCCTCAAATTCCATGGAAGAGAGTATTGCATAACATCAGGGTCTTGCTTAGATGTGGGGCCTCAGATCATTACAAGAGAGACTGCCCATTACAATTTCTGAAGGCTTCTACTCAAACTAGAGGATCAGTGTTGACATAAGTCCATAGTCAAGGATAGTCTAGGAGTTAAGTCAGTCAAGCAATTTCTAAGATGGTGAACAAGCCAAGATCAAGCACAGTGATAGTAAGAGTTTACACCATGAGAGCCAAAGAGGATCATAAGCCTATAAATGCTTTGGATGGTACATTTTCTCTCCATAGTTACGTACCTCCAGTTGTTCAATTCGAATAAACAAGTAAATTTCAAGGACATATTTTGTTTAAAGGGGAGAGAAATGTAACGCCCGATTTTTAGGGTCTGTAAGTTAGATGGGTTTATTAAAGAGAGAATGGGTAGATTAAGGTTTAAAAGGTTAAAAATAGTTAGAAAGATGTTCTTTCACGACTGTGAAAGTGTTGTATTTAAAAATGGCAGAGTTTTGAAGCGTGTTCACACCCATGAATAGGATTTCACAATCGTGAATGTCATAGCTTAGGGTCACTCCCATGAAAGGTTTGCCACAACTATGGTAGGCGGTGTTCATGTAACACCCCCTCAACCCAGCAGCTCGTGCCCGGATGAGGGAGTGCTACCTCTTACTTCATCGTTTAAAATATTTTTATTAAATTTTGAACACCTGAAAATCATTCATTTTTTTTTATTTACCATCTATTTACTTTGCAGCATAAAATAAAAGTCATAACATCAAAGATAAAAATACATTTTCTTTAATAACATCTTCTTTACAAAGTGTACCGTTTATTTTACAAGTACTATAAAATAAAATTTAAAACATAAATACAATAGATGTGAGACCCACGGTGGTTGACATACGCTGCTTTACTAGGTCAGGTCACCGTTAGCTTTATCTACTACTGTCTACTTATTCTTTGCTATACCTGCGCGAGAGAAACTCCCACGCTAAGCTCTTGGCCTAGGGGTGCATATAAATAAGGCAATAAACTATTTTTAATGTCACATGCATTGTCATATAACAATTTATGATCAAATCATGCAAACATACATTTCATAATATTCTAGTATGCATAACATCAATTTATTGTATCTCATTTTGTTTAACATAATCAAATCATCATTCTCATGCAAATCATGGTATTTTAGCATGTATAGACATCAAATTATATTATATTATCTCATACTTATTTATTTTATTACCACCTTATTGTATAACACTAAATCTTCTTTTTATCCATGCCACAATTCATGATTCCATTTTTATTTTAAATAATTCTTTTATGTTCCATAACTTCCTTAATTATGTTTTCATTTATGCCCAAGACACCTATGAACCACTGACTCGGATAACAGAGTTGCCATCCAGGCACTTAGGAGTGTCACCCGGGCAATATGATTTGCGCATATAAGCGCCAAACCCGGCGTAGATAAGCGTGCCAAACTCGGCGTAGATAATAATGTCATACCCGGCGTAAATAACAGTGCCAAACCCGGCATAGATAACATTGCCAAACCCGATGTAGATAATCATACCATTAATGGATTTAATTATTTTCATCATACTCCCCCCCTATTTGGCATGCCAAACTATCCTAAGTTGGTTCTAGTTAGGTGTTCTAGGGCTTATACAATTTCATTAAAATTCATAACAATTAATTTACTACTTTTAATGCATGTAATATCTCAAAATAGTCACATAATCACTCAATTAAAATAATATTTACATAATATAATAAATTTATCATCATTTTACTCATTTCATTTCTCAATTCACATGCTGCCTTGTCACTGGCAGATTCTGTTCTCTATTTTGGACCTTAAATTTGGTCCTATTACATTATGAATTTAATTACATGATCTTCATACAAAGTTTAGATATGGATCTTAGCTTTAATATTAAACTTTAATCACTTAAATCTGAGTTCTGTATCAAAAGATATGATAATATTAACACTAACTGGTCACTGATAATTCTGTCCAGAATTTTCTAGACAGATTCTAAGTTTAAACTTTATGAATTTTTCTAGATAATTACAAACATATTCAGATATTATGGTCTAAATACCAATTGTAGCCCTATGTCTTAGATTTCATACATAATAAAGAACATACAAATCCAAGCCTCAGAACTCAAGTTATAACAGTTTAAGTACATACTGATCATTATTAACAATTCTGCCCAGAATTTTCTGGACAGATTCAATGTTCAAACTTTATGAAATTTTCTGGATAAGTACGGAATATTCAGGTTTTATGATCTAAATGAAAGTTATAGTCCTATGTCTTATCGTTCAAACACAATAAATAACATGGAAAACCGAGTTCCATAAATTAAGTTATAACAGTTTAAGTGCACACTGCTCATCAATTTCCAGCAAAGAACATACCAACCAATCACATTCAATTTTTACCAAATTAAATCCTAAGTCTTGCAAACATGCATCCCCAAGATTTTTCATCACAAATAATATTAATTCAGAATCATCAACATGACAAATAATTAAATTATGCAATTAAAACAAAATTAAAATAGGCTATTGCCTTAGATTATGCACAAACCTCTCTTTTTCTCTTTTCTTTCTCTTTACTTCTCTTTCTCCTTTCCTTTGCTCCTTTGATCTAACTCTTTGTCACTTTGAGTTCCTAAAGTTCATAAACAGATTTTTAAAAATTCATAAACCTAATTTCTCCCTTTCTCCTTACTCTCTTAAGCTTCCTTAAGCCTGAGAATGTGATTTTACCTTACTTTTTCTCTCTTTTCTCACTTTCTCTTTCTAAAATCAAGCTTTAGCTATGGAGGAACAAGGGAAAACGTGGCTGGTTTGAGAGAAAAAAAAATTTCCTCAATGAAAATGGATAAGGAAGAAGAAGAAACAATCAAGAACAAAGTGACAAAAGTCATTAAAATGGGGGGACACCTAAGCTTCATCTAGAAGCTTTCATTAATTTTATATGCATGTATCTTAATGAGCTTATTAAACTTTGCCATTTGGTGTATTGGGCTTCAAGAAACATAGGAGGCAATTGAAAGATAGAAAATTCTAGACATGAAGAGATGAAGGAACAATTAAGAGAATAAAGACAAGCTACATAATTATGGGACACCTAAGCCAAATTCTAGAAGTCTTCATTAATGCATTCATCTCCCTTGGTGTATGTTAATTGTCCACTTAATGTATGCCAATTGGTGTGGCCAGCCCCTTCCCATGTGTTTAATGTCCCAATCATGTATTTAATTTATGATTATCCCCTTTAAATCCTCCAATTTTCGGTAAATTGCAAATTGACCCCTAAACTTTTTAAAATTCACAATTTAGTCCTTTACCGAAATTTAACATCTTTAAATATTTTGAACACTTTATTAGATATTTTCCATACTTAATTACCATTATTTTCATTATTTTTCTATAAAAGTTCAAATTTAGATTTCGATCAAACCGACGAATCGATTTAACAACTCGCGTGATTTTAGTCTAAATTAGCAGATATGACATTCTCTCCCCCTTCAAATAAATTTCGTCCTCGAAATTTTTACCTGTTCATTCTTTATTGAACATCTGAGGATATTGCTTCTTCCTGACTTCTTCGCTCTCCCATGTGGCTTCTTCAGTAGCATGATTTCGCCATAGTACTTTAACTAATGGAACTTTCTTGTTTCGTAAAACTTTTTCTTCCCGTGCTAATATAGCCACTGGTTCCTCTTCATACGTCAAGTTGGTCTGCACTTCTCTCTCCTCAGTTGGAATAACATGAGTCGGATCAGACATATATCTCCTTAGCATCGACACATGGAAAACATTATGGATTTTATCTAACTCTGGTGGAAGGGCTAACCGATATACCACTGGTCCGATTCTTTCCAAAATCTCATAAGGACCAATGAACCTCGGACTTAACTTTCCCTTTTCACCGAATCTCAATACTTTCTTCCAAGGTGAAACCTTGAGAAATACTTTATCTCCCACAACATACTCTATATCTCGCCTCTTAAGGTCAGCATATGATTTCTGTCGATTTTGAGCTGCTTTCAATCTTTCTTGGATAATTCTAACCTTTTCTTCTATTTGTTGCACTAACTCTGGCCCTATCAACTTCTTTTCACTCAATTCAGTCCAACAGATTGGTGTCCTGCAATTTCTTCCATACAATGCCTCATACGGAGCCATGCCTATGCTTGTCTAATAACTATTGTTGTAGAAAAATTCTATAAGAGGTAAATATCTATCCGAACTTCCCTCAAATTCAATCACACAACTTCTCATCATATCCTCTAACAATTGAATAACTCTCTCCGATTGTCCATCCGTTTGCGGATGAAAGGCCTTGCTGAAATTGAGTCGAGTTCCCAAAGCTTGCTGTAGACTCTTCCAGAATTGTGAAGTAAATCTGGGATCTCTATCAGATATGATGGACATTGGCACTCCATGCAATCTCACTATCTCACTTACATAAATTTCAGCTAGCTTGTTCAATGAGTAGTCCATTCTGACAGGTAAGAAGTGTGCCGACTTCGTCAATAGATCCACTATCACCCACACTACATCATGCTTTCTCTGAGTCATCAGTAAACCGGACACAAAATCCATCGTGAGTGGAATCGGTATTGGTTGCAGCAATCCTGTGGGCAACTGGTGTTCTGCTTTCACTTGTTGACAAGTTAGACATTTAGCAACATATATAGTGATATCCTTCTTCATCCCTGGCCACCAATATTGAGTTTTCAAATCTTGATACATCTTGTTCCCGCCTGGATGCATGGTATATACCGTTTCATGTGCTTCTTTTAAAATATCGGACTTCAGCTCTTTTACACCAGGCACACAAATCCTATTCTTGAAGTACACTGTGCCATCCTCTGTCAATGAAAAATCAGGCTTTTCTCCCTTTTTCACTGCTTCGACTACCTCTACTAACTTTTCATCTTGCTTCTGAGCATCTTTGATCCTCTGTATCAAAGTAGATTGTATTCGCATCTCAGCTAAAATCTTCCTACTTAGTGCATCTGCAACCACATTAGATTTTCCTGGCTGGTAGTCAATCACACAGTCATAATCTTTAATCAACTCTAACCATCTTCGTTGTCTCAGATTCAACTCTTTCTGTGAGGGAGGGTACTTAAGACTTTTGTGATCTGTATAGATATAACATCTTTCCCCATACAGATAATGTCTCCAGATCTTAAGAGCAAAAACTATCGCAGCTAACTCCAAATCATGTGTCGGATAGTTAAGCTCGTGAGGCTTAAGTTATCTTGAGGCGTAAGCAATGACCTTTCCTTCTTGCATAAGAACACAGCCTAAACCATTATGACTAGCATCACTGTACACAACAAAGTCTTTTCCTGGAATATTCTGAGTCAAAACTGGTGCTTCAATCAACATTGCCTTTAGCCGATCAAAACTTGCTTGACACTTGTCTGTCCACTCGAAACAGACCTCTTTTCGTAGCAGTCGTGTCAAAGGAGTCGCTAATGATGAAAATCCCTTCACGAACCTCCTATAATATTCGGCTAATCCGAGGAAACTTCTCATTTCTCTCATATTTCGTGGTGGTTTCCAATTAAGAATAGCCTTAATTTTACTAGGATCAACCCGAATACCTTCTGCTGAAATTACATGACCTAGAAAACTGACTGCTTCAAACCAAAACTCGCACTTAGATAGCTTTGCATACAACTGCTTCTCCCTTAATGTTTGCAGCACTACTCTGAGATGTTGATCATGTTCTACTCGATCTCTAGAGTAGACAAGAATGTCATCAATAAACACTACTACAAATTGATCAAGGTATGGCCTGAACACTCGATTCATCAGGTCCATAAAAGCTACTGGTGCATTCGTCAATCCAAAGGGCATAACTAGGAACTCATAATGACCATAACGAGTCCTGAATTCCGTCTTAGGTACATCTGACTCTTTTATCTTCAGTTGATGATACCCTGATCGAAGATCTATCTTTGAAAATATGGCTGCACCTTTCAATTGGTCAAATAAGTCATCAATCCTAAGCAACGGGTATTTATTCTTAATAGTCACTTTATTAAGCTGCCTATAATCGATGCAAAGATGAAGAGTGCCATCTTTCTTTTTGACAAATAATACTGGAGCACCCCATGGTGATACACTAGGTCGTATAAAACCCTTATCTAACAACTCCTGCAACTGTAGCTTCAGCTCTTTCAACTCTGCTGGTGCCATCCTATATGGTGTAATGGAAATAGGGGTGGTGTCGGGTACCAAATCGATAGCAAATTCAATTTCTCTATCCAGCGGTAACCCTGGCAACTCCTCTGGAAATATGTCGGGGAACTCACTAACAGCAGGAATATCCACAAACTTCGGACTTGCTTTTTCCATATCAACCACATACGCTAAGTATGCTTCACATCCCTTATTGATGAGTTTCTGGGCTTTCAACACTGATATCATATTGTCTGGGTATCTTCTACCCTCACCCATCATCACTATCTCATCTTATTCTGGAATTCTGATGATCATATGTCTTTTTCCACAATCCACTACCACTCAATAACGAGCCAACCAATCCATTCCCAAGATCACATCGAACTCATGGAATGGTAATTTTATCAAGTCTGCTGGGAATTGCCTTCCTTGAATTTCAACTAGGCAACCCCTAAACACCTTGCTAACCCTCACACTGTGCCCTAACGGGTTAGTCACAATAATCTCAAATTCTAGAGTCTATGGTTCTAAACCCTCTTGACCCGGTGGTGGTGTGCATATGTATGAATATGTCGACCCCGGATCTATCAATGCATGTATGTCAGAGCTAAAGAGAAGGAATTTACCAATTAAGACATCCGGTGCATCCTGCTCCTCTCAGCCTCGCATGGCATATGCCCTGGCTGGGGCAGCTCTACTACCTTCTGGCCTCTCAACTGTCTCTGATCTAAACTGACTGGGCCCTGATCGGCCTCCTCTGCCTTGCCCTCGGCCTCGGCCTCTGCCTTGCCCAGAAGCCTGTGTTTGCATCAGCTTAGTGCTCCCCCGAACCTCTGCCATACTGTAACAAGGGACAATCTCTCCTCATATGGTCTTTAGAACCACATCTAAAACACGTTCCTGTCATCCACCAACACTCTCCGGGATGAGAACGGCCACAGTGTTGGCATTCTGGTAGGGGTAGAGATCTATATGGTGTCTGTGTCGGTACACTAGCTGTCGAAGAAACAGATCTCGCGGGTTGTCCCCGCCTAAAAGAAGAAGGCCTATTGGAACCCCAGCCTGAAATCGGCCACTGAAAGATCTAGCTCTTTTGCCACTTGACTGTACTCTATCCGGTTGTGATATGGGCCTCTTGAACCCTCTATCTTGTGTTGACTGTTGTGTGGCTAGAACTCTCTCAACTGTTCTGGAAGATGCTAGCAAACTAGGAAAACTCATCAGACGTAGAGCTGAGACTTGTAGCTTGATTGGGTCTCTCAATCCATCTTCAAATCGTCGGCACTTATCTGCCTCAGTGGATACAATGCCTCCAGCATACTTGCAAAGATGTGTGAATTCTCTTTCATATTCTGTTACCGATAAGTTTCCTTGTTTCAGCATCAAAAACTCTATTTTCTTGTCATCTGTGTAGATAGGAGGAATATACTGCTCTCTAAATTTCTCTAAAAAGAACTCCCATGTCATAGGGTCAGAAAGCCTCTGTGCTCTATGATTCAGATCGCCACCAGTCATATGCATGCTCTTGTAGTAAAGATACAACATACTCATATTTATGCTCGTTTGTGCAATGCAGCTGATCAAAAACTCTCTCTACCCGTTCTAGCCAAAACTCTGCCACTGAGGGGTCATCTTTCAGTTTACCGTAGAAATCGGGTGCTCCTAACTTCCTCAGTCTCTCAAATTGTAATCCTGATAAGGCTGGTTGTGATGCTCTTTGTAGCAAATCTATCATGTTCCTCATAAGCTCTGTTTGTCCTGTGTCAGCAATAGACTGCCCTCTTGATAGGCTAGCACTGGATCTAGATACAGTAGCTTGGAGACGACTGGGTCGCGATGAAGTCTATGTTTCAGTAGACTCATTACGTTCGCCTCCTTCTGCCACAATATGTCGTGACCCTGAAGTCATACTATACCTATATCATAAAATAACGGCCCCAATCAGTAAGCAGCAACTTTAATACTTAATTGTGGGTACACACATGTTATAATTATTTTTGAAAACCATTTTAAAATCCCAAACTGCCCAAATCGGGCTTTAATACCAAAATCCAGAAACACCAACCTGGTGCTCTGATACCAAAAACTGTAACACCCCCGCAACCCAGCAGCTCGTGCCCGGATGAGGGAGTGCTACCTCTGACTTCATCGTTTAAAATATCTTCATTAAATTTTGAACACCTGAAAATCATTCATTTTTTTTATTTACCATTTATTTACTTTGCAGCATAAAAGAAAAGTCATAACATCAAAGATAAAAATACATTTTCTATAATAACATCTTCTTTACAAAGTGTACCGTTTATTTTACAAGTACTATAAAATAAAATTTAAAATATAAATACAACAGATGTGTGACCCACGGTGGTTGATATACGCTGCTTTACTAGGTCAGGTCACCGTTAGCTTTATCTACTACTGTCTACTTATTCTTTGCTATACCTGCGCGAGAGAAACTCCCATGCTAAGCTCTTGGCCTAGGGGTGCATAAAAATAAGGCAATAAACTATTTTTAATGTCACATGCATTGTCATACAACAATTTATGATCAAATCATGCAAACATACATTTCATAATATTCTAGTATGCATAACATCAATTTATTGTATCTCATTTTGTTTAACATAATCAAATCATCATTCTCATGCAAATCATGGTATTTTAGCATGCATAGACATCAAATTATATTATATTATCTCATACTTATTTATTTTATTACCACCTTATTGTATAACGCTAAATCTTCTTTTTATCCATGCCACAATTCATGATTCCATTTTTATTTTAAATAATTCTTTTATGTTCCAATTATGTTTTCATTTATGCCCAAGACACCTATGAACCACTGACTAGGATAACAGAGTTGCCATGCAAGCACTTAGGAGTGCCACCCGGGCAATATGATGTGCGCATATAAGTGCGAAACCCGACGTAGATAACTGTGCCAAACTCGGCATAGATAACCGTGCCAAACTCGACGTAGATAATAATGTCATACCCGACATAAATAACAGTGTCAAACCCGGCATAGATAACATTGCCAAACCCGGTGTAGATAATCATACCATTAATGGATTTAATTATTTTCATCATACTCCCCCCTATTTGGCATACCAAACTATCCTAAGTTGGTTCTAGTTAGGTGTTCTAGGGCTTATACAATTTTATTAAAATTCATAACAATTAATTTACTACTTTTCATGCATGTAATATCTCAAAATAATCACATAATCACTCAATTAAAATAATATTTACATAATATAATAAATTTCTCATCATTTTACTCATTTCATTTCTCAATTCACATGATGCCCTGTCACTGGCAGATTCTGTTCTCTATTTTGGACCTTACATTTGGTCCTATTCCGTTTTGAATTTAATTACCTGATCTTCATACAAATTTTAGATATGGATCTTAGCTTTAATATTAAATTTGAATCACTTAAATCTGAGTTCTGTATCAAAAGCTATGATAATATTAACACTAACTGGTCACTGATAATTCTGCCCAGAATTTTCTGGACAGATTCTAAGTCTAAATTTTATGAATTTTTCTAGATAATTAAAAACATATTCAGATATTATGGTCTACATACCAATTGTAGCCCTATGTCTTAGATTTCATACAGAATAAAGAACACACAAATCCAAGCCCCAGAACACATGTTATAACAGTTTAAGTACATACTGCTCATTATTAACAATTCTGCCCGAATTTTCTGGACAGATTTTATGTTCGAACTTTATGAAAATTTCTGAAATCGTACAGACATATTCAGGTTTTATGATCTAAATAAGAGTTATAGCCCTATGTCTTATCGTTCAAACCCAATAAAGAACATGGAAAATTTCTGAAATCGTACAGACATATTCAGGTTTTATGATCTAAATAAGAGTTATAGCCCTATGTCTTATCGTTCAAACCCAATAAAGAACATGGAAAACTGAATTCCAGAAATTAAGTTATAACAGTTTAAGTGCACACTGCTCATCAATTTCCAGCAAAGAACATAACAACCAATCACATTCAATTTTTACCAAATTAAATCCTAAGTCTAGCAAACATGCATCCCCAAGATTTTTCATCACAAATAATATTAATTCAGAATCATCAACATGCCAAATAATTAAATTATGCAATTAAAACAAAATTAAAATAGGCTATTGCCTTAGATTAAGCACAAAATTAAAATAGGTTATTGCCTTAGAAGCTTTCATTAATTTTATATGCATGTATCTTAATGAGCTTATTAAACTTTGCCATTTGGTGTATTGGGCTTCAAGAAATGTGGGAGGCAACTGAAAGATAGAAAATTCTAGATATGAAGAGATGAAGGAAAATTAAGAGAATAAAGACAAGCTACATGATTATGGGACACCTAAGCCAAATTCTAGAAGTCTTCATTAATGTATTCATCTCCCTTGGTGTGTGTTAATTGTCCACTTAATGTATGCCACTTGGTGTGGCCAGCCCCTTCCCATGTGTTTAATGTCCCAATCATGTATTTAATTTATGATTATCCCCTTTAAATCCGCCAATTTTTGGTAAATTGCAAATTGACTCCTAAACTTTTCAAAATTCGCAATTTAGTCCTTTACCGAAATTTAACATCTTTAAATATTTTGAACACTTTATTAGATATTTTCCATACTTAATTACCATTATTTTCATTATTTTTCGATAAAAGTCCAAATTTAGATTTCGGTCAAACCGACGAGTCGATTTAACAACTCGCGTGACTTTAGTCAAAATTAGCGGATATGACAGTTCACACCTGTGACCAACAGTCAGTGAGTAGGTGAGTCAGAGTCATATTTTTTTCTCTCTTCCATGCCTTTTTCTGCTACCACTAGTTATTCCACCACCCTCTATAACCCAAGCTTGCATGCCAAGCTCTTCTTCTTCCCCATCTCCATATCCATTAACTCAAAAAATCTTTGTTAACCTTGGGTTGAAGATCAAAGTGAGAAAAGTAAGAGAATTTGTGAGGTTGAACATAAGATCGGTTATAGAAGTGGTTTTGTGTTCATTTTTTTGGTAAAAGGTCCAAGGGTGATGATTTTTTATTGATAGGAGGTAGAGGTAGAGATGAAATCACCGAAGGGGATAGGCAAGCTTAGAAGCTTGAAGTGTTTAAGGTTCCATATTTAGAGGTTAGTACATATATGTATATTAATTCCTTTATCTTGTATGTTTTCCATGTATTATGCCATGAGATGATTTGAAAATGTAATTAATAATATGAATGAACTTCCAAATTCATAGAGGTTGAGTAATATGCATGTTAAAATGCCATGAAATAAGTTAAGAAGTTAGTGATACTTTGAGAGACCTTTGAAGCATGATTTGTTGTTTAAATGTTTTATTTCATGTTATGGCATGATAAGAGTATAATAATGTGATTAAATGTTGAGAGGAGTAATTAATAATGGTCAATCTTATAAGCTTTTATGTGATTTTAAGGTATGTTCTATTTTAGCTCCGGTTTCTATTCTGAAAACCTAAGATTTCACGTTTGTGACACTGTAGTCACGCCCATGAGTATTGCATACACACATGGTTTATGCCCACGAAACATTAACCTAAAAAATGCCCAAAATGGTTAGAAGATTTCATGCCTTCACATCTAGGGAAATTTTGAATGCACAGATTCACACCCATGAACAAGTAGTCACACCCATGAACAAGTAGTCACAACTATGAACATTGATATGTTCTTATTTAGTATATTTTCTAATTATGTTTTTAATGTTTAGTCATAGGTTTTTACTATGTTTAGGTACTTAGTTGCGGTATTTTTGGTGATTGCAGGTGTTGTAAAAGAAATACAAGAATGAAGACCATCATAAGTGTTACACATTGCCATACCCATGAGGAGGCTCAGTACTGTTTCCTTTTCAGTCACGTGAAGCATTAGAGCAGGCGTGAAGATCTTGAAGCTTATCTTCCTGCGAAAGCGTTGAGGCTATGGCTATAATTTGTTGTCATGAGCGTTTTGAATTGTTATGAGCGTGACATTGTTATGTATCTCAACCTATTGCATGAATGAAGCATTGCCATATGGGCAATGATCAGCGATCTTGTAGAGTCCAATATGCGATGAAAGTCTACCTTGTGCAAATGGACCCATATTATGGAGGATTTATTTTGAAGCTTATTTTTGGGGAATTTATTAACATTTTTAGGGAAAGATTGTATCTTTAGAATTAGAATGCAACTTAAACTCTAAGTAGTATAAATTTAGTTTCTATTAGAATTGTGAAAGACCCTTTCTGCAAATTTTGAGACTAAGTAGCTAAGGAGAACTTATAGGCCATCTTTATCATATTACTCTAGAAAAACTTTTCATCATTGGGAAAAGCTATTTTGATACTTGAAGATTGGTTTGGAATGTAGCTTGAAGATTCGGGGACCAACCGATTTTTAGTTGGATTCTTTATCGACTTTTAGGGGAGCAACTTAGTTTTTTTATCTCTATTTCTGTTGTAACATGTTTAGTACAATATTTGATATTAACATGACCATTGTAGTATCAATGTTATGCTAGATTTCCATATGGTGTTTAGTGAGCCAACCCAATTTATATGAACTTCCCATTATTATTATTGAAGTATGATTTCTTTTCCAATTTAAATTGCACTTATTTAGTTTCAGATTGAATAATTGACTGGCCACCTTTTATTTAATTTGGAATGAACATATTAGAGTTATATTAATTGAAAAACATCTTTAATTTAACCTAAAAATTGGGTTGGGCACTATTACACCATTAGTTTAGGTAATTGGTGAGTTAAGACTAGAGCCATTGGTGTAGGATTCTTAACATGCATCTCATACATGGCACGATAAAATTTTAGAATTAATTGAACCTAAAACCCATGGAATATCCCATGTAATTTAAAATTGGATTGCATACCATCAAATGGGAGAAGTTGATTACCTTTGTTTGTATCTTTTGATCTTCCAAGTTTGTGAGTCTTTCCTTCAAGTTGAATTGTTGCAAACCATAATAATCCAAGGTTGGATTGTCTCTAACAGAAATCCATGCGAAGGAATGAAGAGAAAAACACAATGGAAATGGAATGTCAAAGCACCAAAGTGCTAGCAATTGTGTTTCAACTTGAAATAGAAGAAGATAAGAGAATAACTTTTATTTCTTAAAGTGGCAGCCATGAATTTGGCCCTTAAAAGGGTTATGTATATATCCTATAATCATAATTACGATTGGATATCATAAGAGTTCTATTCGAAATAGAAAACCTAAAATTGCAAAAGCTGATACTAGGGCCTTCATACCCGTGACTAATGTGTCACAAATGTGACTTCTATATTGTCATGCCTATGACAACCTTTGTCATGTCCATGACCCATGATGCTCAGTCAAATTGTTTCTCTCTCATGTCTTGGATCCAATCCAAGATCCATTTTACATTTTTTTCATTCCTTCTATGCATGTGACCCATTAGGTTTTCAACTATATTGGCTACTCAAATCATCACATGATTTTGATGAAGATCATGAGCAGTATCTAACAACACATTATAAGCCCTAATAGATTAGAAACTCAGTGGTCTGACTATAAACCCTTCTATAGACAATTACCTTGCAATTCATCCTTTCACCATACTATATCTCATTTAGTTCAGAGCATGGACTGTGTGTCAACTCCCACTAGACTGACTACATCACATCTAGTCCAAATGATACTAGTTTTTATCTATGAGAATCATTACTCTATTAGACATATCCTTAAAAACCTTTTTCAAAACTTGTCCAACTCGACCTAGGATTTATGAGTAATGATCTCTACAAGAGGCCATAGGTATACTCTCCTTCTATTAAGAGTGGTGAATCCTTTATTGACTACTTAGCTACCTTCGAATACCTCAAGCTATACCCAATCACCACCTTATGAGCAACTTCTGATAGGTAACAAGGAATGGATTCATAACATAAGATTCAGTAACCAAGATAACCTTGAGCATCTCAAGTCTAAGGATACTTGTACCATTGCTATGATGAGACTATCACTGCCATTGAATAGATATCCATGTCATTGTCTCATAATAGGTCATTCAATGTGCTTGACTACTCTAGCAAGCATCCACATGTTAACTCTAAACATCACATGTCTTCAGCTTATGAGATCAGTTGTTTGACCTAGTCAAGGAGTATAATATGTGATAGTCTATTTGGATTAACAATGTCCCATCTTATTAATCCTATGACTAGGGATAATTTAGGTATAAACACAATTTCATATGATAGGAATCTCATCATCATAATCTCATCATGATTTTTTTCATATTGTGTTACATACCAATGACTTCATTAAATGGTTTAAGATCTATATCAATTCATATGCAATGAATACCATATAATAAGAATATCTTTTATTAATAATAAATGAGTACATCAAGTGCCTATTGTGATTGCCTTTAGGGCACCTTTCTAACAATTGGGAACTCATTTCAATGTACTTAATTGAATTAGGAATGGGATTCCAAATTGGGAGGCAAGCTAAATACCTGCTCAGTCTCATTAGATTTTAATTCATTAGATTTGTTTGATATCTCATTCATTGAGTTTTACTTTCATAACTTCAACCCATTCATTAAACTTGATTAGAGTGTTTAGGATTTAATTTTCTTATTTATTGGTAGTTTAAGATTAATTAAGAATTTAAGCCAAATAAGTCCTTAAGAGATCGACCTTGGGATTAAGCTTGCTAATGTTACAGTTGGCTTATGCACTTACAAGTACACTTTGAGTAACACCAAACATTGATATCCAAACATTAATAGTCCAAACCCTATAATTTCACAGTTTGTTTCACCCTCATAAAGGATATGTCAGGTTATGAATGATATGTATTTTGTGTGCAGTAGCATTCATGAGCACTTTCACAGTTTGGTTCATGAGTGGGGGTACCCATGAATGGCACCTTCACGACCGTAAACATGTAGTTCACACTCGTGAATCTTGTTAATTTGACAAATGTAGTTTTTGGATTTTGGAGCTATATGATGGGTGAATAGATCACATGTTAAAATTTGTATGCAAGTACGATTAATCACATGTGGGTGATGGTAATGAGGTAATATGTCAATGTTATTATTTATGAGCATGGATAAATGTGATAATAGCATTCAAAAGGAAATGAGATAAATGATAAGGAATATGTTTTAAATGCCTAATTCTCTAATCTAGGACTTGACATAGGATAGATACCATATCATTGAGGGGATTTACGGTACCGTAAGATTTTTATATTAGGATAAGGTGGCTATATATATATATATATATATATATATATATATATATATATATATATATATATATATATATATATATATATATATATATATATATTGTTTGTGATTAAGTGGTATATGATTATATGATATGCGGTTTTGATGGGATTTTCCCCATGATATGATATATGTATAAAAGGTAAAATGCTTGTATTGTCATGCATTAGGTTAATTGTTATGATCATGACATAATGAGATGAATATGTATATTATGTAATAACTTGTATGATTACATGTATGAATTTTTATGTCTATATTTACTAGTAAACTTTTAGTAGCTTAGCATGTGGATTTCTTGCATGCATGTTTGGAGCCTAGTAGTTAGAAGAAGTTGATTGGAAGAAAACAGCGCCTATACAGAGTCTAGTCCAACACCCATTTCAGAGGGTTGGTTTCATGACATCATTTGATTTCTTTTTTTATATGTCATGGATTTCTGGGTTTAGTTTTGCGTACATGTCTTTTCATTTCAAGGAATATGAATTTGCTATAAATGTTGTATTTTACAAACATCAGGCCAGTTTAGCCCAAAGCTGGTTGTATATGAAAGTAATCTTATGTACCAAAGTTTATGCATATTTTATGGTTTTGTACCAGGATTAATATGGTTATATAAGATAAAGTTTTACAAAAAAAAAAATTAAATTGCATAGGTTTTCATAATAGGATCATGTAGCATCTACTGTTTTAGTTGGGGTTAAACCTAATTAACGGTGAGGGCATTACACATTAATTAGTGTTGGTGCTATTCAAGCAAACATCTTAATCAAATGACTATTTAAACAAAATATTTCCAGTGGCTCTCACATCTATGTTAGGATTTTATGTCTTAATTAAAAGTAGTATTTAATTGCTTCAAATATTGTAGTCTTATTTCATATATTTAATACTCCTTTCGTAGTCCTTAATTTAGCCCCTTCTAACATCTATGCTAATCAATCATTATTTATTTATTTATTTATTTATTTATTTATTTATTTATTTATTTATTTATTATTATTATTATTATTATTATTATTATTATTATTATTATTATTATTATTATTATTATTATTATTATTATCAGGATGGGTTCACTGGCATACTCCTTTTATCAAAAAAGGGTTAACGGCCAAATGCATGTTTGATTTTTTTTTTCTCTCTTTCATCTTCTTTATTATTTTAGGTTCTAAACTCATATCATAAATTCCAATTTAGGTCCTATGAAGGTTTCAATCACCAATATCTCAAGGTCTTATTATTTTAAACCACATAAGTTCCTTCCAAAAGTGTCTTGGTTTAAGTCCAAATTTCAAGATACAATTGATTTCCACTTCATTTGATTCATTAATAATTTAATTTTTCCAACTATAACCAATTAATCAACAATTACTAATTAGAATGAACTATTTTGGGTCCATCATCCCCACTATGCCTCAACCTAACACCATTTTTGCTCAAATTCAATTCATTTCTTCATTATTTCTCTTTCTTAACTTAGTCCTTCCTCTAATTAATCAACCCAAAATCTAACAAACTCAAATTCTCCATCTTATAGTCTCGGTCATATAGGAAATTTTTACCAACAAGTTGTCTTAATAAATTTTAAGTTTATTAGCTCTTTGTTTAACTTAGATTAATTTGGCTTTGGGTCCAACAATATCTCGGTCAACCTTCACTCCACCCTTCAACAATTATTCTTTTCTCCTTACACATGCATGGCTCGGTTTATACCTCCCAACATACCATCAAGCTTCAACAACCATAAATAAATCAAGGAAATAAAGATAAACAAGGAAGAGATTAGTATTTCATCATAAAAAAATGACTAAATAAAGGAAATTGAGAAGAGAATCAAAGGAAAATGATTTTGGCTAAAACCCAAAGATTTTACAAAATCATTTCTTCTTTGCATGCTTTGGTGACTCATCCCAACACATCAACTCTTAAGCTTCATCAACATAAAATAGAAGAAAGGAATAAGAGTAGAATTATAAACGAATTTTTAAAATGAAGAAGAAGAAAATAAAATGAAAAGAACCAAGCATGGACACACAATTTCTCGACCAAAATAAGAAATCATTTCATCTTCAACTCTCCACTAACCAAGACCACTAGGTGTTTCTTTGCTCTTCTCTTATTTCAATTCTTACATGCAAAGACTCTATAATCTATTCCAAGCTTCTCTCTCAAGTGAAAAACCATGACTAAGCCTCTAAATGGGTTTTCTCATCTCAAAGTGTCTCAGCCTCTTGTAGAAAATGGGTTGGGGTTGAATTGTTCTCCCGACTCTTCTTGAATTCCACTAAAATAACTATTCTAAACTCAAAATGGTGTTTGGGTAGCAAGAATTTAAGAGAGAGGGAAAATGGGAGGAGGAGAGTGTATGATTTTAAAAGAAGAAAGAAGAGAATGGGTTTTGTTAAAGAAAGAAGAACATAAAAAATGGCCATTCTTCCTTTATATAAATATATATATAGTTAAGTGAAGAATTGCAGTAACTGTAGATGCCCAAAATGGATAGAGGCATTTACGGTAAAGAGCATGACCACAAAAAAGGCTTAAATCAACATAAGTGCAACCACAACATGTAAAGGGAGATTGTGAGTTTCATAAGAAGTCAGAGGGAAAAATGTGACCACAATTTAGGGTCTAATAGGAAAAATAAATGTTGTAACAACTAGTTGTTAGATATAAGAAGAAGAATTTGTTAGTAACGGCTCTATGGAGTAATGAGGCTATAAATAACTCACCAAAAGCCACACAAAGAGAAAAACAACCTCTACTCAAGATTTTCCAATTTGTTTCTTCATCTTTTATAACAATTATTGTATTAATTTGAGAGGGAAATGATTTAAGTACTCAACCATAAAATACTTGAGGAAAGGTTTTGAATGAGCCTAAGATAAAGCTTTAGGAAGGGTTTAAGAGTTAGCCTAAATAAAACTCTTATTGTAAGAGGTTTTGAATGAGCTCTTAGTAAAAGTCTTCTTATGGTTATAGTGTGAGCCCTTGGAAAAACACTTAAAGTTTAGAGTAAGCATATGTGAAAACTCTAGATAGGTTGGGTGTGAGCCTTGGAAACACTTTGTTGGGAGTGAGCTAATGAAAACTTCACACTTGTACTATTTGTGAGAAATAGTGGAAAAATCTCAATTGAGATTGGGAGGGATTGTTGCCCAATTGGATATAAATCTTATGTGTCTATATCTCTCTATCTTTTTATCTTTTATTTATCCATTACAAAGTAAATTATGCATTCCATCAATTCATCCCTTCCCTTTTAGTGCATGTCTTCCTTACAATTGGTATTAGAGCTTTGGTCTCACATTCAAAGCTTAATTGCGTGAGAAAAGATCGAATATGGCAAATAAAGGGAGTCATTGCCTCAATCTTTTTTTTTGGTAGGTCACAAGCTACACCCAATGGAATCATAAAGTGGAGATATACTTGGATAATGACAGCATGGACTCATGGGACACTATCTTATAAGAATGGAAGCCACCATCTAAGGAGATCAACAGTGAGATGGAGCTAAATCTATGAAATGATTGGTTGGAATCACAATGAAAGGCATATGGAAAAAATAAAAGAGCAATAACAATTCTCCTTGCCTCATTATCAATGGAAGAATGCTTAAGAGTGCAACATTATCAAAGTACACATAGAACATTAGAGAATTATCATGAAGGGACTAAGTAAGTAAGGTCCCAAAATTCCAATTGTTTGTGAAGGTGTACGAGGACTTCCAAATGAACCTTTATAAGAGCATAATTGAGATGGCCAACTAGCTCCTAACAATTGTCAATGGCTTGAAGTAGCTAGAAAAGCTCTATAACCTTAAAGATATCAACAATAAAATTTTGAGGAGTCTTCCTATGAAGGAGTACGAGTCAAGGATCAATGACATTGAGGAGGCCAATAAAGAATTAAGTACCATTCCAATTGATGTGCTCATTGGTAAAATTCTCACCCATGAGATGGCTTTAGTAAAGGAGAATGAGTTGCAATTGATCCAAATGACTTTTTTTGATATCCCATAAACAGATACATATTAGACTTAGCTTCTAGCTTGTCTAACATTGTCCTTTTCATATAAGCAGGACAACCCTATGCTTTCATGTGTGAAAGAATAAGTTTCTTGCTATTCCACATCTCATATAAAGTAACATCATCTGACTTAGATAGAACTCTGTCTAAAATATATACAGTAGTTTTTAGTGCATAGCCCCTGAAAGACTTAGGGAGTTCTGCAAAACTCATCATAGACCGCACCATGTCTAGCAAGGTTCAGTTTCTTCTTTCTACCACACTATTGTGTTGTTGTATGTAAGGTGAAGTCCACTGAGATAATATCTCATTATCTCTTAGATAAAACTGAAACTCCTAACTTAAGTGTTCTCCACCTTGATCTGATCTTAATATCTTGATACTCTTATCAAGTTGTTTCTTTAAATTATTTTTGAACTTTTTAAATTTTTCAAAGGCTTCAGATTTGTATCTCATTAGATACAAGTACCTAAATGATTATTCATTGATAAAGGTAATTAAGTAACTAAAGCAACCTATAGTGGGCACTAACATTGGGCCACATACATCTTTATATACTAGGTCCAATAGCCCATTAACACATTAACACTTCCCATTAAAAAGGTGATTTTGTCATCATTCTTAATAATACAAGACTCACATGTATCATGTGATTCATAATCAAATGACCCGAAGTCATCAGCCTTGTATAACTTAGTCATGTGTCTCTCATTTATATGGCTAAAATGACAATGTCATATATAATATGGTTTAAGATTATCTAACTTTTGTCTGTTATTATTGATATTGAAGATTGAGCTAGACATATAAAGAATATATTCCTTTGCAAATTGTGACAGTACCATACAAACCATATTAAACAATTGTTGTTACTAATAGTTAAATCAAAAACCCTTTCTACTTAAACAAGAAACATATATAATATTCTTTTGTCAAAACTGAAACAAAATAACAATTGTCTAGTTCTAAAATAAGTCCATTAGGGAGAGAAAGTACATAAGTTCATACAACTAATGTTACAACTCTTGCTCCATTTAGAGAATATATTATAGATAATGAACTTTTTAAAGACTTGTTTAAATAAATGAATTTTAATAAGGAAAAAAAATGTTCTTATCTTAAGAATAGTTTAGAGGATTTTGAAAATGAAATTTTATCTCTTAAAAACTCTTAATGATTTTCTTAGAATATCATTAGATGATATTTACTCTAATACTTCAACCTTTAATTCTTTGGTTAAAGAAAATGAATCTTTGAAAAATGAGGTTAAAGAGTTAAGAATTTCAATTTCTAAGTTTTTTTTTTTTTAAAAAAAAAAAGAAAAAGAAAGGAAAGCTTGGATACTCTTTTGGTATCTCAAATGTCTCATTTGATTAAAGAAGGTTTAGACTTCAAAGAGGATTCATCTTCTACACCCTCATCTACTTCTATTCATTTTCTAAAGGCCTCTACACCTTAAGTTTCTAATATAGAGGTGATAGGCAAAAAGGCTCATACCAAGACACACACAAAACCTCTAATTCAAAAGAGAATTAGAAAAGACTCACAATATCCTAGTGGCAAGTCTCAAAGAACTAATTATGCATTTTTATATAAGAGGCATGTTTCTAGGATACTCTACACACCATATGTATGCCCATGCATTCAATCTAGTTTTAAAGATGTGGTGAGGTCAATACCATATGCAAAAATGGCATGAGAAAAGGAAAATTTTCAAATCCAACTTACAATGCCTTATTGCATGAGATTAGGCCATATTAATTCATTTTGTTTTAGAAGGAAAACTTATATATAACTTCTAATACTAACGTACATAGACCCAAGTTAAAATGGGTACCAAAAGGCTAAATTACTTGAATTTTTGTAAGTATGTCATACATCTATAACAAATGTAACTGGAATCAACAAGTACAAAAGTGGATGGCTAAGGCACATAATCAAAATTTGGCATCCCTCAAAGGTAAAAGGATTAATGGGATGAGCTAACCCATCACTCTCTAAGATACAATAAGTGAACATTTGGTATCAAGCATCTTCAATAATTGGTATCAATTACTTTGAACAACAAATGACATCTAAAAAATTGGTATCAATTGGACCAAGCAACTTCACCTTGACTTTTGGAGCTTCATAGCAACAATTGAGAGGGAGCAAGGACACCAAAGCAATTGAGAGTGATGAATGAAAAAAGATGAACAAATTGAGGGGGAGCTAGCCCAAGAAAATGCCAATCAAAAGGATGACAAATTGAGAGAGATCAAGCCCAAAAGAGGGAGTAAGCCACAAATGGGGGAGAAATAGATTCCATAACAATTGGTATCTATTAGCCTTCATGCATTTTTCATTTTATTTAACAATTGGTATCATTTTGGGAAACATTAAAAAAATTGATTGATAGAAAAATGTTTTTATTTCCCTCCTTTTACTTTGCATAAAATGCTTTTTTTTTTTTAATTTTTAAAATCTCTTTTATTTCTTTCCATCTCTTATTGTCCTAAGTGGTGCATTAACCTTGACAAAAATCTAGTAATTTTTTGCAAATGGGAGAAATACTTGACAAAAGGGAAAAGTTTATTTGAAAGCTAAATTTTTTTTTTAAAAAAAAAGAGATATTTTGAAATAAAAGGGGAGAGATAATTTTTCAAATTTTGATTTAAATTGGTTGGCACACATATTCAATTTTGAGCTTTTTAATTTTTTCTTAATTTGATTATCAAAATAAAAAAGGGGAGATTGTTAGCATAAGTAATGCATCTCTATTTTGATCTTGACAATTAAATTGAAAGTCGCTAATATATTTGTTGAGTGTTATTTTGTAAGTCTATGAGTTTCATAGTATTTGGAGTGCAAACACATCGTGAATCTTGAAAAAGTTTGGCAGAACCTCTAAATCACGACACAGTGAATATTGTTACCCATGATAGTGAAATTGTGAGCGCATCTCAACATTAGCAATTGGGAATCCAATAGAGCTAAATCTGATGTAGAAACAATGGAGATCGTGACTTTAAGTTCAATCATAGAGTCATAGCGAAAGAGGTATCGTAACTGCATCAAGGGCCAACATGAAAGCGAAATTCATAATGCCAAACCTGCCAAAAGCTAACCAAGTCCAATATACCATGTGTCCAAAAGGGTTATGATTAAAACCAAATTAGCACTGCGATATAGAGAAACGCGACTGTGATTGCAGCAACTAAAGTTACCCAAAATGGATAGAGGCATTTGTGGTGAAAAGCATGACTGCAAAAAAGGCTCGTGACAACAAAAGTGTGATTGATACTTGGAAAGGACGACCACAAGTTTCATATGAGGTCAATCGTCGGAGTCGAGAGCTAGTCAGATGCAATCATATGTCACTAGCTGTTAGGAGCTTAAGAACATTACTAGAAAAATATTCTATAATGACTAGAAACATCATCCTTAAAAATAAAAAATTGTTCAATAAAACTTTTTAGCGACCAAAAATGTCGTACGTCACTGTTATAGGCTTTGCCGTAAAAAGTATTTTGCGACCATAAAAATATAGTCACGAATGATTAATTGCGAAAGCGTATATCATGGTTGCAAAAAATACACAATAGCAACCAAATTTTATATGAATAGCAACGACATTTTTGTCATTATTGTCTTTTGAAAATCCAGTAATCAACTAGTTGCGACGAAAATTCTAGTTGCAACTAACGTTTTGCAAAATGCATTACATGATCGTAATTGAAACTAGTTTCAATTTTTGTGAAAAAAAAAAATTTAGTCGCTAATAAGGCTTGAAATATGATCAATATTGCTATTATTTATTAATTATTCATCTATATTCTTGCTATTTTGTTAATACATAGATTATAAAATCAAATACACAAATGAAATTACAAATATTTTTATATATAACAATATAGAAATTACATTGTTAATTAAGTCAATGTAAATTGTTTTAAGCATAGATACAAAAAAATCCCCAAACAAAAATATCAAAAATATCTAACCCCATTCAAAACAACAACATGAACAAAAAAAATGAATATGTAGTCCCAAAATATAAGTTAATTCTTGTTGAACATCACTTGTAACTTTTTTCATCCTGTAAACAGTATACATACATCATGTAGATTCCTAAATTAAATATTTACTATAACATAGCAAATAAAGAATAAGTTGACTCATGATTTCAATATAGTTCACAAAAACACTTACCTTAGACTAATTTGGCTAGTTGTTTTGATATCTATTAGATAGTCAAATATATATGCAAATAAAAAAAGTAAAGGGGTTGTAAAGAGAAAAAAAAAACAAATTCTATGAGTAGTTTATCGTTAAATTGTTGTAAGTCTATGTTAGTATAAGGTAGCACATCACATGCATGGATTTACTCATGTAAGGCAATTGTCTAGGAGTTTTGGACAGTTTGGATTTATTCAAAAAACATGAAAAGGGATACATATGCATTATAAGAACCTATAGGCAATCAATCATTAAATTGATAACCTAACCATGAAAAGTGGACTTGAACCAAATCTTGAAACCCTACCAAAAATATAATAAACTGAATCAATGCAATTGCAAAGACCAAAACTTAACACCCTTTAACTCTTCATAGAATCAATGTAAAAATTCATCAAGACCTAACCAACACTACTAATTGATTCAAAGAAAATGAGTCATATGCACACAATAGAGCAATCTATTTGCAAAAGGATACTCAAAGTAAAAAGACAAGTATAATATATCAATTGGTAAAAAATGTTCATAAGCAATCTACCTACAGAAACCACTATCAACAAAATTACTATAAAATCAATCCAACCCATATGATAAAAGTTCACCCGAAACAAAAAAAAATTCAACAACAATTTAATAGCAATCGCATTTTTCTCCTTTTAGTTAACTATTTATGACAACATGTAGGGACATAAATGTATACAATAATAGCATTTAAAAATATTTACCTCAAAATGAGGTGTCAATGTATAGCAAACATTAGTTCCATATATACACTTTGGTAAAAGAGGCTGTAGAATAACATAAAGTAGAAACTAAAATTAGAATAGCATCACCTAAACTTGCAATTATCTTTGATTTTAATGGATTCATCATGAACCTAAAATAATTTTATATTAATAGACTAATAATAATAGTCTTATCTTTTAAAAAAAATTAAGTGCAAAATTTCTATGAGCCAAAGAAGCCTAATTCATAAAATTTTAGATATAAGTCAAGTAAAGAATCCCATTTGGGCTTTCAAAGCAAAATTAAAACTTAATGATGTGAATGACTAATTAAATTGATCATGTTATTAAGGATATACCTGAATAATCCCAACTCCTTAACATATTTATAAACATATGATAGCTAACCTTTTTGTACTTGATGATAACTCACTAACAGTTGGAGACACCAATTAGGAACATTACATTAGTATTTTATATTGTTCAAATATGTTATATCCTAACTTGGCGCATAACAATATCCCACCTCTTGCCCCTGAATTTTGCATAGAGGAATTAAAAGAAAAGTTCTATAATATAATTCAGTATTTTATTTTACACATTTCTTCATTCTCTCACATTGAATCAAGGCAGTCATTCATTAGTTAACATAACTGAACTATTACAAATTCTTGAATTAACAAACTGAAATTCATATGGAGAAGAGAGAATTTGACCATCTCATCGTCGAAGAAACAAATATATTTGTTGAGAGCATTATTAAAGATTGGTAATGTCATCATTTTGGAGGTATTAGGAGAAAGTTTCATATTCAAATATTAATGTTGTACTAATTAAAGGCCAATAATATAAATCATGCACCACCCATGTAACTCCATTTTAGAAGAAAGTTTCATCGCTAGATTGTTGTTAATCATATTTATTTATTAATCATTGACAACAATACAAATTAAAAGCAATGACAACAAATTTGAATGCCTTAACTATTCACCTCAAGTTCCCTATATAGTTGATGAGTAATGAGGAACACTGAGGCGTCAACACATTTCAATGAAGGGCATCGTGATGCCTGATAAAGCACCCCATAATGACAAATTGAAAATGTAAAGCAAGGTTATATGGTAAAGAATTCAAAATATTATGAAAATATCTACTCTGTAATCATTATCTACCAATCTATGACACATTCAAGATACACACGTAAACAAAAGCATACACACTCCTTTTGTTGATTCTTCTTTTGCTTTAAGAAGTAGCAGTGTAGTATGATTCATGACATGAAGTATACATTCTAACCATACAAACTAACACACTTGTTCGCTCCATTTTTCCATTAGTCCTAGCATCCAAAAATCAAAACTCTATTAAATTGTGGACACTTCTCTTAAAAATTAATTATAGTTTCCCTTTTTCTACAAATCAAAAAAGCTAATTTAAAAAATGGAAAAAAGGAAATATCATAACTCTAATAAACCCATAAAAGTAGCATTGAAGGGATATATATATATATATATATATATATATATATCCCCAAAAATTGAAAAATGCAGCCAATTTAAGCATATAATACATAATATGATTCACCAAACCATACTACTGGCAAGATATACAACTGGGCTTGTCAATGAGGGACATAGTTCGTCATAAAAAACAAAGTAGTCTAACAACTAATAAGCCAACCCATAAAACTGGCAACAATTTATTACTGGCAAATCACAAAGCTTTTAAGTCCTTATATGCGCTAATAGAAAAAGAAACTAAACCTATAACTCAAAATTATCAACATTAACAAGCCAAATATGATTTAACGAAAATGGATCGAACTAATATGCAGAATGAGAATAGCAGAGAAATGGCAAATATGAGGTAGGAAGAAATCTGAGAGAGAGAGAGAGAGAGAGAAGAATATATTCATTTGCTTGGAAAAAAATATGACCAGCACCCACAATGGAGAATGTTATTATAGTCGTTGTACACCCTGGCAAGAATGCCAGCACAACAACTCACTAACAGAATTGGAAATAAAATGACAATATTAATGCAGAAATAATAAAGATGCTTATCTAGGTAGGAACGACAACAGTATAACCAAAACAACTAGCTCACTCAATTTTTTTACACATAATATTCCCTTCCCCTTCAAAAGACCTTGTCCAAAAGGTTAAGGTTTGGAAACCTATACTGGATATCATACAAGAGTTTCAAGTAGCTTTTTCTAGGCGCACATCAGACCATTGGATTAAGACTTTAGTTGCAGCCTTATTGCCTCTCTTGACTAGTTTCCTATCTAAAATAGCTACAAGAGTAGGAGATGAACAAAAGGTGTAGGTAATGCAGCTGTTGGGTTAGCAGTAGGAGGAATGGACCTCTTGAGCTGTGAGACATGGAATACTGGATGGATGTCTGACACTGGGGGAAGTTGTAGTTTGTAAGCTGCCTTCCCAATCTTGTCTTCAATACAATATGGCCCATAGTATAAGGGTGAGATTTTGTTGTACTTCCTCTATGAAACAGTAAGTTGTCTGTAAGGTTGCAGCTTAAGATAAACCTAGTCTCCAATTTGGAAGGTCCTATCTGACCTATGTCAATTTGCTTGTTGTTTCATCCTATGTTGAGCCCTTTGCAAGTGATACTTCGTGATCTGTAATTGTAGAAACTGGTCCACAACAACCATTTTGGAATCTCCAGAAAAATAAAGAATATGAATAGAAGGAGGCATGCCGTAAACCACCTCAAAGGGAGTAGCCTGAATTGATGAGTGAAAATTTGTATTATACCACCATTCAGCCAAAGGTAACCACTTGTACCATTGATGAGTATTTTCTCCTTTCATACATCTAAGATAAGTCTCCAAACACCTGTTAACAACTTCAGTTTGATCATCTGTTTGGGGATGATATGCAGTGGACCTCAACAACTCTACTCCTTGTAGCTTAAATAATTCCTACCAAAATGCGCTAACAAATATTGGATCTCTATCATTCACCATAGAAGAAGGAGTACCATGCAACCTAAACACATGCATGAAGAATAATTGAGTCACTGTTGCTACAGAGAATGGATGACTAAGGCCAATAAAGTGAGCATACTTGTTGAACCTGTCTACCACCACTAAAATAACATATTTCCCTTGTGACTTAGGCAGCCCCTCAACAAAATCCATACTAATATCAGTCCAGATGCCCTCTGGTATAGGCAAAGGTTGCAGCAGCCCTGGAGTGTTAACATTTTCAGGCTTGCAAGTTTGATAAATAGCACATTGCCTTATATAATTCCTTACATCTTTCTCCAACCCTTTTCAAAAAAAAAATGAGTTTGACTCTTTTAATTGTAGCTTGCATTCCAGAATGCCCACCAGTTGCGGAATCATGCACGATCTGCAATATTTTCTGTTTAAGGTTGAAATCATTTCCCACCACTAATCTCCCTTTTCTCCTTAACAAGCCATCAATCCAAGAAAAGGCCCCCTGTTTTAGTTTACCGTTCTGTAAAGCCTCAATCACAGCTTGAATATTAACATCCTGTTGCCAACTAGCCTTAACTTCAGGCAACAAGTTGCTAACTAGCGAGGAGAGTGTCAAAGCAGCTAACTGAGAAAAGGGAAGTCTGGTAAGAGCATCAGCAGCTGTGTTATCCTTGCCTTTCTTGTAGGAGATAGCAAAATCATACCCAAATAGCTTAGCTATGTATTTCTGTTGATAGGTAGTTGTTATCCTTTGCTCCAATAGAAATTTCAAACTGTGATGATCATTTTTAATTAAAAAAAATGTCTATGAGCAATATAATGATCCCATTTCCTAACTGCATACACAATAGCTAACAATTCTTTTTCATAGACAGAGAGTGAAGTATGTCTTAGAGCTAATGCTTTACTGATATAAGCTATTGGATGTGAATCCTGCATCAGGACAGCCCCAATTCCACCATCACTAGCATCTGTTTCTATGACAAATAATTTTTTTGGAGATGGTAAGGCCAATACTAGAGTTGTGATTAAGGCATTCTTGAGGTTAATAAAAGCACCCTTTGCTGCTACAGACCAAACAAAACTATCTTTCTTCAACAGGTCAGTCAAGGGTTTGCTCAAAACTCCATACCCTTTTATAAATCTTCAATAATAGCCAGATAGCCCTAAATATCCCCTAAGCTATCTCAAATTTCTCAGAACAGGCCAAGTAGCCATGGCTTCTATTTTCTTAGGATCAGTAGATACCCCATTCTTACTAATAATATGACCTAAATACTCTACTGCTGATTCACCAAATGAGCACTTACTCAACTTAGCAAACAAGTGATGTTCTTGTAACTTTTGAAACACTAATCTTAAATGTTCAACATGGATATGCATATCCTTACTGTAAATAAGTATGTCATCAAAGAATACCAAAACAAATCTCCTCAAAAGGGGCCTAAAAACTTCGTTCATAAGGCTTTGAAAGGTGGAAGGAGCATTAGTGAGACCAAAGGGCATCACTACAAACTCATAATGGCCATCATGTGATCTAAATGTTGTTTTAGAGATGTCATCAGGGTGCATTCTAATTTGGTGATATCCAGACCTAAGATCAGGTTTGGAAAACACAGCAGCTCCATGTAATTCATCTATTAACTCTTCAATGATAGGGATGGGGTATCTATCTTTAATAGTTTGCCTGTTTAATTCCCTGTAATCTATGCACATTCTCCAACTATTATCTTTCTTCTTAACCAGCACTATGGGAGAAGAAAAAGGGCTCACACTAGGTTGTATAACTCCACTTTTAAGCAATTCTTTTATCATGTTTTCAATTATTGTCTTTTGAACAAAAGAATACTTATAGGGCCTAATGTTCACAGGCTTTGACCCTCCATCAAGGGTATTCTATGGTCATGTGACCTATGAGGTGGCAAGGTTTTGGGTTCTTCAAACAAAGATGTAAACCCTGATAATAAGTGAGTAAGTGCAGGATCTTTTACCTCTAAAACTTCATTTGTTTGAAAAACATTGAGTGTTACTATTCTTCCTTCCGACATCTGTACAATGTAGGTGAGAGGAGTGAGGTGTTGTAGCAGCTTAGTCATTATCCTATTTGAGACCATCCTTATTGAAGTAGAGTTAATGCCCTGAAGCTGATAAGGTCTGTCACCCAGAGAAAAAAACATCCTGAGTTGTTTAAAGTTCCATACAATGTCACCAAGGGTAGACAACCAATGAATCCCTAGCACCATTTCACAGCCTCCTAAAGGCATCATCAGGAAGTCAGCCTCGAAATGTTGACCCTGCATCTCCCATTCAAAATGCTTACAAGCATGTGCACACAAGATTTCTCGACCATTTGCTACAATGATTCTGACAAGTTCTATTGATTGTAACTTGCATCCCAATCCCTTGGTTACTGCTAAATCAAGAAAATTATGAGTGTTGCCTGAATCAATTAATAAATGAATGGACTTCTTGTTGTGCCTTCCCACTACCTTCATTGTCTGGTAGGCCCTCTCAGTAAACCCCTTGAGTGCATAGAGTGACAAATTTGGTGAGGCATCTATGTTTCCATCATCATTCCATGAAAATGATTCTTCCACCTCTCCTATTTCTTCTTCAGGTTCCTCCTGCACCACCACCATGTGAATCTATTTCTTCTTACACTATGACCTGAGGTGAATTTCTCATCACACCAGAAGCACAAGTTCTTAGCCCTCTTTTCATTCAACTCCTCATCAGTCAATCTTCTGGTTTTGGTTGGTGTCATTCGATTGTTATTAGATAGAAATAAGGGAGCGAACTTGGCATTAAAAGCTAAGGTATTCTGTTTGGTTGCATCTGGGGTTGGTAGGATGGGAGGTTTTGATATCAGGTTTATGGTTTGTGGTCTAAAATTGGGAGAAGAGATAGGAGTGGTTGTAATGGCCCTGTTGGCATAAGTTTTTGGGGACTTGATGGTGGTAAGATATGACTCCTGGATACGAGCTAGTGCATAAGCCTGTTGTAAGGTTTTGGAGGCATGCATCCTCACAGGAATACGTAGCTCATCCTTGATCCCACTCAAGAAATAGCTCAACGAGTAATCTTCATTTAAGGTTACTCTGTGGGAGAGTATATCGAATTCCTCCAAGTAATCTTGAAGAGACCCAGTTTGTACCGAACCCTTGAGATTAGCCATTGGGTCCTCATAGATTTTCTCACCAAAATTCCCCTTAAAGGCCTCTATATACTCCTCCTAAGGAGGTTCACCCATTGTGCCTTTATTCTTAACATAACTTTGATGCCACTGTAAGGCCTTACCCTCCATGTGGATTGCAGCAAGTCTAACCTTAGCGTTTGAAGGAGTAGTATCAACCTGAAAAATCTCTCACATTTGAGCAACCAACCTTCTAAATCGTTTCCATCAAACCATGGAAACTATATTTTGGTGAATCTGGTGACCATTTGGTAACTGTCACCATTAACAGCTTGGTGAGGATGAGTAGTGAGGTCAATGAAAGGAGAAACAGTAGGATTTGATTGGTCTCCTACAACTGGGTTATGAGTTGCTGGATGCGATGATGAAGCGGGTGATGGGTTTTGGGTTGGGGTGGTGCATTGATGGAAGAAATGAGAGTTTTAAGCTCACTCATCATGCCAGTAAATAGTTGTTCCTGTTTCTGATTATTTTCTTGTAACATTCCTTTCACCATATTACGGATAGACTCTTCAAACTTTTTCAAATCTTGGGATTGGGTGTGGTCGGAGACAACCATTGTTACCAATAGTTTGGATTTGACGAGAGCAAGAAAAATCAGATATTAAAGTCGAGGATTGATGCTCTGATACCATATGATTCAACGAAAATGGATCAAACTAATATGTAGAATGAGAATAGTAGAGAAATGGCAAATATGAGGTAGGAAGAAATCTACGAGAGAGATAGAGAGAAGAATCTATTCATTTGCATGGAAAAAAACAAGACCAACACCCACAATGGAGAATGTTATTATAGTCGTTGTACACCCTGGCAAGAATGTCAACACAACAACTCACTAACAGAATTGGAAATAAAACGACAATAATAATGCAGAAATAATAAAGATGTTTATCCAAGTAGGAACAACAACAGTATAACCAAAATGACTAGCTCACTCAATTTTTTTACACATAACAAAATAACTCCCAAATAGAAATACAAAAAGAAAATACCCCAAACAAGGCATTATCTAAAATAAAGACAGAGAAGCATGAGCATACCAAAAATCACCGCCACAAAAAGGCGAGACAGATCAAGAAGTAATGGATTGAGGAGCAGAGCTAAAACAACGAAATATAACAGAGACGCAAATGTTGAGGCGTTGGTTTTAAAGAAAAAAAAGAGATAAAATTTGAAAGATTTATAATTCTTAGATAATAATAAAGAACTAAAGCACACAGGGATTGATTATTGCATATAAAAAAAATTGGGAGGTGAAAAATATTTCATTTCTCCACAGTAGCAATGTATTTCTCGCAAAACAAATTAATATAGCCTCAGATAACTTATTGGAACTTAAAATTTTAATTACCTTGAGGAGACGTTAAAAGGAATCGATGAAAGTAGAGCTTAGAATTGAAACAAGATGCAATTAAACTGATGAGAGAAGGCAAAAACAAAAATACAAAAAAAAAGAAGGAGAAACTTTAGATAGAGAATGGCACGAAAGAGAGAGAAAATGGAAGAAAATTGGATTTTATAGCTACATTATTTGATAGCAAGATTAAAACGTAATGAGGGAAGAAAATGGGAGTTTCTAGATATATAGGTTTTCTTCGTAGTTTGATAGTAGGATGGAGTTTCAAGCAATTTGGGTTTTCAATTCTATTTTTTTTAATAAGTACTATTTTATTATTGATTCCTGCTGAAGAGTCCTGCCCATTTTTAGACAATAGCAGCGACTGGGATTGACATATTCCGACAATTATTTTATATCATCGCAAAAATTCATATATTTTGGTAAATTTAATGACTAGTCAAAATTTTGGTCGCTATTTATCCACTTATATATAGATGAATTTTTTGTCATCGCTAAAAGTTAGTCACTAAAGGTCTTGTTTCTTGTAGTGAAAATTGCGATCGCGAAAGGCAATGCGTGTCTTTGATTTTGAGTTTGATAGCAAAGAGAAATGTTGTAGAAACTATAAAAATAGGAGAATAAGGATTTGTTAGTAGTGAGCGATAAATACTTCACCAAAAGCCACACAAAGAGAAGAACAACTTCTCTAGTGTCCAAACTTCGCCAATTTGTTTCTCCATCTTTTAATAACATTTTTTTGAATTAATTAAGAGATGAATGATTTAAGTTTTTAGCTATAAAACACTTAGAAAAAAGTTTAGAGTAAGTCTGTGATAAAACTTTAGGAAGGGTTTGAGAGTTAATCTAAGTAAAACTCTTGTTGTAAGGGATTTTGAATGAACCTTTAGGAAAACTTTTGTTGGGATTAGAGTGTGAATCTTTGGAAAAATACTTCAGGTTTAGAGTTAGTTCTTGTGAAAACTTTAGATAGGTTAAGTGTGAGTCTTGGAAATATTTAGTTGGAAGTGATCTAGTGAAAACTCTACACTTATACTATTTATGAGAAATAATGAAAAAATTCCAATTGAGCATGGGGATGGAACATAGGAATTGTTGTCCAAACTATTATAAATTTTATGTGTCTCTATCTCTCTTTATCTTTTTATTTAATGTATTCCACCAATTCATCATTCCTTCTTGATGCACATCTTTCTTACAGTTTCAATAGGGGAAACAATCAAAACTTTTTAGGTTTGCTTAATCCAAGTAAGTTGTCTAGATAGAATAATAAGATGGGCATTGGTGTAATTATCTAATTTTTTTGATAAGGTTTTTGAAGTTGACACAGGCGTCCTCATTGGAAATCTTATATGGAGTTGCATTTACAACTCGCTCAAAATGGGTTATCTTAACTCGTCCTATTATTGGTTAATTCCCACACAAAAGTTTTGTCTCTAATGCTAACGGGGTTAATAGATTTTGGAAAATCTTTGGTAGGTATGAAATCTCTTTTTATGATGCATAAATTTCAAATCAATCAAATAATAAAATATTTGTGCAGTTTTGTAAAATAAATTTATAAATTTTTTTATGGATTTCCTTTCTTTCACCTAGATTGTTTTTGAAAAACCCAGATTTCTTTTTTTTAATGTATTGTAAGATGTATAAAATTCATCATATAGAAAATTTCTTATCAACTCCAAATTTCTTCTGTAAAACATTAATTGGTTCATGAACAATATTATTTGTAATGGCAGAAAAGGTTGGTGAAGTTGGTTTTGTGGTTCATCAAACTCAGATTTTGTAGACTAGTTGAGGTATACTCGTCGTGTAATAAACATTCTGGAACATAGAACTAGGTAAGTTAGAAGTGTAAAATCTATGAGGGAAAGTAAGGGTTGAATTTTCTTGTGCTGTAAAAGGTATTTGTATAACTGAAGGGACTTTTGAGACCACCTAAATCTATAGTATTCGTGGTTCACGATTGATCAAAAAATCTATTGATGAGAACTCCATATAAATTAAGATTGACTCTATCATCATTGTACTGTATTATTTCCCTTAGTTGACTATTTGGTTTTACATTTTGGGGTGGTTCACATTTTACTATAATTTCTAAGATCCAATATTCTTTTAATTGGGTTATATCTTAATATTGAATAGATATAGGGATGAAAATGTATGATTTTGTAAGCTCTGTTTGGGAAACCTAACCTCATCAATTGGATTGGAAAAACTAAGAATCGGCTTTAAATCTGAGCTAGTTAAAACTCAGAACAGATTGGGTAAAAGACTGGCGCTAAAATTGGCCATCTAGCCAATGTAATTATGCAAATTATATCATAAACATATGTCAATGATGCATTGTATACGACAATATTTTTTTATTAAGGTATTAATGTTGCACAAGCGTGTTCTAGATAATAATCAGGTTTATCAGTTATGACTTATAAATTTATCATTTATAACTTATAGTTTCATCACTTATAATTTATATGTTTATAATTTAAAACTTATAGGTTTATCATTTAAAACTTACAAATTCATCATTTTTAAGCTACAAGTTTATCGTATAGGTTTATTATTTAAAATTTACAGATTCATTGTTTAAAACTTACATGTTAATCATTAAAAACTTCTAGGTTCATCGTTTAAAACTTGTAAATTTATCATTTAGAATTTGCAGATTCATCATTTAGAACTTGCAGGTTTATCGTTTAGAATTTATAGATTTATTATTTAGAATTTAGAAGTTTATCGTTTATAATTTATAAGTTTATCGTTTAGAACTTTCAGGTTTCTCATTTAGAATTTACTGGTTCATCATTTAGAACTTACTGGTTTATCATCTATAACTTACAGGTTCATCATTTAGTACTTATAGGTTTATCATTTATAATTTACAGATTCATCACTTAGAACTTAACAGATTCATTATCCTTTCCATACAGGTTTATTATTTATAACTTACAGATTCATCATCTATAATTTTATTTTTTCCATTAATATTTCTTTGTTAAATACTACATTTACATCTTTAAATATAAGTTGTTAATAAAAAAACATTTAGTATGCCAAAATATTTATCTAAATTTCAATAAGTATGCAAGATAAACATCAAAATAATTTTTAATAAAGAAATATAATTGACCACATGTTCAGTTATTAATAAACAGAAAAAATTAAAAGCCAAGGCAAAGTAATGGACTTTTAATTTATTGAATTACTTGTTAAATTAATAAAAACCTTGTTAATTAATTATTGTTTCATGAAACATAATATAATTAAATAGATAGATCTGAATATAGAATTACCATACACATATTCTAAGTTCACGAAATTAAATATATATTTTGAATTCACTATCCACTCCATGTGTGCAATTGTTTTCTATTAGACGTCTCACAATTTGCATGTGTGAATGATTTAGGTTCATAATACAAGATAAATACGAATTCATGATATAAGAATTGATCTGCCAACCAGTTGACCTGATCACTGGATAACTAATTTTGGCAAGTTGCATAATTTCTAAAACTCTATTTTTTAAAGCAAGACAACATCATTTTGGTCAGAAAAAGCTCATTATACTTCGTTTAATATAAAGTAACATAAATTATATCATGGACCTATATTCACATTGCATCATAGACTCTGATTCAAAACAGCAACGTATTGTCTAGTGATTTATACATGCAACGTATTTTTAGTGTGCAATATGTATTTTTTCATCATATTCTTTTTTTCTTCTTCTTCTATTACTACTACTACTACTTTCTCTGTCTATTTTAGATTTTTTAGAAAACTTTTAATTTGCATATTTGATTTTATTTTTTGTATTTTTTTAATATTTTAGTTATTGTTATTATTGTTTGTGAAGAAAAATATTAGTTTTGATCTATTTGTGGAATAATTTGAACTAAAAATGAAAATATTTAAATTAAAAATAAGTAACGTAGAGAAAGAAAATCAAATTGTTGAAGGTTAAAAACGGTAAATTTTGGTAAAAATAATAAATATATAAGTGATGAACTTGCAAGTTGTAAGCAATAAACCTGTAAATGATGAAACTGTAAGTTTAAAATGATGCACTTGTAGTTTCAATACAATGAATCTGCAATTTTATATAGTGAACCTATAACTTATAAATGATGAACTTGTAAGTTACTATGGATGAACATATAAGTTCAAAATGATGAATCTATTGTATATTCATTAGTTTATCAAAATTCAATTTTAGAAAAGCGCACTTTATTTTATTTCACTTTATTTTATTTCGTACATGTAAAATAAAGAGATCTATAATATAATATAGATCTGGATTCATGATATAATAACCCAAAATATATCGCTGCAATTCTTTTTTTATAGAGAAAGTATCTCCTCCTTGCCTAGTTTTTTTACGTGGGAAACTCCTATTGCTCCTATTATAGTATCTCCACTAATTTTTCCAATGTGGGAACTGATAATTTTTAAAGGCAACAATGTGCTACCTTGGAGCCATGATTATTCAACATTTGACAATTTGATTCTGAATTCTAATTAGTATTCCACATTTGTCAAATTAAATGAAAGAAAATTTAAAGTTGTAGCCTTTATAATATAAATGAAATTTCATTTGAAAATTTAATTAATATAATTTCTTTAGACATATTTATTATTTTTCTTGATTAATTTTATATTGTGACTATATAATAGAATTGTATAAATTGTAAACAATTTCACTGAATGTTAAGTAAAAAACAATTATTTGCATTTTCATTATTAATATACATTATGACAAAATTTTCCTAAAAATTAGTTGGTTTTCTATCAAAAATATTATTTTAATTGAAAATGAGTACTTTAATGTAATTTTTTAATAAAATTATAGTCTAGTTTGTTTTCCCAAAATTAAAAATATATAAATAAATCAATTCTATTAATTGTTTATTAAGAAAATAAATAAAATATAGGCATTGTTATATTTAAGAATGTTATTGAACACAATTATATATTAATTTGAATTATGTATTTTTAAATTTTATTATGTATAAAAATATTAAAAATTATATTTGGTAGCATTTCATTTTAATCGGTTCAATTTAGTTTAATTTCGGTTGAATCTTTAACTACTGACTCTCTGTTTTTCCTCGTTCATTGGCCAAGCCAATTCTAAAAATTTTAGTAGAAATCCTTTTGTACTTTGAAAATGATGTTTTGGAGTAAAATCTGAAATCATGGATTGTGATGGATTTTGTGAACCAAGGCCTACTAGAATAAACAATTCCAGCATGTTGTGGTTGTGGGATTTGATATGTAAAACCACTGAATTTAGGATATTTTTATCAATCCAGAAAACTGTGAAATTTGGATTGCAGTCAAAAGAGATTGGACCACTGCAAAGGCTGGATTCGACTGAACTCAAAAGTGAGTCATGAAAATTTGTAAATCTTGTATCCATAAAGACATATGATTGATGCCTTCAAACCTTCTTTTGTAAGAGGTTTTATACCCACTCAAAGTAATCCTATGTGGGTGGATATATTTGGATTGTTTTTACCATTGTTTTTGTAAAGATCTAGAAGAAAGAACAATAATTTCAAAAGGTTTTGAAAGTTGAATATCTCTTTCTTCAGTTTTGATAGTGAATTCGGTTTTGAAAAATTAAAATTTGAAGTTTCGTAAATTTGATCCTTTTGGATTTTTGAATTTTCCAATTATCTATGGATTTTTGGAGAACTTTAACAGTGATTTCTCCACTATTGATTTTTTTTTTTGGATTTTGAAGAAGATGAGATAGAAGAGTTTGCAAAAAAATTATTCTACCAAGTATATACTCCATGTTTAAAAACACTTTGTTTTGGAAAGAGACATGGTTACAGAATAACCTACAAAAGACTCACTGTCTTACACCTTTCTTACTCTCAAACGGCTCAACAGGACTTACTGCCGAGTACCAACTTTTTCCTTGTAAAAATAATTTTCTTTTCTTGCAAATAACTTTAAATAGAACCACACTACTAGGCAATCACACTATATATATATCTGCCGAGTACCAACTTTTTCCTTGTAAAAATATTTTTCTTTTCTTGCAAATAACTTTAAATAGAATCACACTACTAGGCAATCACACTATGTATATATTAATTTGTTTCTAGCTATTAGAAACATGGCCAAATCAAATAAAATTTCAAGATGTAAATAATCTCTCTACTTTGATGTCTTTGCTAAACTTAGAAGTAAATGAGAAAAGAGAGAAATGATCTTCGCTTCACATTGGTGGTTTTTGCTGATCACACATCAATCATTAGCAAACACAATGAGGCATCTTAGCGTTTAAAATTGTTAACTAGTCACATTAGTGTAATGAGTAGCCCTTTAACCCCAATCTTCAATAGTCCACCAACCCATTTTCACAATTTATATAAGTTAATAATTAAAAAAAAGGCTACTCAACTAACTTTCATAAGTACCCTATTCAATTCAGAAAAGTATTGCTTCAAAAACTTATTCTGTAATCACGCAACCATTATTCTAATCACGCAAACAGTATTCTAATCACGCAAACAGTATTCTAATCGAAGAATGTTTAGCTTCAATGATACATACATGTCTTTCATACCTTTATCATTGATATTAGTAGCATCAATCATGCATGTCTACTCCTTTAAGCATATGTTGGCCCTATTGTGCATGCCTGGTTATTATGTCTCACAATTGTTGTTTCCTAATCTTTTCCATCTTTTTAATTCTGCCCAATTTAATTAGATAGGCTAATAAATGTGGTGGTCCTTGGACAGCTCTTGTGAGTAAATTAAATTTCATTTCTTTAAATTTTATAATCTAAAAATCTTTCATACTTAGCTTCAATTTATGGTTTTCATTTAAAGATAGAAAAAACAGAGGGACCTCTTTGATTCCCCTTTTTATGATTTTATCCTACAAGTATCAATGCTTATAATGGTTAGCATGTGTTCCCTCTTATATCAATATCTGTTTATCTATCATCTGTTCGAATACCTTGTAGGTCCTTGTTTCCAATTTCATGTTTATTTATTAACAAGCGCACCACATTGATTATCCCTTTCCAACTCTTATATCTCATCTGTCAAAACTTTTTTGAGGAAACCAAGTTTAACAAAAAATGATGTGATGATGATCTAGACATGTTTATTTAGGATACATGCATGTCACGACTTTAAATTTATGATTTGCTGCATTATCAGACAGAAATTCGACCACCATACTACTTGTCTGATATAATAAGATCGTTATTTATATCATAGACTTTGTATAGCCTTCCTCACTTGTCATTGCATGGATTCCATCATGAAGCCAACACCCTCCGAAGCACATCCTGAGACAATGGATTTTCTTTCAAATACTTGGTGCAATTTTGCAGTTCAAGCTTTCCAACCTCAGCTGCCAGATCATTCAATTGTTCTACTAGACAACACTATAGAAAAATTTGATTGCCAAAGAATTGAATTTATTTCAGTGATTTTTGTATTAAAAAAAAAACAAGCTGGATTGAAGAAGATTTATTTTTCTTGCACGAGATGGAAAAGAGTGTGAAGATAGATAATAACTCTAACTTCAACTCTCTACCGCCTTGGAAATCTAATGACGTTAAGGTAATTTACGTTATTGTAAATATCATCTACTTAATTTCATTATAGTGAATTGATAATTGATTGATTTTCTGTTCCTATTCTTAACTTGCAGTCGTGGATATGGATGCAACAAGTAATGCACCCTGAATTAAATTACAACAGAAGGAAATGGGTATGTAATTTTAAGCATTGAAAAACATTCATTCATTTTTTTAGTAGTCGTGATTATGCCACTTATGGCAGCAACATAAAACTATTATAATTTATTGTAAAATTGAAGTCATGAATATTGCAGCATATTGACAACCATTATACATGCTTCTGCTCCTACAATAAGTTGCTAATAATTTGATAATTTGTGTTAGAAAAGAATCCCACATAAGGAATTTAAGGGATATAAGAAGGGTTTAAAATTTTAATGTAACTAACATCATATTGACTTTAAAGCAATGATAAATTTACAATTATGAACTCCAACCGTCTAAATACATCAAATTCTAATATAGTATCAAAACTATAAGAGAACTAATCGTCATATGACCATAGACTCTTATGTAAAATTGGAGATAGACTCTTATGTAAAATTGGAGATCAAAGAGTGGAAAAAGCTCAAATTAAAGATTGAGTAAATCTGTGCCTCAAGAAAAGAGAAACGCATACAAATAAAAAAAATTATGGAAGCAAGTGACAATTGAGCCAAAACTAGTTACATTTGAGGGAGGGTGTTGAAAAAAATCTCATATTGGAAATTTAAGAGATAGAAAAATGACTTGTAATTGTGGTACAACTAAATTCAGATTAACTTAAATCATTTTAAAATAAATTCCAATCGTGTAAATCTATCCAATTCTAATAATTTGAAACGGTTGCTAATTAGTTACCATATAATTAATATAGGAATGGTTTTATATCTGCTGGCAACAATTTATTGCATAAATCTTATTTAACAAGTAGGATTATCTTTGCCTATTAATTTACTATACCAATATTCTACCGTTTAGCAAATATAATATAATTACTGATGCAGTTGCCATGGAAGATAGCACCTTTTAAATCGATTTCGATCAAAAAGTGGATAAAAGAGATAAAGCTAAAAAGAAAAGAAGAATAAAGGTTACAAAGAGCAGAAGTGCATGCAGCCGTAACCGTAGCAGGGGTAGCAGCTGTCCTAGCTGCAATTGCTGCTGAAAATTCAAGAAAAGGTGATAGTGGATCTGCCGCCCCCACCAGGGAGGATGCGGTGGCCTCTGCTGCCGCTTTGGTGGCAGCACAATGCGCTAAGGTGGCGGAAGCCATGGGGGCGAAGAGGGAACAGCTTAGCAGTGTGACAGGATCTACTGCTACAAGTGATATCCTCACACTCACTGCCGCCGCATCAACATGTAATTTTCTTCACTATTCTTGCTTAATTATATATATTAAATATTTTAATTTTAATAATTTTATCTAATCCTGCTAATGATCAAACGTCAATATTTAAAAAAAAAACATTAATTATTATCTACTACAACTAAAATTCAATTTACAAATGATGCAAAAAATATGTACTGTAGGTCTCTGATTGAGTATTATCAATTACTGGATTGCCTGCTAAATTAAAATGTTAACTTGATGCATCGAGTTTATAAATAGCTTTAAGAGAAAAATATATATAAATATTTTTTGATCCCTAAAGTTCATAATAAATTTCTTGTAATTAAGATCCTAAACAAAAAATTTGTTCTAGTAATTGTGTCAATTATTAATATTCTTACTTAACTAACTTTCTTAACTATCAATTTTAAATTAATTTAGTCTCTATTTATGAAACCTTAGTATGTAATTAATAATAATAAAATGAGCCCATTGAATAAATTTTCAATTAGTCCATATTTATGAAATACTTAACATCTAGTAATGATTGTCAATTGAATAAATTTTCAGTTTAGGGACTACAAGGATTAAGAATTAATAGGATAAATTGAATAAAATTTTAGATGATAGGCTTAATTTTTTATATTTCAGTAACAAATATATATATATATATATATATATATATATATATTCTCTTTTTCTTTATTTTAGTTGGTGTTATTTTCTTTGCAAGAGAAAAAGAAAAATGACTATTCGTTAGCAACGAGTGATATATCATTCGCTTGCCCATGTATTTAGAATTCTATTCTGTCTTTTCTGCTAGATGTTATTGTTTTAAATGCTTTTGGTCCGAATTTCAAGAGTATCTGAATCTATCTGAATCTGTTTAAATTTTAATGGGTAACTTTATTAGGGTTTTGGAACGAGTTTGAATAGTAATATTTAAATTCATTACAAATTTGGATAGAACACGGATAAAAGCCTTCGAATACCCATTACCAGATAAACCTGATTATATATATATATATATATATATATATATATATATATATTATGCAATTTATTCTATTTTAATTTATTGAATATAATGATATAATTAATTATTTTTTCATATATTTTTATAGATTGATGAATTATAAATGTAATGAGAGTTTGAAATTTGAAATATAATTTTTCTATCATAATGAACAATATTTAATTTTATTATTATTTTTGAACAATTTGATAAATTATTTTAATTTGAATGTGTTCAATTAGATTTTATATTTTATTTTATTTTATAGTGATTTATGGTAGATTATTTATATATTTTTAAATTTTTAAATATTTAATTATTTTGAATTTTATTTTTTTTAATTTTTTAATAATAAATGGATAATTATTCGGATTCGGGTATTAATCGGATAATGTTAATCGGATTTGGGATGGGTACAGATATTAATATTATAATTTTAAATAGATTCGGAACGAATTCGAATATGTATATATATAATCAGATTCGGATAGGACAATTTTCTCGAGTACTCTACCCGTTATCATCCCTAATGCTTATGTTAGGTATAAAAGGAAATCGGATTAGTTTTAAATATTTTGAATGTTTTTATTTTTTGAAATATATAAAAATAAAAAAATAAAATCATTCTTTCACGTGTAAATGAAGTTGAATTCATAATACAAATATAGACCTAAATCTATGATACTAAGATTCGATTTTTTTAGTTTACCATTTTTTAAATTTAAAAATAATAAAAAAAATACACCTTAATTGGGTTTTTAGAATAGCCTAGCGAAATGGACTTTCTAAAGAAATGGAATGGCCTGTGGACTCCATGTTGGGCCCGTTATAGGATTAACTTATAAATAGTAAATGCTATCAACAACTGTAGTGTATTAACTCATAAATATTGTACTTTTGATGTTTCATAAAAATAATTCTCTAATAATAATTTCAATCATTATGACTTGATGATTTATGTGTGATTAATTAGCAATAAGAGGAGCTACAACACTAAAAGCAAGAACAGGATACAAGAATATAGTAAATGGGAGTGCACCAGTGCTGCCCATTGAGGATAACAATCAAATTAATTTCGACTTTGATAGATGCAAATCAATTCTTGCAAATGGCACTCAGCTTCATGTGGAAACCCCTGATGGTATCATTCTACTATTTTTTTTTTCATGCTTAATTTCTTCTCCATTTTATTAGTTTTGATTGATAATTTTACTTTCTCTAAACAGGAAATTTTGGAGTAAGATCTGTCTATGTTCTCTTCAATAACCAAGCTAAGGTATGTTCTTCTTCTAAACTTAATTGTTTAAATTATATGTTTATTTATCCAACAAAATATTGGCCGAGAAGTATCAAAGCCCCTATCGTTGTTATCCCATATAAACTCGTTATGCTTTTTAAAATGATTTGGACAATTACTTCTCTTTAAGTTTTTGAGCGAGTTAAAAAGTTAAAAGCCCCTATTTATAGGTATCAGGCAAGAGCTAAATGGCTGATCTTTTAGTCTTGCTTGCCGGCCTGGCTTTTGGGAGAGAAATGTTGTTTTAGAGGTTTTCTTACAAAAAATTTCAAAATTTTAGATACTAAAATGTAATTTTTCACTTTTCACTGCCTTGTCAAATTTTATCCATGAGGGCGTCTGAAAGGTTTTCTAATATCTAAGGATTTTCTTGGAAATTAGGGTTTTGTGCTGGGATTCTTGCTAATAAGTACTTTTTTCCATTTTTTACAAAAGTTTTGGCTAGGATAAGAACTCTTATAGAAACCTTTTCTTTTAACATATATCTCTATAAGTCCATTTAGAGTGCAAAATGTTTTCTCCCAAATTTTAAAGGTGTTCCATATACAAGATTTGAATTCGAGACTTCTAGTTAAGAGAAAAAAAAAACATTTATTATCCCATTTCACCTCTTAAAAAGCTTTATTTTGATAAAATATTAAATCAACAATAGAGCAATCATGTAGGCTAAAATTTGACATCTTCTGACCAAGCCAATTAAATTCATTAATTTTGCAGGTTATTCTAAAAATGAGAAAACTCAACTTGTTGAAAAGCAAGAAGGAAAGTATGTTGTGCCCTACCATGTTTGCGATTAATTTTGCTAGTTGTTTTATTTATTTTATAACAAAAGCATTAATTAAGAAGTATAACAGTGAATTAGCAATTATATACATATAGTAATGATGAATCTGGATATTGAATTATAGGTATTATACTGGACCTCCATGCGGAGCTTTATGAAGATTCATCAGAAGCTGAACAAGAAGAAAGCGGGACATGTTATCTTATTGTGTTAACCACAAATCAAGGAATAATCAAGCTAGACATGGGGGATGATTATCATCGTTACAAGACATGGGCCACAACCATTAACCATATGCTCATCCTCTCTACTTCTTTTTCAAATTATGATCTTCAAATCCACAATAACTGAAATCTTCTATATTTCATGGATGTGCTGCATATTTTCTACTTTTAATTCTGTAATTATTATCAACTTCACAAAATACATTCTTTTTTCCCATTCAATATATATATACACACACACACACACACACACTTCATGATAAAATTTTCATAATAATATATATTATAAGCTTAACACGTGAAGTCTCTTATAGTTATCACATATTATTACCATCAATCACCTATATATATATATTTTTTGTTATAATCACCCACTCAATTCTTCAGTTTAGGGTTCAATTTAGCTTCATTAGTTTGACATGGTACTGCAATAGCAGGAGATGAAATCACATGCTATATCTGCAATATGCCAAATTAATTAATGAAACAAATTAGATCATGTTATGAGAAATTGAGAGGTTGAGTGTAACATAAAATCGGTATTGACATTTGTACAAAAAATAGCTACAAAATAACCAAATCTACCAAATATATGTGGCTACATATCTATTAAGTTTGTATAATATATATAAAAGAAAACTGGAGTAGAAAACTCCATGAAACTTTGTGGAGGGATAAGTCAATAACACACGTACACAAGAAAGTCCTAGATGGAACTAAGTTCACAGAAGCTAAGGAGCCTCCTAAGAATATGAAGTTGAAGTTTAAGAATTAAAAAAATGATGAATACACTTGTTAAACAAGGTTTCTTCATCGGCCTCCTCACAACCAGGAATCATCTTTCCCAGAGTATAAACATTTCTTTGCACTGATAAATGTGAAACCAACTTCACTTTCTTTCTTGCTACCAAACGCCTCTTCTTTTTCTTGAGGTTTCTTCTATTCATATTCATGGATAATATTACCAAGACAATAAGCTTCAATAGATTTTGAGGTGCTAAGGTTTACTAATTGTAAAAAAGGTTTTATAGATGAACTTCGCTCACTTCCAGTCGAGCTCCTTGGTCTTTTTATGACAAGTCTTTTTCTTTCTAGAGTATAGAGCAGAAAGGAAACCCTTTTACAAGAATATTAAATAATAGGTATACACTGTAAAAGATCATTTAATTAGTATGTTGGTGGATAGGAGTGTCCTAATTTAGTTTAACGGGTTGCAGGATTTGAGATTCAACATAACAGATAGATGTGTGATTCATGTCTATCGATGTCTATTTATTACCTATATAATTTAATTGGATTTCAACCGATGTAGTCATGAAACCAGATTTGAATATTCGCAATGGATGCGTGTCGTCTATAAAATATGGTGCAAGTTGTTAAATCTATTGCAGTATCGCTATATCTTCCAAGGTCTGGATATTTTGGCCATTGACCATTTATGGATAGATAAACCTAGGATGTTGGTCATCATAGGCAAGTGCAAGTGAGTTATGTCAAGGAATCTGAATGTTCAGTTAAGATGCATTGCATTTTTATTTTATTTTATTAAATCATTCAGTGTCCTACAACCTGAATTACATGTCAGTTTAATCTGAAGTGATTTCAATTTACTGTATATATAAAGAATGTCAATTTGCATCCATATTCAAACCAGTATGTTTACATATTTTAAATAACAGCACTACTAAAACCAGTCACGTAAAAAATAACTGTTTAATCATTTATCTTCTAATATTGGATGGTGTCTTTATTAATAGAGAAAATTATTAAAAATAATTGATTACTATTTTTCTTTTTAAATTAATTTTCACTAATCAATCAAATAATTAGTATTTAGAGTCTTAGACAATTATTTTTCAGGTGATTGTGACTAACATTTCTTTTCTAAATAATGATTAGAGATGATAGGTAGGGTTGTTCACAGATCAGTTTGGTGCGGATTAAATACAACACTCAATCCAATCTACAATTTACAAATCGAAAGTTTATCAATCCAATCTACAATTTACAAATCGAAAATTTATCAATCCAATATAACCCACCAATATAAAAAAACCAATCTAATCCAAACCATAATTGCGGATTGAATTAGATTGGTTTGCAGTTTAATTTTATATATTTTTTACTTTTTAATTAATAATAATAATATCTCACAAACATTCATAATGTCCGAAAAATCTTTAGTTTTCTATATAAACTACTTAATAGTAAGCCATAGTATTACAGTAGAAATTTTCCCAAAAAAATACAGCAACAAATTATTAAAATACTTCATTCAAAATCAAGAATCTACAATATCAAGAATTCAATATCACAAGTAAAATTACAGTAGTAGAACCTACAACAAAAATAATTATAAGAAATGCAGATTTTTAAAGTTGAATTAAATATAAAAAAATAGTATAAATGACTTTTAATATTACAATATGCACAAATTCAATTTGATTTGAAAAATATCGTTTATCTTTTTTACCATTCATCCATCATCTTCAACTTTATCATTTGTTGTGATAATTATACTAGACCTGAAAATTTCTATTAAACAACCAATTTTGTGCACATATGATGCTCTCTACCATTTTAGAAGCCAATGAACTTTGAAATGGATTAATAATTTTTCCACTTGTGCTAAAAATTGGATTCAGAGACAACAAGAAATCTCTCGCAAATTTTGAAAATATGAAATTTTTTGAAGTATTAAGCTTCTAGTAATCTAATATATTGTATCTTTAACTAATTGTTCACAAGACTCCATCAAATACCTACTCAGCTCAGTTTTAATCTCAATTGATGGCTCTTTTGCTAATATTTAAAAATATTAAAAAATAATTGAAAATTTATGATTTCAATTTTGAAACATATAATATATAAAAAATTAATAGAAATAAATACATATTTAAAACACACACACACACACACACATATATATATATATATATATAATTGTGCGGATTGCATATTGGTTAGTAGATTGAAATATACAAAATTTAATCTAATTAACAAAATACGGTTTGAAAAAAATATAAAAAAATCTAATCTATTACATTTTATTAAACTACAGTTTGATTACAGGTTGGTATAGTTTAGATGAGTTGGACAGTTTATGTTAGTGCAGTTTAGATGAGTTTGATAGTATATGAACATTCCTAATGCCAGGATACAGAGAAAACCAATTTTTTTGAAGGATACCAATTTTTTTAACTGATTTTGGTTTTTCAGTAATGCACAAAACCTTTTTATTTTCCTTGAATAATGTCAAATTTAAATATATTCCAGTTCCATTTGATTATGGATGCTTTAAGGGAGCAAACAAAGAATGCAGCAATGGACCGAGTCTAAGCGTAAAAAAATTGTTCGAAGTTATAACGATGAAAACCACTCTCCAACTTATGGACAATCGTCAATATGACCCAAATTAAGTTTTTGGATGAAAATAGTCCTAAACTTTCCGCAGATAGTTTATTCCTAGCCTCCTAGGTACACATAATTAAACTCTTATTTCTAAACTCCTTTTCGTCCCCTCAAAATTTTCTTTTTCACATTAAGGTCTTCTATTTTTCTTTTAATATAGGGTATATTAGGTTCAGCAGTGATGGTCAATTATTAGCGGCAAGCAGTGACGGTCAGCTATGATGATTAACGATTCATAATTGATTTTAAAGTATTTGATAACTCGACAATTAAAAATTAATTATAATTTGTAAAATAGCTATTAATAATTAAATTATGTTATTAATGTATATGTATCCTAAATTTTTATTTTTTCATAATATATATCATATATAATATAAAAGAGCTAATAAAAATTATTATAACTTGATTAAGTATAAATAAAAATAAAAATATTTTTATATTAATTATCCAAAAGTTAACTTTTGATATGAAAAGCTAAAACTTCAATTTTCATAAAAAAACCAATTTTTAGTACAAATTTTAAAAATGGGTAGTTGAAATTTTCAATTGCAAATTTGTAATACCTCATAATATTTTTGTACCTCAATCAGATAAAGAAGTATCTTTGTCCGACTAACAGATATATCTACGCATGACATATAGACATATAAGATACATAAACTAATTCAGAACTCATTATATGAATAAATACACCTTATATATATATACACACATGAAATATACTTTTATTGACTATAAACTAGTGCATGTTTTATTTACAGACATGTATTTGTCTTAAAATATACATAGTGTATGTAAAAATTTCTTTATGCTGTTGTGCTCTTCTAGTGGAAACATTGTATTTGCAATTCTTGTCTACCTATACTTTGATTCTGCTGTGCAAACAAAATATGTAAGAAAGAAAATCAACTTTCACACTAAATTTTAACTTAGTGGTGTAACATTTATAGAAATAGTCAAATTATAATTAATTTAAATTTTTATTCATAACCTTAACATGCTTCCTTCTAGTAAGCAATAAGCATATATCACAATCACTAATACAAAAAAAAATTATAGGTTAAAAGTTATATGCGTCTGTCCTATAGAAAGCAGATGCATATATATCATGAGGTGGCATAGTTGTAATTTTCTTAAAAATTGCTGAGTATATGCGTCAAGTATTAATATTTAACCCACATGTATAATTTAATGGATTTTAGGTGTCAAGTTTTATTATTGACCGACATGTATTAGTTAATTTTTGGCATCAGTTTTGTTAAATGCCCCATGTGTATTATTCAAATTGAAAAAGACTTAAAACCTTATTCACATTTCCATCTGGGAAAATAAACCATAACAACATCTTCTCATTTTCTAGTAGTCACGTTGGTGCAACTCATCTCGTGCCCGCACACTAATGTCTTAAAATAAATTTTTAAATGTTGTTTGCTATTTTTCATAGCCCAATTAAAATATGGTTAACCAATTTATTAACTAAATTGATTCCCATTTTTTCTTAGTTTTGACTTGGACTAGTCATAACCTATATTTTCCGATGATCAATTAAAATACTTTTCACCAACAGATGTATTTTTGATCCCTGGGTATGTTGTTAATTTCAAAAAGTATAGTTTACGAATAATCCGATATTTGGGTCATTATATATATATATATATATATATATATATATATATATACACACACACACAGACAAAACAATTGGCAAAAGTAAAAATAAGTGTAAAGTGGTGGCATAATTGTAAATAAATGGAAGTTTAGAAATCAAAATGTAATTTGTAGCTAAAGAAAAATTTAATAGAGGATTGAAATGAAAAAAAATACTATAAGATTAATTAAGTAAAATTGTTAATTTAATAAAAGTATTAAATAGTGAATTAATAGTAAATAATAATAATTAAATATTGATAAAAAGGATAATTAATATATTAAAGAGTAAAATATGAATAGTGTAGTGAATATGATACTGCATGAATATATGAAAAATTTAGATCAATGAAAATCCTTAGATTGGTAATCACTACTGGGCATTTTTAATGCTCTACATGCAGTTATTTGACTGCGTACAGGTAATAGCTAGGAAGACATATGAGCAAGCATACCATTTTTTGGTAGTAATTAAAAGGATAAAATAAAAGTAATATATTATTATGAATGACATGTATATATATATATGGATATGTATATAGGAGTGAAATTATGTATATGTTCTGAAAATAAACGATTATGAACTATTATATGTAAAGAATAACATGTTGAGTTTTGTTGAATGGAGAATATTTTATATTATATTTGAATTATTGTGCCCAATATGAGTTGTGGATTGTTTGTAGTGCAGGTGGAATAGTTAGATTTATAGTCGTTATACTGTTGAAATTTTTGGAAAATAAAAAAAATTAATAAAGTGGTAATGATATTATGGTCATTAAGTTAAAAAAATTTACACACATCAGCTATAATCAATTTTAGAAGATACCAACAGACTTGGTAATCATACAAGACTATGTAACTTACGTATAGAATAATTTTTATAAGGGTGTCATAGGTTAGTATTATCAGAGCATGGTTTAGGTGGTTCTAAGATCGAAGGGGGATTAAGTGTATAGATTATATGTATATACATGCCAATTGTCGAATGAAATATGTTATAAGCTTAATGTATGCTTACTTCTTTCCTTATTTTATAATGAAAGATGGTATCCCAACAAGGTCAAGGTGTTAGGGACAGTGAGAGCGAAGCATCAGTTAGTGTTGGGCCAACTGAGGTCAAGCAACAGCATATCACTCCACCAATTGCACCACTTCCACCGCCACAACCAGACTTTCTCAATCTTATGGCTGATTATATTCAACATAGAATGTAGGCTGAACAAGCTCAATAGCCATAGCCAATGGCACAAGTACAGCCTCTTGCTCCACCTAAAAAAAAGCCGATTTTGGAGTAGTTGAAAAGATTGGGAGCTGAAGATTTCTATGGTCGTGATCCTTTGACACCTGCACAGGTGGAAGAATAGTTGTTTAAGACTTATAGATTATTTGAAATCACTCATAGCCCGCCTGAAGAGAAGTTCGAAGGTACTATGGCATTACTTCAGGGTCCTGCATTTATTTGGTGGGGCTCAGTCTGCAAGCATACCCTAGGCGAGCAGTTGAATTGGAATTTCTTATTGGCCTAGTTTGAAAAGAAATATCTAGGTTCAGAGTATAAATCAGAGATACAAGATGCTTTTTGGAGACTCATACAGGGAAATAAGACAGTAGCAAAGTATGAGCGTGAGCTTGAGAGCCTCAGTGCCTAATAAGTTGGGACAATTCATTGGTTCAAGTACTCAGAATAAGAAGTCTAGAGGACCAACTCCATCACAAAGTCGTACATCAGTTGTACCAGGGCGAAGGAAATACAGTCTATGACAATGCCTCAGTTACTTCTATGGGCAATACACCTAAAGGCAGAGGGGGAGGTGCAGTCCAGACCTGTGATGATTGTGGTAGATCTCATCCAGAAGAGTGCAAATATTTGACTAGTGTCTGTTTCAAGTGTGGTTTAAAGGATCATCAGGTCAAGGATTATCTAGTGGCTCAAGCTTTTATGGCTACATCACTAGCACCAGGTATTAGACCTTTACCATCCAGAGGCCAAGGTAGGGGAGCATCCCTTAATCCATTAGCATCTAGACTTTCTGCACAACCACCCTAAGGTCAGGGATGAGCTATAAGCCATACTTATGCAGTGAGAGCCAGAAAAGAGGATGATGCTCCCGATGTGATTATAGATAAATTTATGCTTATGACTGATTTTGTTTATGCACTGGTTGATCCTAGTTCCACGCACTTCTACTTAAATACTGATGTTGCACATGGGAAAGAGTTAAAAGATTCACAATAAGATTAGGACATCCTAGTAAGCAATCCTTTAGGAAATAGTATTGTGGTGAACAGGGTGTATAGGAATTGTCCCATTTGTGCACAAAGTTATGAATTTCTAGCTAACCTAATTGAACTCCCATTCCACGAGTTTAATGTGATATTGGGGATGGATTGGTTATCCACCCACCAAGCGACAGTAGGTTGTAAACAGAAGAGAGTGACACTTAAACTCTCTGATGACTGAGAAATTACTATTGTGGGTGAAAGAACATACTTTTTATCTGATGTGATTTAAGCTATAGCTGCTAAGAGACTCATAAAAAACGGGTGCATTGCTTACTCGTGTTATGCAGTGGAAGCTAAAAAGGAAGATCTTAAGGTTTCAGATGTGCATACAGTGAGAGATTTTCCAGATGTCTTTCCTGATGAACTACCAGGCTTGCCACCTGATAGGGAAGTCGAATTCACTATTGATGTAGCTCCAGGCATAACACCTATTTCTATTGCACCCCACAGGATGGCACCCACATAACTCAAAGAATTGAAGATTCAGCTGCAGGAATTGCTTAATAAAGGTTTTACTAGACCTAGTATTTTACCATGGGGAGCACCAGTAATCTTTGTAAAGAAGAAGGATGGGCCTCTTAGATTATGCATTGACTACAAACAGCTGAATAAGGTGACAATTAAGAACAAGTGTCCCCTTCCACGTATTGAAGACTTATTTGATCAATTTAAGGGACCAGATGTGTTTTCAAAGATTGAGCTAAGATCGGAATACCGTTAGTTGAAAGTAAAGGAAGTAAATGTTCAAAAGACTGCTTTTTGCACAAGATATGACCATTAAGAGTTTTTAGTCATTCCATTTGGGCTTACAAATAGCCCAACAATTTTCATGGTTCTAATGAATAGGATCTTTCATCCTTATCTAGACCAGTTCATGGTGGTATTTACTGATGATATTGTAGTGTATTCAAATATGCTAAAAGAATATGATAAGCACCTATGAATTGTCTTATAGATATTGAGAGAGAAGCAACTGTATGCAAAGTTCAGCAAGTGTGACTTTTGGTTGAATAAAGTATCCTTCTTAGGTCATGTAGTTTTAGCCGAAGGGATAAAGGTGGACTCAAAGAAGATTGAAGAAATCTTATAGTGGAGAATACCTAAGACTATTACAGAAGTTAAAAAGTTTTTTTAGGTTTGACTGGGTATTATAGGAGATTTATAAAAGGTTTTTCCACCATAGTAGCGCCACTCACTCGACTATTACATAAGAATATTAAGTTTGAGTGGACGAATAAATGTCAAAGAAGCTTTAAGAAGCTTAAAAACATGTTGACAGAAGCTCAAGTATTAACTCAACTAGAATTTGGCAAAGATTTTGTGATTTATAGTGATGCCTTTAGGAATGGATTAGGCTGTGTATTGATGTAGGAAGGTAAAGTGATTACATATGCTTTCTGACAACTCAAGACTCATGAGAAGAAGTATCCTACTCACAATCTTGAGCTTGCATCAATTGTACTCGCTTTGAAGATCTAGAGACATTACTTTTATTGTGAGAAATGTTACATTTACACAGATCATAAAAGTTTGAAATATTTTATCACACAGAAGGAACTTAGTTTAAGACAGAGGCATTGGCTTGAATTTAAAAAAGACTATGATTGCTTAATCGACTATGATCTAGGAAAGGTGAATGTAGTAGCTAATGTACTTAGTAAAAAATTTATGGCAGGCCTTCGGGTGATGAATGTCAGATTGGATATGGAACAAAATGGAGCAATAATAGTGGAAATGCAAGTAAAACCAAAATTCTTCAGCAAGTGAAAGCCGCATAAAAGTTAGATGATCGCTTGATTGCCATAGTGAACCGAGTAAAAGAGGGCAATGAGGGTGATTACTCTTTGGGTGAAGATGACAGCCTTTATTTCAAATGGAGTTTTTGTGTATTCGATTAAGATGAATTGAGAAAGAACATTCTCACAAAAGCTCATCATAATAGCTATGCAATGCATCCTGCTGGTAACAATATGTATTAGGACTTGAAAGTACACTATTGGTGGTGGGGAATGATATGTGATGTGACAGAATTTATGAGCAAATACTTGATATGCCAGTAGGTGAAAGCTAAATACCAAGTTCCATCGGGTTTACTTTAGCCTATCGTGATACCAGAGTGGAAATAAAATCGAGTAACCATGGATTTTGTGACGGGACTGCCTTTGACTGGAAGGAATCATGATGCTATCTAGGTAGTCATTGATAGACTCACTAAATCGACCCATTTCATACCAGTACAGATGGACTATCCATTGACCAGGTTGGCAGAAATCTACATTAATGAGATAGTGAGGCTCTATGGAGTACCATTCTCCATTATTTCAGACAGGGATCCAAGATTTATTTTCCAATTCTATAAGAAGTTGCAGGAAGTATTAGGGACAAAACTTCATTTTAGTAGGACTTTTCATCCCCAAACTGATGGACAGACGGAGCGTGTAATTCAAATACTTGAGAACATGTAGAGAAGTTGGGAAAAGTATTTTGAGTTTTCTAGCATCAAAATGATGCCATATGAAGCACTTTATAGGAGGAAATGTAGGACTCATTTATGTTGGACAAAATTAAGTGAGAAGAAACTAATGGTGATCGATTTGGTTCTCGAAATTGAAGAAAAGGTATGGGTGATCAAGGATAGATTGAAAGAAGCCATGTATTGACAAAAATCATATGCAGATTTAAAAAGAAAAGACATAGAGTTCCAAGTTGGAGATCAAGTGTTTTTGAAAGTATCACCTTGGAAGAAGGTTATGAGGTTTGGCAAGAAGGGCAAATTAAATCCAAGATTTATATGCCCTTATGAGATTATATAGCAAGTGGGACCCATAGCCTATTGATTGAAGCTGCCTCAAGAGTTGGAAAAGATTCATGATGTATTCCATGTGTCAATGCTACGGAGGTATAAATCAAACCCTAGCCACATAATCAAGCCAAAAAAAATTCGGATAACTATAGGTCCCACTCGTTATATAATCTCATAAGGACCTAAAAATCTTAGACTTAGTTTGCCCTTCTTGCCAATCTCATAACCTTTTTTTTTTCCAGGGTGCTATTTTCAAAAATACTTGATCTCCAACTTGGAATTCTATATATTTTCTTCTTAAATCTGCATATGATTTCTGTTGGTCCATAGCTTCTTTCAATCTATCCTCGATCATGTGTACCTTCTCTTTAGTTTCTCAAACCAAATATGTCCCCATTAGCTTTTTCTCACTCAATTATGTCCAACATAAAGGAGTCTTACATTTCTTCCCATAAAGTGCTTCCTATGTTGCCATTTTGATACTGGATTGATAGCTGTTATTGTAAGCAAATTCGGCCAATGACAAATATCGTTTCCAACTGCTTTCAAACTTGAGGACACAACTTCGCAACATATCCTCAAGTATCTGGATCACATGCTCTAGCTGTCCATCAATTTGGGGATGAAAAGTTGTACTAAAATGAAGTTTTGTCCCCAATGCCTCTTATAACTTTTTCTAGAACTGGGAAGTAAATCTTGGATCCCTATATGAAATAATGGAGGATGGTATTCCATGGAGTCTCACTATCTTATTAATGTAGATTTCTGCCAACTTGGTCAATGGGTAGTCCATCTATACTGGTATGAAATGGGTTGATTTCGTGAGTCTATCAATGACTACCCAAATAACATCAAGCTTCTTTCCAGTCAGAGGCAGTCTCATCACAAAATCCATGGTCACTCGGTCCCATTTCAACTTTAGTATCGCAATAAGATGAAGTAAACCCGATGGAACTTGGTGTTCAGCTTTCACCTACTAGCATATCAAGCATTTGCTCACAAATTCTGTCACATCATATTTCATTCCTGGCCACCAATAGTGTACCTTCAAGTCCTGATATATCTTGTTACCACCAGGATGCATCGTGTAGCTGCTATAATGAGCTTATATGAGAATGTTCTTTCTCAATTCATCTTGATCAGGCACACATAACCTCCAGTTGAAATAAAGATTGTCATCTTCACCCAAAGAATAATCACCTTCTTTGCCCTCTTTTACCTTGTTCACTATGGCAATCAAACGATCATCTAGCTTTTGTGCCACTTTCACTTGTTGAAAAAAGTTTGGTTTTACTTGCATTTCCACTATTATCGCTCTATCTTGTGCCATATCCAATCTGACATTCATCATCCAAAGGGCTGCCATAAATTTTCTACTAAGTGCATCAGCTACTACATTCGCCTTTCTTGGATGATAATCGATTAAGCAGTCATAGTCTTTTATCAATTCAAGCCAATGCCTCTGTCTGAAATTAAGTTCCTTCTATGTGAGCAAATATTTCAAACTTTTGTGATATATGTATATGTAGCATTTCTCACCATAGAGGTAATGTCTCCAAATCTTTAAGGCGAGTATAATTGTTGCAAGCTCAAGATAGTGAGTAGGATAGTTCTTCTCATGAGTTTTGAGTTTTTCAAGAAGCATATACAATCACTTTACCTTCTTGCATCAATACACAGCCTAACCCATTCTTGGAGGCATCATTATAAATCACAAAATCCTTGCCAGATTCTGGTTGAGTTAACACTGGGCTTCTGTTAACATGTTTTTAAGCTTCCCAAAGCTTCCTTGATATTTATTCGTCCACTCAAACTTAATATGCTTTTGTAATAGTCGAGTGAGCAACGCTACTATGGTGGAAAAATATTTTACAAATCTCCTATAATACCCAGCCAAACTTAAGAAACTTCTAACTTCTGTAACAATCTTTGGTAAGATTGCTTCAATCTTTTTTTGGATCCACCTTTATCCCTTCAGCTGAAACTACATGACCCAAGAAGGATACTTCATTCAACCAAAAATTACACTTGCTAAACTTTGCATATAGCTGCTTCTCTTTCAACATCCGCAAGACAATTCGTAGGTGCTTGTCATATTCTTCTAGCGTCATCAAATACACTAGAATGTCATTAATAAATATCACCATAAATTGGTCTAGATAAAGATGAAAGATCCTATTCATTAGATCTATGAAAGCTACTGGGGCATTTATGAGGCCAAATGGCATGACTAAAAACTTATAGTGGCCATATCTTGTGTGAAAAAGCACTCTTGGGCACATCTGCTTCTTTTACTTTCAACTGATGGTAGCCCGATCATAGGTCAATTTTTGAAAACACACATGCTCCCTTCAATTGATCAAATAAGTCTTAAATACATGGAAGGGGATACTTGTTCTTGATTGTCACCTTATTCAGTTGTCTGTAGTTAATGCATAATTTGAGAGACTCATCCTTCTTCTTAATAAAGAATGTCGGTGCTTCCTATGGTGAAATACTGGCTCTGATAAAGCCTTTATCAAACAATTCCTGCAGCTGAATCTTCAATTCCTTAAGTTTTGTAGGTGCCATCCTGTAGGGTGCAATCAAAATGGATGTCGTGAATGGATCTACATCAATAGTAAATTCAACTTCCCTATCAGGTGGCAAGCCTGATACTTCATTAGGAAATACATCTGGAAAATCTTTCACTGTAGGCACATTTAAAATCTTAAGATCTTCCTTTTTAGCTTCCATCGCATAACAAAAATAAGCAATGCAGCCCTTCCTTATGAGTCTTTTAGCAGCTGTAGTTGAAATCACATCCGATAAGAAGCCTGTTCTTTCACCCACAATAGTGATTTCTCGATCATCGGATGAGTTTAAGTGTCACTCTCTTCCATTTGCCATCTACTGTCGCTTGGTGGGTGGATAACCAATCCATCCCCAATATCACATCAAACTCGCAAAATGGGAATTCAATTGGATTAGCTAGGAATTCATAACCTTGTGCACTAATGGGACAATTTTTATACACCTTGTTCACCATAACACTATTTCCTAAAGGATTGCTCATTATGATGTCCTGGTCTAATTGTGAATCTTTTAACCCTTTTCCCTATGCAACATCAGTATTTCTGTAGGAATGTATGGAACCAGGATCAACAAGTGCATAAACAAAATTAGTCATAGGTATGAATTTACCTACTATCATATTAAGAGCATCCTTTTCTTCTCTGGCTCTCATTGCATGAGTACGGCTTGTAGCTGGTGAAGTGACATTTTGTTGCGAAGCTTCAACTTGCCCAACACTAACTGGCACTTCACTTTCATCATCCCCAACACCTTGACCTTGTTGGGATGTCATCATTCACTATAAAACATGAAATGAGTAAGCATACGTTAGGCATATAACACATTTCATCCATCAATTGGCATGTATATATATATATATATATATATATATATAATTCATTCACTTAATCCCCACTCCGATCTTAGAACTGCCTAAACCACGCTCTGATACTACTATAACTATGACATCCTTATAACAATCATTCTATACGTACGTTACGTGGGTTAATACGATTATAGCCGATATATGCCAATTTTTTTCTTAATTTAATTTAATGACCATAATATCATTAATGCTTAATTAAGCCTTTTTATTTTCTAATTTGGTAGCATAACGACTATAATTAACTACTCCACCTGCATTACAAATGATTCACAGCCCATTTTGGGCACAACAATACACATATAATACAACATATTCTCTATTCAACCACAAATCAACATTCCATTTTTTACACATATAATTCATAAATATTCTTTATTAGAATATATACATAATTTCATTTCTACCACTCCATATCCATACATATATATGTATATCATTCTTAATAATAACCTACTATTATTTTGATCTTCTGTCTGCTCCCAAAATTTATATGCTTGCTCTTGTGCCTTTCCTGTTACTACCTACATGCAGTCAAATAATTACATGCTAAGTATTAAAATATCCAATGGTGATTACTAATCTAAGAATTTCCATTAACTTATATTTTCATGCATTCATACATACAATATTATATTTACTACACTATTCAAAATTTCTCTTTAATATATTTATTATTTTTTATCAATATTTTAATATTATTTACCCTTAATTCACTATTTAATATCTTCATTAAATTTAACAATTTTTATGAATTAATCTTATAATGTTTTTTTCAATTTACTCATAAACTTTCTTTCTTTCAATTTAGTTCATTTTCACCTTACCTCTTTAATTAACTCTTTTTTTCTTTTCTTTTTTTCAATCTTCTATTTAATTAGCTATAATTTTCACCTTGGTTCCTAAATTTTCCATTTATTTACAATCATGCCACTACATTACATTTATCTACACTTTTGTCACTAACTATATATATACATATATATTTTCTTTTCTTTTTATCTACAAAATTTAACATTTTTCTTCCACTTATATGTCATTTTACAATTTTACCATTTTTGTCATATTTACCACTTTTTTCATTATTATTATTATACTGTTTTTATCATATTTAACACTTTTATCATTTTTATCATTTTTATCACTTATATCATTTTTATCACTTATATCATTTTTATCATATTTTTCATTTTTATTATTTTCTCATATTTTTTACTTTATTCATTTTTATCACATTTTTCACATTTATCATTTTTATTATATTTTTCACATTTACTATTTTTCTCATATTTTCACTTATTTCATTTTTACCATATTTCTACTATTTTTATTCACATTTGCTCCAGTTTCAATTATATAGAAAATCTTCAGACCAGATACACGGGACGTGGACCCCAAAAGTCCACTGCATTGAAGAGTAATTATGAAGGATCACTTGAGCATTATACTGTACATTGATCAATGAATCACTATCACTGAAATATACCGTCATTGACCTACATAAGCGAGTTGTCATGACCCACACCGCGGTAATGGTGTCCCTATAGCTAGTCAATTATATCATGGGCTAGATTTAACCATCAGCAAAATAACTAAGGACATAATCTTATTCATTTAATTCAATTTCTATTAAATTCATAAACTCCATATTTTTTTACATTAATAATTATTTAACATTTTATTCATTCATAGCAATTTTATCACTACCATAATTCTTTTCACACTTTCCATTTTAATATATCAATATTTCATTATGAATATTCAATTAAGCCATTAAGCTCACTAAATACACTTTATTTATTATTTTTCATTTCATACATAATATAATCAATAATTAGAAAAATATTCAATATATAATTTAAAATTTTCCAATAAATTTCTACACACTCAAAATCATGTTTTCTTACATTTTATGACTTAATTTTTATTAAATTAGCAAAGAAAATATATATTTTTCCTTCTTCATATTTCGGCCTATAATTAAATTTCATCATTATAATTTTTCTTTCACTTCTAATTATTTATTTCACTAATTTATACATTCATTATTCCATATATATCATAATATTACAATAAAATGTAATTATACCTTAATTTACAGTTTTCACATAATAAGGTCATATTTTCCAATTTCCACTAATTAATTTTTTTATTAAATTAACTATTCTAATTCACTTTTTGAAATTCTTTAATCATGTTTTAAGCATTAATTATCAATTACATCCAAAACACACAAAGTTCCTAATTTCCATAAACCTAAATCATGCCTAATCAATGGAAATAGATAGATTTTGAAATCACTAACCTTATTTTCTTGCTTTGGCCTTCCTAAGCTTCCTTTTCCTTAGCCTTTCCTTTGGAAGCATCTTCACCTTTCTTTGAACCTACCATGGCTGAATATTACGCTCCATTAATCCATCAATATTTTGCTTTTCTAACTCAATTTAACTTCATAATTATCATCTACATATCTTAAACTACCTATTTGAACCATTAAACCAATTTAAAACTATTAATTTCACTTACCTCCAATTTGTATCTAAACTTGTCTTATTTGATTTTCTTCAACTCTAGCCCTCCAAATGAAGATTAAAGGTTTCTACTAGCTATTAGAGATGCTGAAATTATATTAGGATGCTTGATTTTGGTGTAAGAATTAGAGAAAATGAGAGAAATTTAGTAAAGAAAATGGAGAAACCCATTTGGCCAAGGGGGAAACATGAGATGGCTGAAGAAGATGCTGAATTCTCTAGAAAATTCTGATATTTTGAGCTTATATAGGTGGCTGGAATGGGCTGGATTTTGGCCAAGACAAGTGATCCAACCTCATTAGGCCCATTTAGCAATTCTAAATTCTTTCTCTCACTTTCCAAGCTTAATTTCACCCAAATTTAATTCCATAATTCATAAAATATTTTTATATGTCTACACAAAATTTTTTAACTCAATCGAAATCTATTTTCTATCCGGATCATTCAAAACGGACTGATAATTCAATTTTTGGTATTACCATAAAATTCTTTTTTCACTGTCAAATAATCCTAAATATTATTTAGAATCTATACATATCTTAAAATAAAATTTTGGATATCATTTGCTATTTTTCATAGCTCGGTCAAAGTATGGTCAACCAACTATTTAATTAAACTAGACCACTTTTTCTCTTAGTTTTGACTTTTGATAACTTATTTGACCTCTTGTTCACTCCAAATTTTACCTTCGGACTAGTCATAACTTATATCTTTCGATAATCAAATAAAATATTTTTTACCCATGAGTGTATTTTTCCTGGGTATACTGATCAATTTCGAAAATTACAGTTTATGAATAACCTAGTATTTGGGTCATTTCACCCTCCTCCATTTTCTCCACCAAATTTCTCTCTTTTTTCCTAATATTATTTTAGCCCCCCCACTAGCTAGTGGAAGTCTCTTATCTTCATTTGAAGGGCTAAAGTGGAAGAAAATTAAATGAGACAAGTTAGGACCTAAAATTGAGGTATGAGAATTTGAGAGTTTTAAATTTGTTTAAGGGTTCAAATAGAGAGTTTAGGGTATGTAGGTGATATTTATTAAGTTAGATTGAGTTATGGAAGCAAAATAATGGTGAATTAATGATGTATATGTTTCGGCCATGGTAGGTGCTCAAGGAGGTGAAGGTGCTTCAAAGGAAAAAGTCAAGGAAAAGGAAGCCTAGGAAGGCTAATGAAAGGAAATAAGGTTAGTGGTTACAAAATTTACTTATTTCACTTGTTTATGTTTGAATTAGGGTTATGGAATTTGGGGAATTTGTGTGTTTTGCATGTAAATGGTAATGGAAGCTTTAAATATGATTAAGGGAATATAAAAAGTGGATTAGAATGGTTAAATTTAATAAGAAACAAATATTTAGCGGAACTTTACAAATATTTGCATTATGTAAAAATGCAAATTAAGCTATAACTATGTTTTAGTGTAATATTATGGTACATATGTATTAATGGAAGTATAAATTAGTAAAATGAATTATTAGAAGGTGAAAGGAAAATTTTAATGATGAAAAAGAGTTGTAGGCTGAAACATGGAGATGAAGAAATTAATGTTTTTTTGCTAATTAAATGAAAACTAAACTATAAATTGCAAGAAGATATGATATTTAGTGTATATGATTGGATTGAGAATTTTTAGAATATATCGAATATTTTTCTAGTTAGTAATTTTCTTATGTATGAAATGAAACATAATTAATAAAGTGTGTCCAATGGTGTTTGATGGCCTAATTGAAAATAACGGTGAACACTTAATATATATTAGAATTAATAATGTGCAAAAAAAATAGAAATTATGAATTTAATGGGAATTGAATCAAAGGAATAAGTTTATTGCCTTTAGTTGTGTTCTGATGGTTAAATATAGTCCAGTGTTTAATGGCCTAATTGAAAATAAAGGTGAACACTTAATATATATTAGAATTAATAATGTGAAAAAAAAATTATGAATTTAATGGGAAATCAATCAAAGGAATAAGTTTATTGCCTTTAGTTGTGTTCTAATGGTTAAATATAGTCCTGGATGTAATTGGCTAGCCATAGGAACACCATTGCCGCAGTGCTGGTCATGTCGACTCACTTAGAGAGGCCAATGATGGTCTACTTCAGTGATAGTGATTTAGTGATCAATGTACAGTGCACTGTTTGGATGGTCCTTCAGGGTCATTCTTCTGTGTAATGGACTTGTGGGATCTACATCCCATGTATCTGGTCCGAAGATTTTCTATCGGATTAAAACTATGAACAAATATGATAAAAAAATAAAAAATGATAAAAAAGATAAAAGTGATAAATATGATCAAAAATAGTATAATTGTAAATATGATAAAAGTAATAAATAAAAAAAGATAATTAAAGAAATAGAATGAAAATTGACTTAATTGAAAAAAAAAATATCAGAGATAAATTGGTAAAATAAGGGTTAAATGGTAATTTATGTACTTAAAAAGAAAATAAATGAGAAGAAAATAAATTATATATATATATAACTTGTGGAAAAAGTAAAAATCAGTGTAAAGTAATGACATAATTGTAATAAATGGAAGTTTAGAAAACAAAATGTAATTTTAGCTAAAGAAAAATTAAATGGAGGATTGAAATGAAAAAAAAAATATTATAAGCTTAATTAAGTAAAATTGTTAATTTAATAAAGGTATTAAATAGTGAATTAATAGTAAATAATAATAACAATTAAATATTGATAAAAAGGATAATTAATATATTAAAGAATAAAATTTGAATAGTGTAGTGAATATCATATTACATGAATGTATGAAAATTTTAGATAAATAGAAATTCTTAGATTTGTAATTACCATTGGACATTTTAATGTTTAGCACGTAGTTATTTAACTGCGCGCAGGTAATAGCTGGAAAGACACAAGAGTTATCATACCACTTTTTGGAAGCATCTGAAAGGATAAAATAAAAGTATTTTATATATGTGTGTGTGTGTGTGTGTGTGTGTATAGGAGTGGAATTATGTATATGTTCTGATAAAAAACGATCATGAACTATTATATGTAAAGAATGACATGTTGAGTTTTGTTGAATGAAGAATATTTTATATTATATTTGAATTGTTGTGCCCAATATGGGTTGTGGATTGTTTGTTGTACAGGTGGGATAGATTTATAGCCGTTATATTACCGAAATTTTTGGAAAATAAAAAAAATTAAAAATGTAGTAATGATATTATGGTCATTAAGTTAAAAAAAATTACACACATCGGCTATAATCAATTTCAGAAGATACCAACAGACTTGGTAATCGCATAAGAATACATAATGTACGTATAGAAGAATTGTTATAAGGGTGTCACAGGTTGTGATTGAATTCAAAGGTAGTTGGGACAAATATCTTCCATTAATGGAATTTTCTTACAACAACAGTTATCAGTCTAGTATTAAGATGACTCTATATAAGGCACTCTATGGTAAAAAATGTCGACCACCCCTGTGTTGGATAGAACTCAGTGAGAAACAAATAGTGGGATGACACTTGATATAAGAGATAGAAAAAAAGGTACGGATGATCCAAAATAGATTAAAGGCAACCTCAAACAGGCAGAAATCATATGCAGATCTCAAGATGAGAGATATAGAATATGTAGTGGGAGACAAGGTTTTCCTTAAAGTTTCTTCATGGAAGAAGGTCTTGAGATTTGGAAAGAAAGACAAGTTGAGCCCGAGATTTATTGGGTCTTACGAGATTCTAACAAGAGTGAGATCAATTGCTTACAAGCTTGCTCTACTACCAGAGTTGAGTAAGATTTATAATGTGTTTCTCATTTCCATATTGAGGAGATACAGATCAGATTCTTCTCATATTGTTTCTTTTGAGAACATTGAGGTGAGACCGGATTTGACATATGAGGAAGAACCAGTGCAAATTTTAGCTAGGTCAAGGAACTCAAGAACAAATGAGTACCATTAGTCAAAATATTATGGAGAAATCATTCAACAGAAGAAGCTTCGTGGGAAGTGAAGAAATGATGGAAGCCCAGTACCCACAACTTTTCAAAGACAGTACGTCAGGTAATTTCGAGGACAAAATTACATGTAATGCTCGTAAGTTAGGGCCTAAGATTTACATGTAATGAAAGGTATATAAAGAGTATATGGGAAGTATAAGTGTGGCTATGGTTTTGGAATTATGAAAATAATTAAAAAGATATGAAAAAGTGAAATTACTATTGTTCATGTCCATGACATATGTAATCACAATCGTAAGTGTCATAAAATTCAACTTCTGAAGCTGAGGATTTTCACGGCTGTGACACAGGTGTTCACGCCCATGAAGCACCGCAGTTTAAATTTAGCTGTTTTGTATTTTTAATAGACACTCAAGAAATTTAGCCACCAGATTCCCTGAAGCTCCAAAAATGAATTCTCCTCATTTCTCTTCGATTTTGCATGGTAAAATATGAATTTCCATCATTAATGAGATTACAACATATTAATTATCAAAGATTTTCACCATAGTTTTGAAATTAGAACCACATAGTGCTAGAATAATTTTGAATCCCAAAATCAATCTATAATCATCGATATAGAGGTAAAGGTTTGTGTTTGTCATTATTTTTTAATTGGTTCAATTCAATTTTAATGGGGTGAATTTAAGGATTTAAGTTAGGATTTCCATTTTTGATGGTTTATATAGCTTGAATGTCATAAATTGATTATAATGAGGTATTTATTACTGTGTTAGAAACCAAAGCAGAGGGTGGAGAATCCCACCAGAGGTAGTAGACGTGCTAGAGTTGAGTTTAGGGCTCCAACAATTGAAGTTTATGCATATACGCATTTTAATTCGAATATATTATGCTTATAGTGTGAAACATAATTAGGGGATGTTAATTGCCATGAAATGTTGGTATTTAATTGTTGGGGTTGAGATAATTGGCTTGTCGAATTTTGAGATGTATAACAAAGATTTATATATGACAATTGTGTTATGACATGGTTAAATGTAAATGATATCTTAATTGGGTTGGATTGTTTATAGTTTATTTAAATGATGGAAATATATTTATGAATATTGGAAAGTGTTTATAAGAGTGGCTAATTTTGGTTAGCCTTAATACCAATGCATGTTGTGTGTGATTTTGGCTTAAATAGTGCTGGAATATTTTTACTGATTAATGTTTCACAACCGTAAAGGTTGTCTTCATGCCTGTTAATGTATGATGAAATTCACAATGATTGTGATATAGAGATTCTATAAATGAAATGTATTGTGACTATGATGACATGTATTTATTTATGTAATATATGTTATGAATGTGTTGAAATCAAATCAATTCAGAATGAATGAGGTATTATGTGGATATGTATGTATATATATGACGATATGATCTAATATATTGTGTGATATATATTTGCTATCCAACTATGCTATGAGTAGTTATTTTTTTCAAGGTAAGATGATTTGTTTGTCTTACTTCTACCTAATAATTATATTGGTATGTTACTTATTGTTATAATAGAAAGGTATAAAGCCTATCTGTAAGTAATCTTTACACTAATATGTTGAATATACATGCCAGTATATTTGTTAAGTCATATAAAAACACTATTTACCCACTTTTGTAGAAATAAAATATGTAAGTGGTGAATAAATATGACATGACATGCTAGGTAAATATGATTAGTCCATACGAAGGCATGATTATTTGTATTCATTTCACGAACTGATATTAGGAAGCATGATAAAGCAAATGTATGTAATAAGTATAAATGTTATTAGTATATTTTTGTAAAGCTTGCACCATTGAGCATATGCTTAGCATAGAAATTGTCTCCTTGTGCAGGTAGTAGACAAACAATGTATAAAGGTAATGTAGGTCGCGAGAGTTGCAGATATAGTGGACTCCACTAGAGAAGTGCCGCAGCAACAAAAATGACCACCCAAGTGGGATTAGTTCACATTTAATTTTATGTCATGTACTTGAATTTAAAGTTACATTCATTATATGCATATGTAAAAACAAATGTTTTGTCAATAATACATATTTTTCTTTGTCAATTATACCATATACATACTTTTATTCTATGGGATATATAATGGTCATGAGTGTTACGTGTCGATAATTCATGCACAAACACATTGGTTGGTCAGTCAAAAACGTCCACTTACCTAAGGAATGAAAGGGTAAGGGGGTATGATATGACCACATCTAATAATTTAATTATCCTTTTAAATATCCAATTTACAATTTTAGTCCAATCTTATACTCCAATAGTTGTGATTGCTCCCTTTTGGTGCTCTTGCAATTCAGGCCCAAAATAGTAGGCATTACAAGTTAAAGTAGTGAGATTCAACAATAAAATTAAGGCTTCATTTAGTTTAGTTGTTGAGTGAAGTCGTTAGCTTGTAGTTGTTAGCTGATTGATGCTAATATTTAGTAAAACTAATTGAGGTGTAATTAAAATATAAATTACTATTAGGAATATAATTTATTTCAAATATATATATATATATATATTTTTCTATGGTGTATAAATAAATAAATAAAATACAATGATTATTTGATATGATTATGTATTTTAATAAGCAACAACAATAGAGTATAATCAATTAAAAATAAAAATGTTTACAATTGTATATCTATAATTTATGAATATAATAAATTAATTTAATATATTTTTAATATAATATATTTTATTTTGGAAAGGTGAATTTCATTTTTAATAAAAATTTTGAGAAAATTATATATTTTATTTAAAAAGGGCTTATGTTGTTATTTTATTAGAAATAATTCTAACTGTTTCAAAAAAGCTTTAAAATATAGTTTTTTCAATTTGTAGTTGTTTGAACTTTCTATTACCTCCTAATTATTGTTATCAAACACTTTTGCTTAGTTGTTGGAGATCAAAAAGCTACCAGCTGTATTCAATAGAAAACAAACGCCTCCTAATTTTTTTTTTGTTCCTAAGAAATTAATTTTCAAGCTCACCCACCTTTATAATCAATTATTGGAAGTAAATGCTTAAAGAGCTCTTCTACAAAAATATTAATTTATATATATACACACACACACATGCAAACGTTAATTTAAGAAAGAATTCATATTAGAATAAATATTAGGAAAATTAAATTTGAGTAAAAATATTTTAATTGGCAAGAAAAAATATAACAAAATAAATATCCAATAGAATAATAATAATAATAATAATAATAATAATAATAATAATAATAATAACAACAACAACATGCCTATAAAACTTAAATTTCAGGAACTGATCATAAGATAACATAAGACATGTTTGACATTGTATTTGAAAAAAGTGCTTTTAGAAAAATTTATTTTGTTTTAAATTTTTTTAAAGTTTTGAATACTGTTTCTAAAGAAAAACAAGTAAATAAATATTTTTTCAAAAAAAGTAAATAAATATTTTTTGTGAAAAATATGTTTGAGAAAAAATAGTTTATAAAAAATTAAAAAAATCAATCAATTAAATCAGAAAAAATTCTTAACCTATTTTTTTTACCCCCAACAACAATTGCAAAATTGAAGGTCAACACCGCCTTTTTTAGAATAATCTCAATTATTCCAATGTAAACTTTTTATCATCGGCTTTGAGCTTGTAGATTTTTCTAGGATTTTATGTAACTAACTTAAACAACTGTAAATATAGGTAATGGCCCAATACGGTGCAAGTGTGAAAAAAAGTGTGAGTGAAGTACAAAAGAGTTAGTGGTATATGTGTGCAGTGGATGTGTGAGTGATGTAAAGAATAATTTATTGTATGTGTGGTGCACCAAAAAATGATGGTGTGAGTGATTAGATGTAGTGGAAAAGTTTCCGTTTTAATAAAATAACAATTGTGTGTTTTCAATTTAGTCTTTCATTCATTGTTCCATTATTTTCCAACAAGTTAGTATCAGAGTCTGGTTAATCTGAGACCAACATTAGTGATCTAGAGATTGGAGAAAAGGTATTTAGGGACCATGAATCACGTGTTCATGTATAGTCTGGAACTGTGAAACAATTTGGTTAGGTACCAAGCTTACTTGATAATAAGGAAAAATTTATCAAGTCTTGATGACAAATTTTCAAATGATCGGTTTGAACAAAAGGCTCTATGATCACAATTTAGCTCTTGGAAAACTATTATGAAGTCTTATTTGGAGGTGGGACATGAATTGTGGGAGATCGCTGAAGTGACACTACAGTATATCAAGACACTAAAATAGAGGCTTCTGCACCTGAAGTACAAAAATAGAAGGACAAAGCTAGAAAGGCTTTATATGTTATTAAATTTTTGTTAAAGATGATATTCTTAAATATATAAAAGATGCAAAAACACTAAATGAGGTATGGGATATACTTGCATCTTGTTTATTCAAAGAAAAATAAAGTGTGACTTTAATACCTTGAGAATAAGTTAATGGCTACTAAGCAAGGTGCCATGTCAATTAATCAATATTTCTCAAAGGTAAAGTATCTCTGTAATGAAATTGTAGAGTTAGATACTGACTTTGCAATTAGTGCCTCTCGAAAGAGAAGAATTATCATTCATGGGTTAACCCGCATATCTTGGATTAACTGCTGCTGTTCAAGGATGACCAAAATAGCCATCATTAAAATAGTTAGAAAATCTTTTAGCTAATGAAGAAAGTTCGACTAAACAGATGGTAGGGGTCTCACTAAATAGTGAAAATGAGGCATTCTTTAGTGGTAAAGGGATACATCGATCCAAATGTTAGAAAGACATAAAAGTAAAGATCGAAGATAGAAATAAATCCTCAAGAGAAAGTACAATAAGCTATAAACCTTAAAGAGCACAATAATGTCAAGACTAAGAAGAAACACAAGATAGAAGATTTTACCAAAGTGATGTAAAATGTTACAATTGTGGCAAACAAAGTCATTATGCTCATGACTGCCAGTACAGAAGAGTGGAATGAAATGTTATAATGGTGAGACAACTTGATGTTCAAAGCAAAAAGGAATGGGACTTCAATGTTCAAGCATCTTGTGCAATCGAAGAACAAGTAAAGGATTATTCAAATGAGTTTTTGGAGGCTTGTAACAGTAAGGTCGAGTGGGATATGTTGGCATCATTTGCTATATAGAGAATCTTGAAGAGTCATATGAAAGTGAAAAAGAATGAGACATGATAGAATCAAGTTTCTTTGAAAGTGCTCTAATAAATTTCGGATCAATCAAATTCATGTGTGGAATTTGAAAAGATAATTCCAAGTGTTAAGGAAGAACATGTTGAAGAAGTTAATTATGAGAAAGAAAGTCACTACAAAGTATGAAGGAGCAATTAGAAGAGAAGTAGGAAAGTCCTAAAATAATGAAAGAGTTATCGTGGTCTTCGAGTGAAGATTTAAGAAATAAAAATGGTAAAGGATATGCCAATCCAAAAGTTAGAGAGACATAAAAGTGAAAACTGAGGATGGAAATAAGTCCTCAAGAGAAAGTCCAAGAAGTTATAAACCATCAAGAGGACAACAATGTCAAGACTAAGAAGATATGCAAGATAGAAGATTTTCTGAAATGCTTGCTAAGTAGGGACTAGTTAATAAGATGGTTTAGAGAAGCTATAAATGTGTTTAAAGATTTGCTTTAAGGGAAAATAGTTAAGAAAAAATGAGAAAAGTGAAGAATTATGGGTTCACACCTGTGACTTGAAAGTCACGGCCGTAAATGATGTTTTGAGATGATTCATGCCCATGACTGATTGAGTTATGCCTATGAATGTTGTCAGGTATAAGAAGCGAACAATTTGTTCTTTCTCTCTTTTATGCTTGAAACTCAAAATAAGTGAGTCTAACATTTTATGGAAGAGTAAAAGTTAGGTTTATCTTTTATGGCTTTTAAGGTTCAGTATGGTTTATGGATATTTATAAAGTTATATTATATGTGATAGGAGTTGAAAGAGTAGGTGGTGAAACCCACCAAGATGATAAGTAAGCTTGAGTGGAGCTTGGTTTTTTAGGCTTTATAGAGATATATACATATATGCATTTAAATTCCAAATTATGGCATATTGTATGCTAAATGTGTGATAAATAATAGTTTATAATAATAATGAGATTGAAAGTAGTAATTAATTAAATGATAATAAAAGTAATTGGTTAAGGTATATTAGTATGTTTTATATAGGCATTTATGATGCTATTATGGGAAACTTGTATTTAATAGGCCAAATGTGCATTAATGAGAATATTGGATGATGATGGTTATGGTTATGGTGTGGAAATAGGTAAGTTAAATATACATAAATGCATGATATAAGAATTTATGGATATAAATGTATTCTTAAGATTCATGGGTTCGATCATGATGAAATGAACTCTTGTATGCTGAATTGATGTTTTACTATAATAATGTATGATTGATAAGAGTGTTGATAGGAAGAGCTTGTTACTGGACAACATTAAAGTCCTTGTATATGTTTTGCATTATATGCCTTGTTTTTACAGTTGAATTGTTGGAAAACTCATATTCATGCCTGTGACATAAGATTCACGGTCATGAATCACCATTTTAGAACTACCCATTTCATACAATATGTTTTATGGTTGGAGTCACCATTTTGACTCACAACCCCAAATTATAACAGACACGGTCGTGAAGAATGTGCACAAAATGGACAAAAACATGCATGATCAAATTTACAATTTGGTTCACGAATAAGGGTCCATGTGAATGAACATTCATGATCGTGAACATATAGTTCAGATTAGTGAATCATATTTAAAATATTATATGTTGTTTTCTTCTATGATTATAATGAAAGGGCTATGTAATATTTCTATAATGGTATGACATGAATAGAAAATACATGATTTCATTATTGTTCATGCATATATGATACATGGTGAAATTTCATATGTTATAAATGTTATGTCATAAGATAAAGGTTTATTATACAAATGTAACATAGGGATATAAACAAGTAAAGCCTAGGCTCAATGCTAGGACTATAAGTAGGATAAATGACATACCATTAATGGTGCATACGGTACCATAAAAATATGTTAAATAATTATCTTTTAAGGACAAGATGACTTAAGTTCGGAGAGCGCCCTTGATCTTATATTGCATGCAAACTTATATATTTTACTCAGTCAATATGGCTTAAGCTTAAAAAGCGCTATTGACTTGAGGAGCTCGGATGAATACACATGAATATAAATAATGGCAGGGTGGTTTAACTCAGAGTACGCCCTTATTCACAACCTATATCCGAATAGTCCAGGTAGTGAGTTGTTGGGCAAAAATGTTAAAGTAGTTAATGATTATAATGAAATGAAAAAGATTTTAATGACATAGGTATACAATGAAACACAATTAATATGTTTGATATGTTATATGTTATGAAAACAATGATGGTTTCCTTATGCATGGTTCAAAGTCTTAATGCTTATCATTTCTAGATGGTTTCATTGTTATTATATGATGAATATGATAAGATTCCATGAAGTGTATTGTTATGCCTTGTATGAACGCATGTTGAATTTTTACACTTATATGTACCACTAATCTCTTAGTAGCTTGGCATGTGGAGGATTTTCTATACGTAGGTCAAAGTCTAGTAGATAGAGTTTGAAATTGATCTAGAAAAGCTAGCCCAATTCAAAGATATTAAAGGAGACCCGATAAGGGTCGACGATATTATTCATGTCATATTTTGCATTTTTGAAGATGATATATGGGTTTTCTTCTGGGCTATTTACTTGTATATGTGTCTGTATTTTAAATAAATATATAGTCTTTTGCTAAAGGGCATGTATTTTTGCAAACATCCGGCTGATTGAGCCCAAGCTTTATATATATCTATTGCATATAAAACCTGTTAAACTTATACATCACATGTACACAAAAAATCTTTTGATCTAAGAAATCAACATCATATATTTATATCGACTTTTAGGAGTGGATAGGTATATATTGAGTTGGAAGCACACGATATTACGGAGAGCAACTATTACCCTTATTTGAGGGTTTCTAATCAGCCTAGTGCTTTAAATGTACAGTGTCCGGGTGCTACCATAATTCCTCAATAGCCACCCACCGGACAAGCAGACCTAGGTGTGATACCGATCATGCAGCAGATGACTAGTATTTTACAACAATTGGCATAGGCTATACCACAAGCCATACCATAGGCATCACTATAACTAGCTCCACAGCTGCCACCACAAAAGAGAACCAAGACTAAGATTGATAGGCTCCAAAAGTGTAGGGCCACCGATTTCCTTGGTAGAAGAGAATATGACCCAACTGCAGCTAAATTTTGGCTAAAGAAGATAGAGAGGGTCTTTGATGAGTTAAAGTGTGTCGAAGAGCACAAAGTGAAGTATGTCGCATCACTTCTATAAGAACACATCTATGATTGGTGAAAGTCGATTTTAAAGAAGTCACAGACCCGAGTATACATTGATGAGAAAAGAAGAGAATTCCTGAACTTAAGCAAAGAAACATGACAGTCTCCGAATATGAGAGAGTGTTTCATCTATACTGATCACAACTAAAGATATGACGTCACTATCTATATGGAGAAAAGTATTCATCTACACCGATCAAAAGAGTTTAAACTATCTCCCAACTCAGAAAGAACTTCACTTGAGATAGAGATGATTGTTAAAGTTGATCAATGACTATAATTGTATCATTGACTACCATCTAGGCAATGCCAATGTTGTGGTTGATACTTTGAGCAGAAAGATTGTAGCAGAGTTACATATTTGACTTATACTTAATCAGAAAATTAGAGATGCACAAAAGTAAGATAACAATCTAATTGAGAAAGCCAAATTGGTCTCTAAGGGAGAGAGACATGTTGAAGAAGTTAACTATGAGAAAGAAAGTCACATACTCCAAAGTATGAGGGAACAATTAGAAGAGAAGCAAGAAAGTTCTAAAATAATGAAAGAGTTATCATGGTCTTCGAGTGATGAAGAATTAAGAGATAGAGTTTTGACACAAAGACGAGATGAAGAAGTGGAAATAAAAATAATGCGAGAAGAACAAGACGCAAATTTGCAAAATAAAGACACCGATGAGATGTTAGATAAGGAAAACGTCGGTTGAAGTTTTAAAGAATATACAAATAAATTTCAGAGCAGCAAATGAAGAGACAAATATAGTGATATGCTATGATTGACAAGGAGCAAAAGGAATTTTTCATGAGATGGAGACAAAATTTATTATGAAGAAGATAGATGAGGAATTCCAAAGTTAGAAAAGAGAAGTTGAGAATCGATGCTGATGGTGAGTATTGAAGGTCTCAATCGCCTTTTCAGAATAATCTCAATTATTCCAACGAAACTTCTTATCGCCGACTTTAAGCTTGTAGATTTTTCTAGGATTTTATGCAACCTACTTAAATAGCTAAAAATATAGGTGATATCCCATTACGGTATAACTGTGAAAAGGAGTGTGAGTGCAGTGCAAAAGAGTTAGTGTATATGTGTGCAGTGGATGTGTGAGTAACGTGAAGAATAATATAATTGAGAGTATGTGTGGTGCACCAAAAATGATGGTGCGAGTGATTATATGTAGTGGAAAAGTTTCCATTTTAATAAAATAAGAATTTTGTTTTCAATGTCCTTCACTCGTTGTTCCATTATTTTCCAACAAACTCCCCATAAATTGTTGATATTGGAAAATATATGAATGCTATATATCTTATGAAAATACATTAAACTAAATAACATATTTATAATTATTAAAAGCCATGTGTTTGAACTAAGCATGCGATCCTTGAGTTAAATTTTTAATTAAACAAAATAAAAGTCATGAACAAATCTATCTAAAATCATTTCAATCAAGAAGGATTCAAAATGCATCTTGTATTCACTATTACCCATCACTTGTAAGATAAATGTATCTAAACTATAGTAATACTAATATCATTATTACCTCTTATCCTCCGTTGCATTAGCTTCCTAGCTGACTTCGCACCTATGTTGCCAGCATGGAATATGTACAGTTAATCAACCCCACCATCTCAATCTCTCTCCATCTTCTCAAACAAATTTCATGTCTACCAAAAAAATGATTAATAATATAAATGATACCAAAATTTATTAGTTTGTTACAAATTGGTTGTAAATTTTTTAATCATTGTAGATTGGTGTCATAAATTTTAAAAATATTGTAATATGGTATTTGAAGTCAATTTTTGGTAAGAAAAAAGATAGAGTGGCATCATATCAACTCTACATTTTTGTCATCATGTCATCTTTTTCTTGCCAGAAATTGGCTTCAAATATCACATTATAATTTTTTCAAAAATTTTGGTATTAATTTGTAACAATTAAAAGATTTTATTCCAATTTATAGTAAAGTGACTTTTTATATTATTAACATTTCTCTATTTAAATCCATGACATCAAATATTACCAAACCACAAGCAAACCCATTAAGGAATTCAATAAACCCAACCATTAGAAATTGACAAAAATAAGAAAACCAATAAAGAAATTCAAACAATTGAGCAATTCAACAAACCCATAAGCGATTCATTAGAAATTCAAACAATTCTTTATGAAATTCAAGGAGAAGAAAATTCGTCCTAAATATTTTAATAATTTAATAAAATAAATAAAATTTGTTATTTTAACTACTTAAATGTATTTTTTCTTTTCCAAAGTAATGACATAAATTAAATTAATTTTCTGCATTTTTATAAAAATTTGAAAAAATTGTGAAAAATAGAATTTTTTTTATAACCATTTAATTTAATTTTTGCAAAATTTATTATAGTGTTAATTTAGCAAAATTTATTATAGCGTTAATTTTAGTGTCAACTGACTTTTGTGACCATAAATCTAATTCATGTTAATTGTGCAAATTTTATCATATTTTTAAATTATTCAAATTTTACCCATGAATTTTCAAAAAATATTTGTTGTAAAAGCTTAAATATTATTAGCGACAAAACAATTTGTCACCAAAATCTTAATACATTTAGTGAAATTATTATTATTTGCTAGTTATGGTCTATAAATAACATGTATTAAGTGTATATAGGTGAAATGTATGTGGTTATGGGTTTTAAGTATGGAAATAGTTAAAAAATACATGAAAAAGTAAGATTTCACAATAATCACGCCCATGAATGTAATGTCACAGTCATGAACATCGTGAATAAGGTCTTTTGAAACTGAGCAGCTTCACGATCGCGAATGAACATTCACACCCATAAATCCTTAAAGTATATAATGAGCAGTTTTGTTTTTTGTTAGACATTTTGCGAAATCCCACATCAGCGAACCATAGCCATTAGACCTTTGGCCTCAGAAACAATTTTTACTTCAATTTTCTTCAATTATTAGCCTTGATTATATAAATCAACCCCATAAACAAGATTATATTGGCTAGAATAAATGATTTTTATTTTTATCAAGGGTGAATTTTGGAAATAAAGGAGAAATCAAAATTGAACCATAACATATTCTAATTCTTCAAAATAGAGGTAAGGAATCACATTTCTTTTGTTCTTTCCTTAGTTAAATTGGATTTAGATGGGAATTTGATTAAAAACCTAAAATTGATTATTAAGTTATGGTTTATATCGTCAATAGCATAATAGATGACCTATAAGTGTAAAATTACTAGATTTCAATCTTGATCTGCTCAATATGATTCAGTTGATTATAGAATCAATGATGAATTAAAGAATTTTATTCATCTAATCCTAATCCAACCAGGATTATATTTCACATTGTGTTGTCAACGTATCTGAAAACCTAATATGTCATACACATAGAAGAATTTGGGATCACAATAAAATTTCATATGGATTGAATCCATTAGAATGAGTTTGTACCAACTTGGGCCGAACCAAAGAGAATTTAAAGGGGTTTGGACCAATTATACATGTTATATTTTGGGCCTATTTTGTTTGGCTTTTTATTTGGAATTTATAATTTAAATTGGGCCAAATTAATTATAGACTTTATAGTCAGTGTTTTAAGTGTTAAAATCCTAATGCCCTTGTATTTACATATATGGTATAAATACCATATGTAAATTCGGCCGTAGAGTGAAGATATATACCAAAAAGTTTTCGCCTCTTTTTTTCCTTTAATTTGGCCGAATTTGTAGCTAGCACTCAAGATATATACCATTTGGATTCATTTCTTCATGTGGATATTATTAGAACAATCATACATTTAGCTTATTGTGCTTTACAATAATCCAACAAGAAAAAATAAGAGAAAGAGACAAGGTTTTTTAAAGGTAATACCTTAAATCTTGTATGTTTGGGTTGAATTTCAATTTAATCTCATATAGGTTGATCCTTATTTAGATTCAAAAATTTAATTTTTATTATGACATGTATAAAATTCATATTTAAAATCCAACAGTGGTATCAAAGGCTATTTATATGAATTAAATTAAAAAATTGCATGGAAAAAAGCTATTTTCGGTCTATAATGCCCCATAAGATGCAATTCAAGTGTTTTTAAGTACAAATCAATTTTTTTCATTCTTCTTTATTTCTTTTTATTTTTTTTATATATGATACAAAATAAAACAAAATGAATTTTAATTGAGTTTTTAATGGAATTTTGACTATATATGCAATCGAATTTGAAGAGTTCAAAATCCTAGTTTTGGTTTGCATTTGGAGTTGTTCAAAATGATTTTTATTTTATGATTTTGATCATTAACTTATCAAAATAATATATGAAGAGATGTTATCAAATTTCGGCAAAACCTAATTTGATAAAAAAAAATCGATTCAAATCGCAAACTAGGTCAAATAATTTCATATAAATTATTGTAAAGCATGTTCTTCACAATTTTATTCATATATATAATATGTCTAGCACTTTATTTTTATATTTATACAATAAATATGAAGTTAATTTGATGTTTTTGTAATGGTAAAACTGATTTGGTATGAAAAAATTTCATATAAACAAATTGAAATTCATGTTGGGTTCAATTGTGACAATTATATATTATTTGAATGAATTTTAATCAACAATGAGTTGAGCAAGCTAATGAGTATATTTTATTAATTCATACTAATTACTACTTGATTTAATTGATGAATATGCACTAGTACAAAAAGTACTTTAGGTTTAATATCATATGCGTCGGTTTATAAAAAATCTGATGGATATATTATACGTGGTAATATTTTTATAATTAAAATCAAAATTACAAAGAATATGCATCGGTTATTATATAATAACTGACGCATAAAGCTAAGAGATACTATACGTGTCAGTTAAAAATAATAACCGACGCATATAGTATAGATGTCGGTCTTTATATGAGACTAACACATAAAGCTCCAAACCCCCAATAAAAGATATTGCATAAAATTAAAAGAACCGGAATCCCTATGATTTACTCTGTCTGCATTTTTTATTTATACTACCACCCTGTCGGCCATTAAATACCCATTTTCACTTAATGTAGTTGTTGTTGTTGCTTGAGTCCCACCTATGTTGACTTTGCCGCCACTCCTCGCGCCACTCTACCCACGTCGCAAGCACTGCTACTGCTGTTCGCTTCTCATCACTGCTTCTCGCCGCCCCACCCACGTCGACTTAACCGCCATTTCTTAAACCACCCCACCCACATCACATGTATTGTTGTTGTTGTTGCTTCTCGCCGCCCCACCTAGGTAAGTTTCTTTTTTTATTTTGTTTTTTTTTTTAATTTTTTTTTGTTGCCCTCACTACATTTAAGCAATTTATTTGGAAAATATATGTACAAGATTTTACTGCAGATTCTCGCTACCCCACCCATTTTTGTTTTATTTATTTTTTATTTTTTATATTCATTTTTACATATATATGTTTTCTATTTTGATTTTAAAAATAAAAATGTATAAATAAATTAATAATAGATTAATAAATAATAATTTAATTATATTTGCAATGTTTAATGACTATAAAGATACTTTTAATTTTTTTATAATTTTACTATAAAATTAGTTTAAGGAAACCACAAACTAAAAAGAAAAAAAATAGAGCCATAAAATTTTAAAATTCAAATTAAAACAATATCCCATAAATCAATTTATAATTTCAAAGAAATTATTTGTATAATTTTAACTTGATAATTTTGTTGATCAATGAGATTTTTTATTTAATTAAATCATTTTGAGCATGATCATATTTGAGCTATTTATTTTAATTCTTGTATATATATATATTTTTTATGTTAAAGTCTTGAAATTTTCATAAAAATTTATACTTGTTTGAATTGATAATTAAAATTAATAATAATAATAAAAAAAGAAATGATAGGCCCATGATATATTCAATAATAAACTAAAAAATTAAATTAAATTTCCTATCCCATAAGACATTATATTCTTACACTTAAACAAATATTATATGATGAAATTTTTAATTAGAAGAAAAATTAAATTAAATTTCGTATCCCATAAGACATTATATTCTTACAGTTAATATATATATATTTGGTGATTTTTTTTTTCATGTATTCAATCTTCATGTATTTAGTTATTTATAAAATAATTTTAAAAAGTGGAGAGCATTTACATTCATGCTTCCTTAACATTTATTATCAATGTTTTTACTAAGTTCAACATAATTGTATATCTCTAGTAACCACTGGATATTGATCGTATTTTACTGTAGACATAGTAAGTCATTTTTTATGGATCCTCTAGCCCGTAGTAGCTAACAAATAAATCTGAAATCTCACATTAACTAGTAATTTATAATACAACCTACTATTTTCTGCAATGTTTTTGGAGTTTTCAATATATTAATGCATATATTGATATATACTTATTTTCCCGTACCTACAAAACTTATTCTATGGTAGGTAGAAAAAATAAATATGCTAAGCTAAATGGAGTGACATCTCAGTAAGAAATTTATATTTATAATTTTTAGTTAGATTGAAATTTTTTTATGAGTTATTAATTTTTTTATTTGATTACTTTTTGTATTTTTTCCATTTTAAGTGTTCTAAAAAATAAGGAGATGTAGAATGTGGATACTATATCATGAGATATATGTACAAAATTATCATATATCATAACAATAATAACACATTACTTAATATATGTTATTTCAAATATTACTTAGTTAATTTATTTAAATTTATGTATGATACATTGTTATTAGTTTAATTATTTATATAATGTGTTCTCTTCTGTGTTTATTTTGTTTTATAAACTTTTCAAAATGGATCATATAGTGAAAAATAAATTGTTGAAATTTGGCATTTGTGGTCCAACTATTTTGTAAGAGAGTGTATGTAATTTTTTTAGTTTATATACTTTGTAAATTAAAATCATATTAATTTGAAATGCAATTTGAAATTTATTTCTTCATAGCTTATGGATTAATATTGTTGTTCAATATTTGGAATTATATTGTTGTTGAATATTTTGAATAGCTGGATATTTAAAAGCTTAATTGTGTATATTCTTGCATGTGTTGCCTAATTTGTGGCTTTTGTACTGGTTTGTAGTTCTATGTATTTGCTTTGTAGTTCGTGTGGCTATTCTGGATTTTGTGTTGGTGTTAATTTATATATATATATATATATTCATATTTTATATGACAGTGCTAATATATTTTGTAATTTAAAAAAATAAATAATAGGCATAGACTATAAGAAAAAACCAACGCATATAGTTCCTTTAAATAAAAAAAAATTGAAATCATACCATATGCGTTGGCTAAAAGTTAGAGTCGATGCATATAATTCGATTTTTTTTTAAATACTATATATGTCGAGTTTTATTTATAGCTGATGCATATAACCAGATCATATGCATCAGTCATTTTGATCGACGCATAAAACTCAACTCATATACATCCAGCTGATATGTGTCGCTCATTTAACTGATACATAAAGTCTAATATAGCCGACGCATAAAGTATATTTCTATACTAGTGATGAATGGTTAATGTGCTCAAACATGAAAATTTTGGTTTTTTATTCCATTAAGGAATCAATTTTACTAGTCTTCGTAGAAATTGTCTTTTTCTTTTCTATTTCAAATTGGAAAGTATAAAGTGTTGAATGATTTTAATGAGATTAAAATTGTATATTCTAGCCATTTTATGATTTTAAGTATTTAATTTAATTAAATAATTGAAAAATAAAATTAGAACCCTATCCAAAGTAGGATTCCTTGTTTTCCAAATATGCATAGTCTTGATATGAAATTTGATTTGATCAAAACTTTTCTTTTTGGGAAGGGTTTTCAAAATGAACTATTTTTCATAATTTGAAAATTGATAAATTAATTTTAATTCAAATAAACTCAATCATAAATGCTTATATGTTAGTTTTTAAGAGTTGAAACCTTAGTTGTACAAGAGGACTGAAGCAATATTCTTTCATGCTTGCATTAGGCAAAATGGATATTAAGAATGTATTTAATGGCATGATGGTTTGATTATAGACAACATATGACCAATGTGATTATTCATATGCATGGTTTCATTTTTATATAAAGAGCGATTTTATGCCCTTCTTCTTCATTCTACTTTTGATGTATTTCTTTTCTTACTAACTCCTCTTGTTTGTGAGGTTTCTATATTTGAAAATTTATGTAATTCGATTACATAGGAATTAATTAGATTAGAAATACAAAATCTTGATGGAAATGGAGTTAAACGATGGATAAGGAATTGAAGCTAATGCTTAGATGAAAGAAGGAAGAATAAGCAAGATTTTTTCATTTTCTTTTGCCATGCATGTACATAGGTTTGACCTATCGATTTCCTTTTTAGCTCGAGGGAACTAATGTAAAATGTCCATAATCAAACCATGTTGTTTGAATTACCTTATTGATCTTAATGAACATAGAGATAAATGATGCATGTTATAAATATATGAGACTTCATAAAAGAAATCCCTCAATCCATATTAAAATTCAATGCTTTCCATTAATATAGTAAGAATGAGAATCCTTCCAGGGTATGGATTGTTGGACAAACCCAAACATGCTCTACAAGGATATTTTCAAGCTATGAAAATAAAATTTTCTAATTAATAGACCGGTCTTAATTAATTACATTAACTTATTGGGCAAACCCAAGGTTAATGTAAATTAAAGACAAGATTGTGTAAATGCATATGAGATATAGACAAATCAAGAGTTGATAGCCTAATAATTTAACAATTGCATTAAATTCAATAGGAATGGGATACCTACCACTAGAGTTAAATTGGCATGTTGGGGAAACTTGAGGTCATATTTAATGATATTAGATTAGGAAAGCTTCCAATAGGCTTTTTCGAATTACCAATGAGGCTATTGGTTCATAATAAAATAGTGAAAGTTAAATATATGTAATTAAAAGACATAATTAACACACATAACATTAATTAACATGCATAACATGTACATTCTCTAACATATTTCATTTTTTGTATCAAGGTTGCTAGAATCATGACCAATAATATGAATTTCCAATGCATACTTGAAACCAACAAGTTGATTGGGCCCGATTTCTTGGATTGACTTAGGAATTTGAGAATTGTTCTCAAATCCGAGAAAATAAGCTATGTCCTTGATATTGATGTTTTGTTCCCTCATACTGATGATGCACCTATTGAGGAATATGAGGCATACTTAATGCAAACAAGAGATAGTGTCTTAGCAGCATATATCATGCTAGCCTTTATGTCTCATAAGCTTTAAAAACAACACGAGAATATGGTAGGAAGCTATGTGATGAGCAAGAAAGGACAAAACAATATGACATATCAAAGCTCTTATTACATTTTAAGATAGTCGAGGACACTTCAATCATACATCATAGGCTGAAGATGTTGGGCTATATTGAGAGGTTAACATCTCTTGGGTTTATAATGGATAACAAATTAAGTGTCGACTTAATTCTGCAATATTTACCTGATAGTTTGCATAATTATTAAATGAATAAAATTACTAAGACTGCTATCATTATTTGAGAATCAAATGAGAGAATGTTACCAAGACTGCTTTCAAAACCATATATGGCCATTATGAGTTTTTTGTTATGCCTTTTAGGCTAAGCAATGCTCTTGCAACATTTACGGATTTAATGAATTGGGTTCTGCAACCATATTTGGATCAGTTTGTGGTGGTTTTTATTAATGATATACTGGTATATAATAAGGGTACAGAGGAACATTGTCACACTTGAGAATTATTTTGTAGACTCTTTAGGAGCATAAGTTGTATGTCAAACTCTTTAAGTGTGAATTATGGTTTGATAAGGTTGCTTTTCTTGGGCACATGGTGTTGGCAGAAGGGATTAATGTGGACTCCAATAAGATATAGGTGATCATAAATTGGTAGCCACTTAGAAATATGACCAAGATCAAAAGTGTTTTAGGCTTGGTAAGGTACTACAAGAGATTTGTGAGAGGTTTTTCCATTGTTACTTCTCCATTGACACGATTGTTAAGAAACAATATAAAGTATTAATGAGATGACAAATGTCAAGTTAGTTTTGGTAGACTTAAGTACATGTTGACATAAGCTTCAGTTCTGACACAACCAATACCTTATAGAGATTACATCAATTACAATGATGCCTCGCACAATGGGTTGGGTTATGTCTTGATGTAGAAAGGAAAAGTTGTGGCATATGCTTCTAGGCAGCTTAAACCGTATGAAAAGAACTACCCTACCCATGATTTGTTGCTTGTAGTGATTGTGTTTGCCTTGAAAATATGGCGGCACTACCTATATGGGGAGAAGTGTTACATCTTCAATGATCACAATAGTTTAAAATATCTCCTTACTCAGAGGGAGTTGAACTTTAGGCAACAAAAATGGTTAGAACTGATAAAGGATTATAATTGCATTATTGTCTATCATCCGAGTAAGGTTAAGGTGGTAGTAGATGCTTTGAGTAGGAAGTCTTTAGCTGAGTTTCACATTCGACCGACATTGAGTCAAGAGGTGAAAAATGCTCAACATCAAAACTTGAAGCTTATGGAGATTGTAGAAATGGTTTCCAAGGGAAAAAGACTAGATTTCCAAGTGGAGGTGGATGAAAGCTTATATTTTCGAGATAGGCTATGTGTGCCTAATATAAGAGAGTTGAGATAGAGAATCATGGAAGAGGGCCATGACTTCAAATACTCTATGCATCCGAAAAGCAACAAGATGTATCAAGATTTGAGGGAGAGGTACTAGTGGTCAGGAATGAAGAAGGACATCATAAAGTTTACTAGTTGGTGCCTAACTTGTCAGCAGGTTAAGGCAAAACATTAAGTGCCTTCGAGTTTACTATAACTAACAATTATACTAGAGTGGAAATAGGAGAGGATTATAATGGATTTTGTAATCGGGTTGCCCTTGACTCTCAGAAAGTGTGATGCAATATGGGTCATTATGAATCGATTAACCAAATTGGCTCACGTTTTACCTATTAGGAGGGATTACTCTTTAAGAAAGTTGGCAGAGTTGTACATCTGCGAGATAGCTAGGTTGCATGGGGTTCCTCTTTCCATCATGTCAGACAGAGATCCTAGGTTTACTTTCTAGTTTTGGGGTAGCCTTCAAAGGTCCTCAGGCACCAAACTTAACTTTAGTAAGACTTTCCATCCATAAATAGATGGTCAATTGGAGAGGAGCATTCAGATTTTGGAGGACATGATGAGATGTTGTGTTTTGAAATTTGAGAAAAGTAGGGAGAAGTATTTACCACTTATAGAGTTTACGTATAATGACAATCATCAATCTAACATTGGTATGGCATCATATGAAATACTTTATAGTAGGAAGTGTCAGACACCTCTTTGTTGGATAGAGCTTAGTGAGAGAAAGCTTGTGGGGCCTGAATTAGTATGAGATATAGAGAAAAAAATCAAAATCATCAAAGATCGATTAAAAGCTACATCGGATCGACAAAAGTCTTATGTGTATTTGAAAAAAAAGATATCGAGTATAGCGTGGATGGCAAAGTCTTTCTCAAGGTATTTCCATGGAAAAAATGGCAAAGTCTTTCTCAAGGTATTTCCATGGAAAAAGGTTATTCATTTTGTAGAAAAGAAAAACTAAGCCTTCGGTTTATTCGAGCATATGAAGTTATTAAAAGGGTTGGTCCAATTGCTTATAAGTTTGCCTTACCCTTAGAATTAGCAAGGATTCATAATGTATTTCATGTCTCAATGCTTCAGAGATACATATCGGATCTGGCACATGTGATACATGACATGTAGTTTTGTAACTAATTATTTTAAATATTTTTTTTGTAAACTTTTGGGCAAGTGTTAGCCTTATTTATATAAATGTAAATTTTAAATTTAGTATTGTTTATCATTTTATATTTTGTCAAAGTCATCATGGGCATGGTGCATAAGTGTGCTTCAAATTTAACTAGTTTTTGGTCTTATACGTTGTAATTTTTTTCTTGAAATTAGGAAGGTTCTTGGTTATGTGAAAAAGGTGTTTCATGTATAGTCAACCTCAGGCTGATGAATGAAGTCTTTAGCCATAAATGTAACTTTATATCTTTCTATAAAGCTATAAAAAAGGTATTTAATCTTGTATACCCATTTGCAACCAATTAGAACCTTGCCTTAAGGTAAAAAAACAACATCCCAGGTGCAATTATCTCGCAAAGCTTTTATTTTAGCATTCATGGTGTGTTGCCATTTAGGGTACTGCATAGCTTGAGTGTAAAATTTTGGCTCAACAGAAATAGTAATGGATAGTGAAGAGTGTTTATAGAAGGGAGTGAGATTATTATAAAAAAGGATTGATGAAAGAGTGTGAGGAGTATCTAAAAGTTCTGGTGGAGAAATTGAGGTTGACGTGGCATGTTGCACAGTGTTAGGTCGACTATAATGATAATCTTGGAGATATGTGGGTGGATGGTAAGATGTGGTATCTTTTCTTAATGGTTGTAAAGCTTGTGGAGAAAATGGTTAGAAGAATTAGATGTGGATTCAATTTCTGGTTGATAAGGCTTAGGAGGAAAAGTAGAGTCTAAGTGACAATAGGGTAATGATAAGGCTAAGTTTGATGTAGAAGTAGTTTGATCAATGGTGCCTTGAAATAAAAAGATGTGTTCATGAAAAATCACATTTTTAGAGATGAAAGTTTTTTTTGTATGTATGTCAAATAGTCTAAAGTCTTATGTTCCATATTGAAAGCCAATGAAAGCACATTTATGAGCTCTAATTTCTAGCTTAGTTTTAGAATGAGAAAGGGTGCTAGCAAAAGCTAACCAACCGAAAACTTTTATATGAGAAAGGGCCGGAGATTGTTGATAAAGAGCTTCATAGGGAGTCTTATGATTCAACATAGGAGTAGGAATTCTATTTATTAAATGGACAAAGTGATAAACAAATTTAGGCCAAAAGGTATTTAGTAAATGACTTTGGAATTTTAAATCCCTTATTACATTCATCATATGCTGATGTTTTCTCTTCATAACACTATTCTATTATGGTATTTCAATACATGAGGTTTGATGTTCAATGCCATTTTCATGATAAAAATTAGGCATATTGAATTCTACACCATTATTTGAACGAATGCATTTAATAGTTTTATTAAACTAAGTTTTTAGAAGAATAAAACTTTTAAACTTTATCTATATCCGGAGTTTTTCAAAAAGAAAACTCAAATAAACCTAATAAAATTGTCTGCGACAATAAAAGAAGTATTTAAAACCTTGTAGTGATGAGGTTGTAGGACCCCATATATCAAAATGGACTAGATCAAAAGACTCTAAGAACTTAGTAGTACTGTTTGGAAAATGAAGCTTTCTTTTCTTGGCAAAATGACAAATGTTACATGCCTCATATGGCTTACATTGAACAGAAGGATATAGCATGCAATTATTGAATTCTTTAGAAGGATGCATGTCCTTTCCTATAGTGCCAAATATCAAAAGAAAATGATCCTTTATTAGTTGAAGAAGTAACATTATTGCTGAGAAAGATGGCAGGAATGTCAAATGTGTATAAGCCCTAGCTTAGATCAGTTGTATCAATCTTCCTCTAGGTCTATCAATCATCAATAACATAATGGTTATTGGTAATTAGTTGACAATAGTTATTTTGAGCTATTAGTTTATTGGCTAAAATCAAATTGAAAGTAAATTTTAAAACATAGAAAATATTGTGTAAAGTAAGGTTAGGGCTAGGCTAGATTGTTCTTGTATAAGAAAACTTTATGTTATGATTGTTATGTAACTTAATGTTGCAATCTACAACAAGAGTAAGAGTTGTAAAATATGACATGGAACAAGCAATATGATTAATGTATTTTTATTTGTTCTAGTTTTTATTAATGTTTCTTATGTCTAATTATAGGTTTTTATTATGTTTAGGTATTTAATTGTTTTAATTCTATAATTGATGTAAGATAAGTTAAAATGTAGGAAAATGACCAAGGACTCACGCACATGAAAAATCCCTCATACTTGTGAGGATTAGATAAAGATGACCAAGCCTCACGCACATGACACTGTGTCATGCACATAAGGGATTCTTGTTATTGTGAGGATTTTCTTCTTTCACTTTGTCACTGGTGCATGGTTTTTTATTGTGAGTGTGAAATTCCTAAAGTCTAATCTCCTATCGAGGGCATGCCAATTTGATTACGGGCGCATTGCTGCTTTTTTTTGCCTATCATGCACGCAAAGGATCATCATAATCATGTTGAATGTTTTACTAAAGAAAGCCTCATACACGTGACACCTTGTCACACACGCAATGACCCTTTTTGCTACAGTAGTCCAATCACATGCAAACTCTATTTCGATCAAGTAGAGTCCAAACTTTGAAGATAAATATCAATATGAAGATCATCTATGGAAAAAAAATTATCTTGTAATTAGAAAGTTTTATATCTTTAGAAGTAGAATTCAACTAGAGCTTTTAGGTTATAAATTTTGGTTTTCTTTTATTTTTGAAAGAGGAGAAAAGAGGAAACACACAAAACACAAAAATTGTTCACTCGGGAGAAAAATTAAGAATTGTGTGGTAGTATTTTAAGAATGTTTCTTTTCATCTTTTATTTTCTTTTATGTTTACCTTAGGTATCAAAATAGATATAATCATTGTTATTATGATGCTAGGCTAAATACTTTAACGAGTGCTAAACAACTCCAATTTGTATTGTTCCTTTTTATCTATTTAATGAATGTATGATTTCTTCAGTTTTAATGGCGCTTAATAAATTTTTTGTTTAATAGTTGCTTGGTCACTAATTATTTAATTTTAAATAGATATCATAAGATCAAATTATTAGATACATCATCTGTAACTTAACCTAAAAATTGGACTGGACATTAGTTACTTCATTGGTTTGATTAATTGATGTATTAAAGGTGGAAACCATAAAATCTACATTTATTGGTGCTTAATTCATTAAGGGATATGCAAATTGAGGGTTGTGAACTAAGTTTCTATTTCTTTTCTCATTGATTTTCTTAATTACCTTTTTACTGTAATATTAGTTATTAGTTTTTCTTATAGTTTAATCAACTTATTAAAATTGGTTAGAGTGTTTATGATTTTATTTTACTGTTTACTGATAACTTAAAGCTAATTCAGGATTTAGAACTACGTAGTTTCTTAAGAAATCGATCTCTGGAGTAACATACCATATTACACTGGTTCATGCACTTGCAATTACACTTTGAAATATATCAATGATCTATTGCTCCAGTGTTAATTATGTAGATTTGTTTTTTAGATAAATTGGTAACTAAAAAGATTTTACCATAAGAATCAACATTGGACGATGATGTTGCAAGGGAGTCATGTGAAGGAATCAAAGAGGCTTCATTGATTGTCGCAATTATGGCTACTACTGCTGAGATTGAACTATGGAGGCTAAAATGAGTGCCTTTGTTGAATGGCAGATACAAGTTGGTCATATTCCTATTTTGTAAGCTGTGGAGTATTAAATTGTGAAGAAGCAGTAATTGCCTCATGTGCTAATGTTCCAACAAGAGCAAAAGATTCTCTAGAGCCAATAGCTATGAAATTTCCTTCACAAACCTCCATTTGATTTGCATAAGGTTATGCTCTTGACTTTGACCTCGAGCCTGGTGGAAAGACATACTTTTTGTAACATCTATCCTTAATGTGCCCTAGCTGCCAAAAAAAAGTACATAAAGGCCTTTTTGCATTAGGTCCATACTTGTCAATAGCCTTAGTGACATATGGACTCATTTGTTACTTTGGAATATGTTGAGTCATAACTTTTTCTTTAGAATAATTTCCTCTTCCAGCATTATAATTTCCTCTTCTAGCACATTTTGAGTGCTCAGTTAAGGCTTGGATAGAATTGTCATTAGACAGAGGCAAGAATTGACTTTCATGTTGTAAAACAAGTGAAAATGCCTTGTTTATGGAAGTAAGTGGATCAACCAGCATGATTTGAAACCTAACCGTTGCAAAGTTATCATTCAATCCTCTTAGAAATCACAAAACATAATCGGACCGCTGATACTGTTTGATGATGTTCAAAGCTCCACATGAGCATACTAGACTGCATGAACAGTTTGGAATTAGTCTCAAATTCATCAATTCATCCCAGATTATTTTGAGCTGAGTGAAAAAATCTGAAACTGTAACTTGTCCTTGCAAAAGAGAATGGAATTCCTATTGCATGTCAGTACGTCTGAATGCATCTCCTTGAGCAGATCTGTCTTTGAAATCTTGCCAAACATCAATGGAATTATCAAACCGGATCACGGATTGAGCAATTGATGGGGAGAGAGAATGTACAATCGATGAAAGAACCATGGTGTTACATCTTCTCCAAGTCTCATAATTCAAATCTATTGGTTGAGAAACTGGAATTGTGCAATCTACAAATTGAATTTTGTTTTTGGATAGAAGAGCCATTTTCATAGCTCGATGCCAAAGCCGGTGTGACAAGAACCAAACCTGGATTTTCGTTTGCATGCAAGTAATAGGGACTGGATGAATTTTCTTTAATTCTTAAAACCATGAGAAAGAATTTTCTTTAACTAATGAAAGACAGTGAGAAAACGAACGAAAATGAAAGAAAATAGAAGAGCTGAATATCGACTTTGATGTCATATTGCAGAAACAAGAACTTGAGAGAAAATGAACTGAACTTTATTTTTTGAGCTTCAAAAGTAATTACACTGTACAAAGTTGAGCTGTTTATAAAGCTTGATAACAGTAACCGTCATTAACTAATTCCGATAATCTAGGAGTAAAAACAGGAAAAGAAATGATTGAATGTAATGATCTTAGCATAACTACTCTGCTACTGGAAAAATACTAAATATGAAGTGAACCACTTCTACTCCTAGAATGATATCCCTTGTAGCTTTTGTTAGCAACCATGCTGCTACTGCGCTAATCGTGAATAGTTTCAATCTTGCTTCCTTGAACTTCATTTGAGCTAAAACACTTCTGCTGACTGTGCATGCTCATTGAAAACCATGATACAGTAGCTATGACTTTGTTATATTACATATGTTGATTCACCTGATTGGCATGCTTACAAGGAACTTGAGACCTCATTTACTGTAGAGATGTCAATGTGAAATTCTCTTTATATATCTAGATTATAGAAGCAATAGTACATATTATCATTATAACTCATATTTTAAATCATAAAGAGATAATAAATTAAAATCAAGATAAATTGGAAAATAACTCAATCATATGGTGGTTTTTCCAATTTAAACATTAATTTGTTTTTTTATTATCCAACCATAATGTTAAATGGAATTAATAATTTAGCTCCTTCGTTAGACTTCCATCCATTTGATAAGTGAAAATCCAATGTACATGGAATCATGACCGAGGGTTCAAATTACAAGCTACAACAAAAAAACAGGATTCAAATTGATAGGAAAAAAAATTAGGGCTTAAATTTAAAAAACCTGTATATATTTTTGTTATTTTTCATTTCTTAGGAAATTATAATTGTGTTCTTTATTCATCAAATATATAGAAGTTTGAGGAAATTATAGAATTAATAGCTACCAAAAACATTAGAATTCAAATTGATGGCAGAAAGTGATTGAGGTTTAAATTTTAAAAAAGACATGTTAGAATTTTTTTTTTAAATTTCTCCTTATTTTATTTTAGTCTCAATCATATTATCCTACAACCCAGAAGTGCAAATTAATCTGGATTAACTCAAAATATTTAGTTAAGAAAGAAATTATCTCTACCATCCCATCTCCTAGGAATAAATTTCTCCTTAAATTTATTACTATATTTCATGACCTTATATTAAAATTTTCAACAAATTACAGAAAATCTATGAAATTTCAATAAATTATATCCAGAAATAAACTTTTAAAAAAACTAATAGTTGTCATTTAATACTGCATGAATTTTAAATATTTAGTGTAATATATTATATTATTTTTTTATATTTAAAATATTTTTGTGTTTTTAAATTTCATATATAGTTTAATAACTTTTTAAAAGAATTTAAAATTTATATTTATTATCAACTATTACATTCAAATCACAATTTTTCTAATTGTACTTTAAATAATATTTTTATTAAAATAATTGTAATTTATTATAAAGTATTTATTAGCGATGGTATGATCCGAACAAAGTGAATTTTGTCGAAGGAGGGGAGAGGACAAATTTGTTTATGTTTTAGAATCATTAATATGTCTAAATAATATTATTTTTTTCAATTTTTTGACAGATCCCAATTTCAAATCAACGGGGTACTTTTGGCCGTTTGGCACATTTAGTTATCATCAACAATATCCTGCACATGCTACATGCATGCATCATCATCATCATCATCATCATCATCATCTACGTCTCTTGTCTTGCGTCATGTGTCAATTTTAATATTTTACTTCTCCAAGTTTATTAATTTTTTATTTTTTATTTTTTAGTTCGAGGATAATATCGTAATTCTGATGTTAATTGTTTCCGCAAATCAGATTATCAGATAAATAAAATATAATGTTGAATTAAGCTCAACTATGCTTCGAGTTGACCAAAAAAATTCAATTGAGAGCAACTAAAGATATGGTTTTTCAAATAATTGACATTATCATTTTCATGTGTTGGTGAGATATAAGAACTAATCTTTGACAATAAACGCACATGTTTATTCAAAAAGTTGTTGATTATGAGGAAGGATTAACTAATTAATTGAATTAAAACCAATCATTACCTAATTCTTTTTACTTCAATAATTTATCCCAAGGTGTCTGGGTCAAAAGTAGCAAGTAATAATTTTACTTTATTTTATTTTTGCTTTCACATAAGAAAAACTTCTATAAAAAAAAAATAATGTTAAGACTTTTTTTTTTCTTTTTTCTTTTTTTCCTTTTTAAATTTTTGTTACAGCTGCCTCTTATCTCGTTCTCCCCTTCCTTTTCTTCCTTATTCACCAAATTAGTTTGTTTTCCTATCTAAAATTTAAAAAAAGAAAAAACAAAGGTGATCCTTCCTTTCTACTTTTTCTATTAATTTATTATATTTAATAAATATAAATTTTAAGTACATTTCTTACACTATTTTTTAGTTAATTTTTATGTTGATAAGATCTATCGTACATTTCTTACACTATTTTTTAGTTAATTTTTATGTTGATAAGATCTATCGATTCCTTTTTCATTCAATTTTGTTATTTTTTTTTCTAAATTTATTGAATTTTCTTATTATTGTTTTTAGTGCTAATGTGAGGCTCCATTGGGTTGGGTTTAGTTATTGAATATAGTTTGTAACTTATAATTTGTAACTGGTAACTGATAGCTGGAATTTAATTAATACTAATATTTTGATAAAATCAATTGAGCTGTTATTAAAATATAAAATTACTAATATGTATAATTTATTTTAAAAATATATATTTCTCTATGATGTATAAATAAACAAAAATAAAATAAAATACATTGATTATTTAATATAATATGATTTTAATAATTAAAATAACAAAAACAATAAAATACAATCAATTATAAATAATAATTTTCACAACTGTATATCTATAATTTATAAATATAATCAATTAATTTATTTTATTTTTATATAATATATTTTATTTTGAAAAGAATTATTTTAAAGATATATATTTTATTTTTAATAAAATTTTTCATAAATGATGCATTTTATTATAATGATTTTAATTTTGTCTTTTTATTATAAAAAGTTTCATCTATTTCAAAAAAGCTACAAAAATGGAATTTTTTTAGTAAGCATATGTATGAGCTTTCTATTAGCTATTAGCCATTATTATTAAATATTTTTACTCAAGTGTTGATAATCAAAAAGTTATCAGCTCGGAACTAAACGTTTTCATAGTTACCAAATGGGGCGTGCACTTCTTTTGGATTTATAAGTTAGACATGTTTTCATGTATATATATATATATATATCAACCTATCTTGAGCAGGCTTGTGTGGCAATGTTGTGGAAAACATTAAGTTTCAACCTTAATGTGACCATATTTCCCTCGAAATCCAAATACTTTGATGGAGTTCTAAAAACATTTGTCAATCTCTAGTCAACATTGTTTAAGGTTGAAATTAGAATGATATTTTATCGTCTTCAAACCCCCAAAATATATATATATATATATATATATATATATATATATATATATATATATATATATATATTTGCTACTGTTTTATATTACATTCCCTTAATATGAAGTAATTATTAGAAAAATATTAAAAAAATATTTCACACTTCAATGTAATTTGGAAAGTATTTAGATTTTTTTCCGCCGAATCATGTGGTGGATTTGGTCAATAAAATCAGTCCCTTAAAAGGGTGGATTTCCTTTATTTAGAAGGATGCATAAAAATGAGGTAATATCACACAAAAAAATAGAGGAAAATCAATCCTAATTTCCAACTTGTTTAGAATTCACTAAACAAAATGGGTGAATTCTAAACAATAAAGCAAAAGTTATATTTGTCACCAAACCATTTGGAAAATTTATTCAACAAGATCCGTCCTTATAAGGGTGGATTTCATTCATTTAGAAGGGCATGCAAATTCATTTAGAATGACATATAAAAATAAGATGACATGGAGAAGAAAAATGTGTCTCAAGTTGTCTCCGCAATTTGTTCAGAATCTACTAAATAAAAGAGTTGATTCTAAACAACAAGGCAAAATAGTGTACGTGAGAGAGATGAGCAGAATTAGCCTCATGGCGGATTGAATATTTAACTACAATAATCTCTTTTTGTATTTTATTGTTCATTGAGTATGATATGATTAAATGACATGATACAATACGAACTAAAATATATAAGAGTTTGGATTAAACAGATATATGTCATAAATGTATTAGCACAGATTTGACATGCCTAACATGTTATAATATGGTCAAACACGTTTAAAAATACGTAAAATATGTAATAATTAAAATATTAAATTATATACCAATATTTTTTAAACATATGTATAAGTTCATATATGAATAAATTTGCAATATATTCTATTAAAATTAATATTTTAATATATGTGAATAAAAATTAGCAAATTATTGATATAATTTATATTAGTAATAATTTTATAAATAATTAAATGTTTAAATTTTATTATACTAATAAATTTTATCTTGCACACACCACGTGTGTATATATATATTACAAGAATTAATATATACTTATGAAATATTAACTTTAATTGTATATTTTATATACATATGTATATATATTTATAAACATATTAAATGATTAAACAATACGATACGACACATTTATGTTCGATATGTATAGTGACATGATACGCTTATATATAATACATATATGACATGATATATTTATACATGACACTATACAAATTGTTAGCCCAGTTTACTCTTATTTGCACACAGATGAAATTGGGTTCCATATAACATGCTTTATTATAGGCCACTTTTGGCGTTCTGTTTGGGAAAAAAAATTTCGAAAAAAATATTTTTATTTTATTATTTTTGAAAGCCACTTTTAAAAAGAAGTAGATAAATAAATATTTTTACTATAAGCATATTTGAAAAAAAAAACAGTTTACAAAAAATTAAAAAAACAATCAATTAAATAAAAAAATTAAAATTTGTGTTTTTTTTTACTCAATAGCATTTCTAAATATGTCTATGAAAATTTTGTTTGATTGTTATATTTTGTAATGATATTTTGATAATTTTTTTATGTGATACTATATGCTTATATTGGATTATCGAAGCAAGGAATTAAGTTATGCATAAAAGTTTTAATGTTAAATTTTTTCAAAAAATAGTGACAAACGAAACTTTTATATTATCACTTTGATAACAATTACATTTAAATATAATATTTATACTATATACAAATTTATTATCCATAATAAATTTAATTTCTAAATATATTTCTAAACAATAAAATAAAATAAAGTTATTATATAAAATAAAGCATTCAAAAATTCTTGAAATTTTAATTCCAAAATGAAGAGAATAATTTAATTGAAAAATATGTTTAGGATATTAGAAATAATTTTTATGGCAATTTGATTGAATAATATGTATTAGAGTTTAGAAGATAAAGAACATCTTACTGAACGATCATAATAAAGGTTGATTGCATGGAACTGGTGATGGAAGGACTATCTTTACTATTAAAGAGCATTTTGAGGGTTACAAATTCAAAGACATGTTTGATTTAACAACCAAAGTGTCAAATTATGAATGGTTATGAAGGAAAGGAATGGAAGAAGGGTGCTTCAAAAGGAACCTATCAAAAGGATCAAATGATTATTTTGGCATCATGTGAGGCTAATTCAGATAGTCAAGAAGAAGTTTGCTTAGTCAAGTGGAAACCAAGCAAGCCTTATGAGTGCCCAACACTCACTAAACCTTTGGCTAGTGTAAACAAAAATAGGAAGAAAGAGATTGAAATAGCAAATGACTAAAGTCTATAAAATATTTGATTGACTTTTAAAAGACAATCAAATTATACTTTTGGAGGGACATGTGATTCCATTGGCTGAGAAAAGATACATGAAAAATTATTGTAAGTAGAAAAATTCATAGAGGTATAGCACTAATAATTGTATTACTTTTAGGAACTGTAGTCAAAAGGAGATCACAAATGGTAAATTAATCTTTTCAAGTAAGAAAAAATCAGTGGATAGCAATCCTTTCCTAACTTTTCACATTAATATGGTCACCCCTCATAGAAATGTAGTGATTAGAGTATGTTATGGAAAAAATAGAGAGTTTAGGGATTAGAGAGGATTGATAAAGAAAGGTTGTTGATGGTATTTCTTATATGTTTAGGAGCTCAAATTGACAAAGAACAAGCTCAAGGTACCAAAAGAAAAGAGAGTGAAGGGAAGAGAAAGAAAGCAATGTAAAGTTTTAGGTAAGTGCATAACTTAAGGTAATAGCCTATATTTTATCATAAAGTTGTATAATTTGAGTATTTGGCATGTAAATGATTGTTAATTAGTAGTATTTGGTGATAAAAATTTTGGGGATGCATGTTTGCTAGACTTAGGATTATATTTAGTAAAAATTGAATTATATGTTGATGTGTTCTTTGTTGGATTCTATGGAGCAGTCTGTATATATTTTACTATAACTTAAGCTCTGAGATTCTGATTTATGTTCTCTTTATTGGTTTGAAAGTTAAGACATAGGGATAAAACTTTGATAAGAAGACAAAACGTTATTTTAAATGAAACTATACTTAATTTTGGCACAAAAGTAGGACTAGAAAACTGTCCACGAAATTCAGGGCAACGATTTTAATGATCAGACAGTATTCATTTGATCATATCTTTTGACACAGAACTTCAAATTTCGTGATTCAAGTTGAATATTAAATTTAAGATTCAGGAATAAAATTCTTAAGAATACCTTGTAATTTAATTATGTTGTTAACATGTCCAAAATTAATGTTCAATACAAAGTATATAATCTGCCAATAACAGGGCAGAATATGAATTGTGAAATTTGATGTGAAAAATAATGTGGACCTTATTATATTATGAAAATGGTATTTTTATTGAGTAATTATGTGATTAACTGAGCCATTAAATAAATAAAATATATAAATTTAAGAATTATAAATTTTAACGACAATAATTAAGTCATTGAATGCCTAGTTTAGAACTAGAGTCTTGGAAAGTTTGGTATGCCAGTCAGGAGTCTATTAATACCGGTGATGGTACTCATATAATGTCGATGATGGTACATATATTAATGTTGGTGATGTAATCATATTAATATCGGTAATGACACTTGTATGTTCATACTACTATGCTCAGGTTGTAACTTTATTATGCCTGGATGGTCAACCCTGTTATCTTGATTATTGATTCTTAAGTGTTATGGACATAAATACATTAACTTGGTATAAAAAATTTTATATATGAATTTAAAGAATAATTTATTTGTATAAGATGATTATGTAATGCTTGCATATGAAAAATTCACATTTGTATATGTATAAAGAATATGCAAAAATTTAATATATATATATATATATATATATATATATATATATATATATATATATATATATATATATATATATATATATTATTTAATCGAATATATATGCATGATGACACATTACGGAATATTGCATAAGTATACTTTATTGCCTTATTTATATGTACCACTAAGTCTAGAACTTAGCGTGGGAGTTTCTCTCGCGCAGATGTAAAGAATAATAATCCAAAGATAATAGATAAAACTAACAGTGACCCAACCCAGTAAAATAGCTCACTCCTGATACCGTAGGTTACACAACTTTTTATACTTTTGTTTTGAAGTTTCTTTTACAATATTTGTAAAATAACTACATGACTTGTAAATAATAATTTATTATATAAAATGTACTTTTGTTTCCTTATTATGATTTCATTTGTACTACAAAATAATAATAATAATAATAATAATAATAATAATAATAATAATAATAATAATAATAATAATAACAACAACATCAACAACTAATAGATAATAAAATAATAAAATAATACTAGTTACTACCCTTTATATATATATATATATATATATATATATATATATATATATATATATATATATATATATATATGAAATGATATTTTAATCGATGATGCCAGAATAATACTCCTTTATCTGGGTACATATTGCTGGGGTGAGGGGTGTTACATTGAGAATGAGGATAAAAATTAATAATGATTAAGCAGAATCCTCAAAATCATTTAGGAAAGTGGTGTTGGATTATAAATCACTGCCAAAAGTAATGTATCTAAAATGTCATACCAATTTCCATTCGGATAAAGTTGTAAGAAAGCCAAGTACATTCATACCAAAGCCAAATGCGACAGACATATGGGAAAAGTATATACTAAAAGTGTTTGTGTTCAATTGGCTTCGGACTAAACTGGCAGACAAAAAAGAATTTAAACAGAAATGCACCGATGGACATTAAAATAGAAGCAAGTTCCACCTCCGTAGTCACTAATGACCAAAATGCAAAAGCGAAGGTTCTAAAAGCATTAGCAACTTGAAAGAATGAAAAGAACCAATAAAAGGGAGGAGGAAATTTAGGCTCTAACCCTAAAAATTATAAGACAAAGAAGTTTCGATTGAACAAAAAGCCTAGAAGTTCAGTTGTAGGTTTATGGGCCATGATTAATAAAAAAAAATCAATGAAAGAGTTTTTTTCTTACAAAGGGTAGAGAAAGAGAAGTGATACAAAAAAAACAGAAGAAATTTGTGAAATGGGAGAAATAAAAATATATATTATTAGTAATCAGCACCACTGGAAAGTGTCTTTACAATTTTTTAATTTTAAAATTTGCATGTGAAGCACCACATATATCAAGGAAGTCATCATTATAGCCGCTATTAAAGAAAAATGTACATAAGAAAGATGAAATGTTAGAAGACATGACTGATGGAAAGACTAACATGATAACCTGAAAAATCCTAATCGATTAATGATCGATCTAGAGTTTGACATCTAATAAACTCGACCAACTAATTTAGAATAAAATTATAGACTGAAGGAGGAAAATATTCATAGCCTAGAACAAATGGTTGGAAAGATAAGAGTAAAATAGGTAAAAGTGATAATATAGCCTTACCCAACTAAATTGTGTCACATGGACTATCCTATCCTTTTTAAATATAAAGATAAACATTCAATGAACTAAGGGTTCTTTGACACATCCAACACTTTACATATAATTTATTTTGTTATTTAACATTTAATTCTTTATTTATTCGTGTTACAATTAATTCCTTATAGATTTATATCATTAACTTTTTTTGTAAAGTTGCAGATGTATCAACTTAAGCATAGTTGTCCTTGTAATAGTTCTCAATCTGCTACTTTCACTAGCCATTATATTCAGATGTGGCCTAGAGTCATTCAATCATAATTAGTTCTTTCCAATCAACCTATAATGACCTCCTAGCTTGCCTCAACAATCAAGCTAGGCCTAGAAGAGCCTTGGTAGATCGAATATATCATCCAACACTTTAGTCATTAAGGTTGAACCCATTTACTTGAACTTCATTTTAATTCAATTCAATTATAGAGTCAACTTCATATTGTTGGACTGTGGATTCTTTGGGATTGTTTTTGGGTTTCACAAGAGATGTGATCAACAATTTTCAATGATTAATTAGCCATACTAATTATTAGACTCTATAATATTCCTAGGAAAACTTCATATTAACAAAATATGGGAGAATGGTTCATAAGCCTATGCACCAACTACTAGTAATAACTTAGGTTAACCATTTTAGTTTGTATGGTTTGGCCATTTGTAGGTTGTTGTAGGACCGTTAGGCATGAGCTATTATAGTTTTGTATCAGAACCACTTCATATGAGAACCTTGAGTGATGGTGAGGTAAACCTCAATGAAGACATTGAGTTCTATATAGGGGGATGAATTGTAACATTCTTAGGCAAATCCCACATTGGCAAAATATGGGAGAGATTTTGGGCCGAATGTACTCAAATTTAGAGAGGTGCAAGCTTACTGATCCCATATCAAAAAATAATAAAGAAGAAATAGAAGTTTATAAACCAGTGCACTAACTACTAGTAATAACCTGAATTAATCATTTTAGGCCACATAGTTTGGTCATTTGTAGGTTATTGCAAGACAGTTAGGCATGGGGCATTACAATTTAGTATCAGAGCCACTCCTCGTGCAACATTGAGTGATGGTGGGGCAAATCTTAGTAAGGACACTGAGTCCCATATAGGGAGATGAATTGTAACATGCCTAAGCAAATCCCAAATTAGCAAAACACAAGAGAAATTCTAAGTAGAATGTAAGATCTCAAACATAGAAAGGTGCTAGCATGAGTAGTTAGCTTGATGTGCTAGATTTCAAATTCCACATCAGAAAGAATGAGGAAGAAAAAGAAGTTTATAAGGCTATGCACTATCTTCTTATAAATAACCTGAGTTAACCATTTTAAATCGCATGTCTTAAGCATTTGTAGGTTATTACAATACAATTGGATATCGGTCATTACAATTTAGTATAAGAGACACTTAGTATGCAACCTTGAGCAATAATGGGGCAAATCCTACATTGTCAAATCAATTTATAAGTCCATACACCAACTAATAGTAATAACCAGGGTTAATCAATTTAGGCAGTGTGATTTGGCTATTTGTACGTTATTGTAGAACAGTTGGGTATAAGCCATTACAGTTTGGTATCAAAGTCATTCCATGTGAAAACTTGAGCGATGGTTGGGCAAGTATTAGAGAGGACGTTGAGTCTCATATGGGGATGAATTGTAACATCCTTAGAAAAAGTTTACACCGATAGAACACAAAAGATATTATGAGTTGAATATACTCAAACCTGGAGATGTGCTAACATGATGTGATAGCGTATCGATCCCACAACGAAAAATATTGAAGAAAATGAAGCATGGACTACGAGTAATAACTTAGGTTAACCATTTTAGGCCACGTGGTTTGGCCATTTATTAAATATTACAAGATAGTTGGGTATAACCTGTTATAGACTTGATCCAAAATTTTGGTTTCCATATAATTGCCTTCATACATAGCAATTTGAAATTTATTATAACTTCCAATATCTTTTCAATAAATAAAAAGAAGAAAAAGGAAATTTATTGCAACTACCATCTCCTATTGCTAACTTTTTTTTGGAAAAAAATTGATATTTGTACTTTGTATTTTTCATATATTTATTTTATATATTTAGTTATTGAGTCTTGTGTAACCCAAAAAATTAATATGAAATCAAACTAAAATATTTAATTAACTTGTCCAACAATTTTGATATATATATATGTGTGTGTGTGTGTGTGTGATAGAAAAAGTAATATACAATGAAGGCTAAATTCAAAATTATTTTGATCATGTAGAACAATTTTCTGAAGGAAATATTGTCCCAAATATGTTGTCGCTTGGGTATGTGGTAATTTCTCCTAATAATCTAAACAAATAGAATCTATATGCAACAAACCTATAAACTCCCCAAAAAAACTTGTTAGATAATGATATAACATGGGTAAGTTTGAATGCAGGAGTAGAGTGAATGGAAGAGATATTAACTTTCTATAAGTGGTGTAAAATATCTGCATATAGGTGTAAAAATGACTACACTAGAGTGACATGACCATTAAGAATAGATATAAGTAGTTTTTGAACGTTAATAACTACTTCATTAGTCATTAGGCCTTTTCACAACTGCACTTTGCTAATCGAATTGATATTTGCATTTGCCCAAAGAAATCTTGAGAAACAGAAAGGTTCACTATCTAAGTCACGATGTGAAACTACCTGCGAACCACTTTTGCGACCACAACTATAAATAGTGACCACATTTTCATTTAATGACAATTCCTTCCAAAAAAATGGTTAGCAATCTTAATAGTGACCGTGATTTTTAAATTTTAAATTAATTAATATTTTTCGCGAAACAAATTAGCGACCGCGAAAATTAAAATTGAAAATATTTAATATTAATTAATTTCAATTTAATGCCATAAGTGTCCATTTTTTACATTTAAATATATGTCAAATTTGAAGTTTTCCTCTAAATCTTCCTCCAACCAATTTTCACTTGTTTAGTATACACCTTTTTTATAAACCCATTTAAACTTAATATTTTTTTCCATATGGGACAACATATCACTAACTTTCTTCAACAATATATATAATTTTCGATTCTAGTCCAAATCCTTTATTTATTGTTGGATACAATTTAACCGATAAAATCTTTTTCTATATTGACACACACAAGCATGGTTTGGGAAATTTATAGTATATAGTATATTATTATATTGTGACTATGAATTTCATGAAGTTCTATTTTTATTTTGTAATTTTAATTAAACTTCTATCTATTATAACACTCACACATATAATAGGATATAACCTCACACAGGAGGATACCATATGATTGTGTCCATATAAAATATATTCCATTTAAAACTTTTTCTTCTTATATGACTTAATCAATTTTATACTCATAAGCATGTATATCATGCATATTTAATATATCCCTATACTATATATTACATAAAATAATTTCTTGTATCTGAATTAAAAACCAAATATATATCTCAAATAAACTGGTTTGGGTATACACTCACCCTCTAATTACAAAGCAACCTTATTCAAAATAAGCCAAATCCAAACCCATGTTCTTATTAAATAAAAAAATGTAAACAAAATAAATATCACAATCTCATGTTATGAAACTGAATGAAGATGTATGACATACAAAATCGATCTAAATATGGGCTTGATCTAAATACTCTGATGGGCTTGGACTCCTCTTCACATCAACTCAGTTATCTAACGGCTCCAATTCTACATGTAGAAAAACCCACACGCTAAGCTAGAGAAAACTTAGTGGCACATATAAGCATAAAAATTATAATAAGCAATCATACATTGTCATAGCATAAAAATATTATACATAGGTTGTACACTCGATTATGCCAACATATATCAGTAAAAACTTATACATACTTAATCTTTCAAATTAAAACATATACATGTCATATTACACATAATTGATTCCATGTAATCACATTTGTATAAAATTCATGTCATATAATACAATTTCCATTTTATTGTTCTGTTTACCTAGTTACTAGTTTTCTATGTATTTGATTTACTTAACCATATTTCTATTTTACATAGCTCAATACTCTAGACTCGGACTATCCAAATGCGAATTGTGAAGTAGAAACGCTCTTACCTAAGCTTAAGTCACCCTACTCATTATCAATATTTTTCTGTATAAGTGTTCTACCGAGCTTCTCAAGTTAAGAGTACTTTTACCTGAGTTTAAGCCACATTAACTGAGTAAATATAATAACTACTTGCATATGGGATCAAAAACACTCTCACCTGAGCTTAAGCCACATTGTCCTTGAAATATAAATCCATATTGATTTTTACTACGATACTGTAAATCCCTTAATGGTATGTCATGTATCTTATGTTAGTCCTTGTATAGAGAATGGGTATATATGATTATAATCTGATTATTCATATCATTTCATAGTCTTTTTCCTTGTTTTCTATGTGATTTTCATATAATACTTCATTAATTATAGCATATAAAAAATTTTCATGTTCATGTTCATGTAATAATATTATATTCAATCATATCTCAACATGTAAGGTGTGGGTGCATGCCAATTCCATGTCATTTCATCATAAAAAAATCAACATAAAATTATGTTTTAGGGTTTTACAGGCATGAATGATCATTCATGGTTGTGAAAGCTTCATTCATAGGTTATAAACCTATGACCTAAGTCATGAACCATGTCATGAATGAATCTGTTCACTTTGAGGGATCATGCATGGGTGTGAGCTTATTGTCATGGCTATGAACTTGTAGATTTCAATAATTTCAACAACAAACAACTAATTTATTGCTCATCACACATAAAGGCTCATAAGTTAACCAATGTTAGCCACACCTATTAATACTTTCAACATCATACATCAATAATCAAGTTATAAACATGCAAATGACAACATTTAATCAATTAAACTAGATTATCTGTCTTCAAATATCAAGCTATAACTTCATTAAGCCTCAATTGCCATTATTTTTATGCATACAAAGTTGAATGTGTTTCATAAGCTCATTTCCAACAACTATCATACCAAATCATGCCAAATAACATATCTATATCTCAATTTATCACACAATATTTCAATAATAAAAAATAGATACATATATGTACAAACCTGAATTGGATCCTTAAAAATCAACCTCTCTAGCATCTCTAATCCCTCTAGTGGGTTTCTTCACCTTTCTTTTTGTCTCATATAACCAATAATAAATGTTTATATGCCATTAACAATGCAAACCCTAACTTAAACTCTCAGTATAGGTCTTTAATCATCAATTCCCATCTAAAACCGAATTAAACTAATTAAGAGACTAAGAAAAACATGATTCCTTACCATAATCTCAAAGAAACATAACTGGTTAGGCTTTAATTTTGGATTCCTTCCTTCTCCCCATTTATGTTCCCAATGGAATAATGCAAATCCTTGATTCTTACACTTTAATATGAAAATTTTATGCTATAATCATTTTGAATTGAAAGGGAATTGAAGGAAATTCATTTCTATGGTTAAAGGGTTTGTGTCTAGGGTTTCAAATATGAAAAATTATGTTTCTAACAAAAGTATGAAACTTAGACACTCTTCATTACCAGATGATCTACCGAGTACATAATCATGCGATGGATCTCTATATTCCAACCTCTTCAGACGCTCTAAGTATTACTGTGGACTCAACTCATGTTCCTAGGATGGTACAAACTCCTAAAGAGTTGACCAAGGAAAATTAACTCTAGATATTTCCTCCTTCATTGATGACTTAAGAAATTTTAATTTGGCACGACATTCAAAGTTGAAATATCAAGGTATGATGAACCCTAAAAGGCTTCTTTCAGCCACTAATGGGTTTATTATATTAGGATATTCCTTCTTTAATTGTATGCCTTACCAGAATTTTTAGAGATATTCGAGAATGTTATGTGATCGTGAAACACATTGTTAATGAAGTAATCTATGGTTCAGAGAGAAAAAAAAGTGTTTAAGCAAACATACTTGTGTTTCACAATAAGAGAGAAAGGTAGATTTTTTTTCTTTTTTTTTCCTACATAATAAATATGCCTTATATAAGTGAAGATCAAGTGACTATCTCGTCACTACTTACATCATACAACACTTAATAAAAAGATAAGATTCTTCAATAGTGATATAATCACTATGAAGAGGACAACACATAAAAGCAAACTAAAATTTTTACAAGTGGGAGATAACTGTTATATACCAACTGTATTACAATACTTAAAGTAGATTTTATAAAAGAAATAGGCTTTTGGAAAGCCAGTTGTTCTACTTTATTTTGAATGGATAGGCTCATATGATGGAGATAGATTAAAGTCTTCCAACAATGGATCATCACATGTCTTGGGCCAAAAATCATCAATATCATCTGGTGAAGGATCATTGGGTCTGGGCTCATCATCTTATGAGTCTTGTGTAACAAAAGTAGGAGTTTCATCTTTAGGCTTAAGCTTGGGCTTTAATTAAGGAGGCCAAGGTGTTATCTTGATTTTTTTGCATGGATCAGGTCCAAGAGAAGTGTAGCTTGTAAGAGGTAGTTTGTGGAAAAAAATTTTCTTTTTATGCTCAAGAAAAATTGACTATCTAACTTCTTCTAAAAGCATTGGTTCTTTATGAGGGATGGTTCTTCAGAGAGAAAGATGACTAAGAGCAACAACTGTATTAGTTCCCAAAACATGAGTATAAGGTCAGTGGAAAATAAAATTTCCTATAAGATCTTCTGGGACCTTTTGGATTGAGTGTTCTTGAATGAGCAAGGCAAAAAGCTTTTTCTAATAGCTTAATGGCTGAAACTAGGTGAGAAACTTAACTTGAGGAGTGTGCATATTTTCTCGATTGTAGAGAAAAGAAAGAAATTATATCACATGGATTTGAATAACATGATAATATAGTGTTGACTGACAGTATAAATACCATAATTGTTATGAAATCATAGGTTCTATAGAAAGTCTATAAATGATTACCCAAGGATATTCAGCTGGACAGTAAACAACTTTTCAAGGAAGACCAAACTTGTCTTGAAACAAATATATATATGTGAACAACATGTTTTGTGGATAGATTTTCATTTGATGGAGATCAATACCTTTTGGATCTAGGAGGAAAGTATGAAAGACTGAGGGCTGGTGTATTGGAACTAGAAGCCATGAAAAGATGTGGGTTTTCTTTTGAAAAGGAAATGAGATTGATTTGAGGAGGTCTAGATAAGAAATCTGGAATGAGATTTGTATTGCCTTTTATATACTAAAAATATCATCAATATAAATGAGGGATGTATGCAAAAGAGGTTCATAAATCTGAACCATCGCCTTTTGGAATAGAGAATGAGCAACTTTAAGCCCAAATTACATAACAATCCATTCCTAATGGTGATTTGGGATATAGAAGGTGATTTGGGATACAGAAGGTTGTTTTGTATCTATCTTCAAGAATGATACCAAGCTGCCAAAATCCAGCTTTGAAATCAAACTTAAAGTAGACCTTTGTTGTGGCCATGAATGGAAACAAGGAATCCATCCTTGAGAAAAAGATTCAAAGGCTTATAGTCAATCACAAGCCTTTTCTTTCCACGGACTTGTTCTGATCGTTTGTTAATATCAAAAGCCTGGCAAGTGCAATTTAATTTAGTGACCTGAATCAATCCTTCTAAAAGTAATTGGAAACATTCTTTCATTGCAAGTTCTATGTTTGAGGGAGACATTCCTAGATAAGATGTTTTGGCTGGGTTAATGTCTTCTGAATTTTTAAAAAAGAGATAAAAAAATTTCAAGTCGAGTCCATAGTGGAAAAGGATGTTTCTGAGAAAATTTTGTATGGAATAAAGCACAATAGGAATTATGAAGTTCCTGAACCAAGGTTGGTTATAAAGAAAGAGATTGTGAGGTAGGCTGCAAAGTCAACAAGGAAGGTATAGTGGTAAAAGGTAAAAATTCTTTTTTATATTGCAAACTAATTGGTAAAATGAAAAGGTTACTTAGATAGAAATAAAGATCAAATCTAAGGACTAAATATTTATCAGAAAGGTTAGAACCAAGAACATGAGTCCAAATAACAAGGTCAGGGAAAATTTGCAATTTAATAAGATTGTGGGTTTTTAAAGATGTGGTGAAAATATTTCCATTTGATACTTGAAAATGTTCTCTATGCTAGATCCAATATCTGTCAAGGAGGACTGAATGATTCATCATAGATTTATGAGCACCAATATCTATTAATGTAATGATAAGCATGGCACATTTGTGAGGAAAAACTCTGATTGTCACAAGAGAAATTGGGTGAGTTGGTTGTGTTGTATATATAGGAGGTGTGGTGTTAGGAATAGTGGAAAGTGTGAGATTAGTAGAAAGGGTTAGTTTTATAGTTGGCTAAATGGAACAAAGAGGAACAAAGATAATTGGGTAGAAAGGAGGAATGTAATTTTCAACAAAAATAGAATAGGATTGAGAAGGGTTATCAAGATTTCATCAACTTCAGGTAGGTCATCAACATCTGAATCTATTCCAAAAAATTCCACCATAAAGAGTACTTGAGGATTTGACTCATCATCCAATGAGAAGAGTGATTCTACATCTACATTATCAAGATCTACTTGGGAAACTTGATGGATCTTCTGGATAATCTTCGCAACTTTCTTAGGCTTATTAGGATAATTTTTTGCAAAATGCCTTTTTTTCCTATAGACATCACATCGATCACCTTATTTGAATATTTGTTTGCATTTCTTGAAAGTTTTGAACTTGTGTTGCCTGCACCGATGAGGTTGAGAATCATCTAAAAGACACCATTTATGATAGCATTTAGACTTGCGAGAGTTACATGAACATTTTTTTTATCCTTGCACTTGATTTGTAAGTTAGTTCTTTTACATGCCATTCTCCTAGAGAAATCATTGTCAAACTTCATCAATTCTCGAACCATTTTCTGCTGAGCACAGATTTTATCAATAGAAAGAAGAATGCACTGATAAATTTGTCCAAGATCGAGAGAATTTAAATTAATGTTCTTTTCTCTTAGTTGGAACTGGATATGATTTGCAACCCTTTCTAGAAAGGAAACCAAAAATGCTTGTTTCAAATTAGCATCTGTTACAAAACCAAGAAAATAAATTTTTTATGTCATTTGTTGATAATGACGATCAAGATCTTTTCTGAGCAAAGAGCAACATTTCATTTTAAAGTATTCATCCTGACACATATCATCATATTCTGTAATGATTCCTACAAATTCTTGATGCAAGGCGGTAAGAATTCCAACTATTGTCTGAGAGTGGTAAAACCTTAATATTGCTGCTTCAGGTAAATGAACAAACCAATCTCTTAAAGTTCCTATGAATCTAGAAGTGAATTCCAAAATAATGTTTGGTAATATGGCATTAGGACATCATTGTTAAACTTCTATCTAAACAGAGAATTCTTATATACGATCTGTCCATTTATGAGGTGGAATATCATCAAAAGTGAACCAATGTCCATTGAGAGGTGAAAGAGGAACTTGAGTTGTGGATCCTGGAACATTTGTATCCATCTCATCTGGTGCTTCTCTAGTTTGATAGGTAGGCTACTGGTGAGTGGTCTCACTTTGTTGAGAAGTAGCAGCATCTGCCATGAACTGAGTAGGAGGAACATACTTTGGATTGAGTTCATTATCAGAAAACTTTGAATTTGAATTGTTAGGAGAACTGACAATATCAAGTATCTGTGAAATTTGACTTTCCACAAGAGGGATGCTTTCAAGAGCTTGTTTTTATAAAAATGTTGTGATAGGATTTGGAGAGGGTTGAACCATATGTGAATGAGCAATTTCTTTTCATTTTGAGATTTAAGGATTGGGGCTGGCTGAACAAATGTTGTTTGAGGAGCCGAGGTAAGGATGTGTCTAAAGAGGTTGAGTGAGATATATGAGGCTTTGTAGGAGTAGAGGAGAGTGCATGGTCTATTTTGGATTTTTGGGAAATTGTAGGAAGAGATCGGAACGTATTTTCTCTATAAATTGTTTATGGAAAAGTTCATAGGCAAGACCAAAATGTTCAAGCTCTGCCAAAGAAGGTTGATGAATATGAGGGGGTGTGTAAAGAGGTTGATGAGATACAGGCAAAGATAAGGGTAGAAACATTCCCAAAGGGTAAAAAAAAACAGGGGAAGATCTCAAAAAATCATGTTTAAGATCTTGTTTTAATGATGTAATTTCTTTCTCCAACTTTTGAAGTCAAACAGCTTTAGAATTGAAAGTCAAATCATATGATCCAGTGTGTATCACATTCATCAATTGATTCTTCAAAGCAGTGTGTTGAGCTTCAAAGTGCACTAATAACTTATACAACTCTTCATACTATATAGTTTGGTGTCTATACAGTAAAGAAACTTTGTTGGAAACATTATCAACTTTGGTTTCAATTCTCTGTAGTACCTTATTACGTGTCTGTGCATTATGAGTCTGCCAATTTAAAACTAATTCTATTGCATAAATAGGTTTTGTAATTCCCTCAGGTGTTATTGTTGAAGGTCTAATGTATGGAGAGGTTTGAAGTTGAGCGGTAGGATATGTATGTTCATGGATAGGTGGAAAATATGTTTCATATGAAAAAGGGGGAGAAGAAAATGGTTAATACATGGCTATCATAGGTATAGGTTTAGGTTTAGGAATCCAAGATTTTTTAGGTTTTCAAACTTGTTTCTAATAGGGTAAAGGTAAAGGTTGTAACACCCATTTTTTGGGACTATAAGTTAGGTTGGTGTTTAGTGAGAGTGGGGGTTTTAAAAGGACCTTTAAGAGTTTTCATATTTATGAAAATAGTTGTTTCATGCCCATGATAATGGGTGTCACAACCGTGAATATTAGGTTCCAGTTAGCAGTCGCAATGAGATTTTTCACGATTGTGAAGCAGTGTTCACACCCATGAAATATGGATCACAATCGTGAAGCTTGGGCAGTATGGGCAGGTGAGACAGTCGCGATTTCCACCCTATTATATCCCTTTAAATCCACTTCCATGCTCTTTTAACCAACCTAACATGCCGCCTTTCCATCACCTTCACCATCAGAAACCTTTTTCCTCCATATTGGAAGCTTTGAAGATCAATTTTTGTGAGTGGTAAGTGAGAGAGAGAAGTGAGAGGATAAGTTGTGAGCTTGTCGGTGAGATTTTGGTTTTAATGTTTTTTGAGTTTTGATTCAGTTCCAAAGGTTAAGAATCTTTCTTGTCGTTAGGAGCTGGAGACAGAGGTGAGGATCCTCTAAGAGTTAGGCAAGCTTGAAGAGCTTGGAGGGTTTAGGCTCCATTTTCAAAGGTTAGTACATATATGCATATTAATTCCAAATCTTGTGTGTTTTCTATGTTTTATGCCATGAAATGAATAAAAATGTGATAAAGAACATGAGAGTGTCTTTGATTATTCATATGCATGTTGGTCATAAGAAAAATATGTTATAATGGCATGGAATGAGTTAGGGAGATTATGATGTTCAAGAGATATTTTGGCATGAAATGTATTATGAATGCTCTATGGTATGATTAAGGCATACTACTAGCATGAAATATTGGTGAATGATGATGGGAGTGATTGACATTGGTCAATCTTAGAGACCCTTGCATGATTGTGTTGACATGCTATGTTTTCAGGTCTGTAAAACCTAGAAATTCACATCTGTGACATGGTTGTCATGCCTATGAATGATGAACATAGACATGTTTCACATTCGTGACAAGGTATGTCACGCCCATGAAACATGAATCCAGAAAATACCAAGAATAGGCAAAAGCTTTCACAGTTTACGTATAGCTGAGGAAGTCATGAATGCAAGGGTTCACGCCCATAAACATATAGTCACGGTCGTGAACATCGAATTCCAAAATTTATGCCTTCATTTCACAGTTTGTCTCATAGGTAAAGGGGTACTCGTGAAGGTCTTTCACGCTCGTGAACAAGTAGTTCATGCCCATGAATGGTCTGTATGTAGCTTTTAAATCGTGATGCTATGCAATGACTTGTTTAAACATACTATATAAAAAGGTATATTCGTATGGTAAATCACATGTGGATGATGTTTATGAGGCAACGTATCAATGGTAAATGCTTGATAGCGAGTATATGTAAAAATGGCAAATATGCGATATGACATTTATGCATTGGTATGAGAATGCACAAATGGTAGATGATACTGGTAATTAGCATGTGTTTAAAAGGAAATGAAAATAAGGTTAAGACTTTAAAAATACCTTTTCTCTAATATACGATTGTTAATGGGTATATGGTATACCATAGATGAGGTTTTGGTACAGTATAATATTTTTATATGAGGCCTTAGTAGTTGAAGCTCTAAGAGTGCCCTTGGTCCTCAGATTCCATATGATTATAAGGACAAGGTGGTCGAAGCTCTGAGAGTGTCCTTGATCTGGTTTATTCTCAATCAAAGTGGTTGAAGCTCCGAGAGTGCCTTTGACTTGAGGAGCTTATTTGAGTTGTTATAGATAGTGGGCAGAGTGGCTAAAGCTCTGCGAGCACCTCTGTTCCATAACCAGCATCCGAATAGTCTGGCTTAGAGTTTTGGGTGAAGGAAAGAAAAGTAAAATAAAAGGATAAAGAAAAAGAGAAATAATAATAAGTAAAATGAAATTTATGGTAGGTTTTGGGTAAAGAAAAACTATGGTTGCTATGTGTAATGTTGATGTGAGCTATGATGATGGTATGACCATGCATTAGAATAGTATTGATGATATGATGGTATAACATGAACATGCATAAAATGTTATCATTTAACTTGTATAGTTGTATACTTGAATTTTTATGTCTATATGTACCACTAAGCTTTCAGTAGCTTAGTGTGTGGGTTTCCTACACATAGATTGGACCCTAAGGGATAGTTGAAGTTGACTTGAGAAGAAGAAACACTCATTTTGATGAGTTAGTGATAGATGTCTTTTTTTTTTTGCTTTGTTGTTGTACATGACTGTTAGAGGAGTGCTCTAAAGGCAATCACCTTTAGCACTTATTGTACAAATTTATTTGATTAATAAAAGGCTTTTTCATTAATTTGATGTTCATTTGATATATGAATTGATAAGTGATTTTAAATCAATTAATGAAATCCTTGATACATAACATAACATGAAGGAAATCATGATGAGATCATAATATTGAGATTCTTATCATGTGTAATTATGTTAGTATCAAAATTATCCCGAGTCATAGGATTAATGAGACGGGACATTATTAATCCAGACAGACTAGCACATGTTACACTCATTGATTAGATCGAGTAGTAGATCTCATAATATATAAACATGAGATGTTTAGAGTTAACATATGGATGCTTGCTAAGTGTAGCTAAGTACATTGGATGACCAACTATGAGACAATCATATGGATAATCTATTCAAATGTCAATGATAGTCGCATCATAGCAATGGTGCAAGTATCCTTAGATTTGAGGTACTCAAGGATATCTTGAATATTGATTCTATATTTTGACGCTATTCCTTGTTTCCTCAGAGATGTAGCTCATAGAGTGGTGATTGGATACAACTTGAGGTATTCGAAGGTAATTGGGTAACCATCAAAGGATTCACCACTTTTGATAGAATGAGTGTATACCCATGGCCTCTTGTCCTGGTCATTACTAAGGAATCTCTGGCCGGAGTGGAAATATCATAAAGATAGTCTTCAATGACATATGTACTAGAGAAATGAGCCTCAAGGAAAAAAAACTAACATTATTTGGACTAGATATGACGTAGTTAGTCTAGTGGGAGTTAACACATGTTCATACTCTGAACCAAGTGGGGTATAGAATGGTGAAAGGAATAATTGCACAAAAATTGTCTATGGAAAGGTTCGTAATCAAACCACTGACTTTCCGGTCAATTGGGGGTCATGATGTGTTGCTAGATACCGCTCATAACCTGCTTAAATTAATTGTTAATTTAACTGGCCAACATAACCGGGAACCTAATGGGTCACACGCATTGAAGATATGGAGAATGAGTAAAATGTTCTTGGATAGGATCCAAAATATGAGAGAATTATTTTAGGATGGATCGCGATGAGATAGCACGAAAAAATCGTTCGGGAGTGTCACGGGCTTGCGCGGGCTAGGCAGGCTGCTGGGCCTGCTGCGGGCCAGCGGGCTAGGCAGGCTGTTGTCCTACCTTGCGGGCCAACTGGGCTGCCCAGCAGCAGGCCCAGCGCGCCTGCAGCTTCCATCCGTTGGGCAACGGCTGTAATTGGCCATAATTAGGCCAATTATGGCCAATTAGTATTCATTAGTTACCATTTTCTCCATTTTTGACTTTTCATCTTATTTTTGAATTTGATTCAAATAGAAAAGACATCAAATAGCAGAAAATAGACATGAAAATATTTTTGTGAAAAAAATATATTTTTAAGATATAATAAAAATTCTCTCAAGAACATTTTCAAAGCTAGCACTTTGAATTTGTTCAAACCATTTTCTCTTGATAGTTTCTTCTTCATTCTTCGCGTGGATTATCATTAGAGACATCCTAATATGGATTGTTGTGGTTTGCTACAACCCAACAAAGTGAAGATTTGAAGAACAAATAAAAATTACAAGGTATAATTTTTAACATTTACATTTATATAAATTAGTTTTAATGGTACAAGTATGATTTTTTGTTTTGGATTTTGAAAATTTTTATTTTTCGCTACATTTATGAATATGATTCATTCTTCAAACCCAACATTGGTATCAGAGCCTCCTTGTATCCATTAAAATTAATTTTAATTGAAAGTGCAATGGAATTGCATGTTTTTTGATGATTTTGGATCAATAGGTTTTGAAAAATTAAAATTAATTTGTAACATATAATTTACATATTTTTCTTTCTTTAATCTGATCATGGGATGATTAAGAATAATTATTTTTATTGAAAAATTATTTCAATGTGATTCAAATAATTAATTTTAGATTTATTTCAAAAATGCCTCTGGAACATGTGTTCTTGTTTGGCTTAATTGATGGGGCTGATTGCATTTTTTTGTAATTTAATTATGAAAAACTTATTTAGACATATTGAGAATATGTTTATACCTCTGGAAGTATCCAATAATTAATTAAAAATTATTTTAATTAATTTTTCAAACAAATACAAAAATACGACTGTTTTAGCTTACCCGGTGGGGTTGTTTTGTTTGATTTTTTGTATGTGTTTATTTTATTTTCAGCACCTTGAAATAATTTTTATGTGATTAAAAATATGTTATTTTGATGTTAGATGCATGCCAAAATTATTTTTCAAGCATTTGAAATTTTAAAAATTCTAGATATCAAATTAGTCATTTTGAGCGTCTAAGTGTGTTGGTTCGTTTGTCTTAGTAATTTTGGTTTGTGCCAAAACTATTTTGATGAACTTGAGCTGACCTAAAGATAATAAGGATGGTGATTTGATATTTTGGAAATTTTTAGAATTTTTTGAAATTAATTTAAGTTGTGCAATTGTAATTCTAGTATGACTAGAAATTGGTATGTATATTAAAATTAAATTGTTTAATTTTAACATAATAATATTCTGATTTTAAGGAGAATTAATTTTCAATTATTTCTGGAAATATAGAATTTAATTTAATTTGATTAAATATTAAATTCCACTTTAAAATGACATACAAAATTAAATTAACCGAAAGAACACAGGCAATTTCGATTCAAGTGTTGAATCGATTTACAAATTGAAATCCAAAATTGTCATTTTTATTTTATGCATTAGAGAATGCATGTTAGGGGTGTATGAAAAGGCATGATAGATGATTATGGACTTAGGCCCAATGTGATTGAACATGCATGAAATTATTTTGTTTTATGGTAAATAGGGTCTGCGTGTCCCTACCTCTTTTTTTCTTTTTTATGTATTTCTCTTCTCATCTTACTCCCCTCAAATGTAAATTGAGGTTTTCTATAATTTGAAATATGTAATTAGATTACATAGGATTAGGATAGAATGAAAATACAAAGGAGCGAGAAGCAAAGGAGATGGTACCATAAACAAAAAGACTTAGAAATAGGAATTTGATTTCTATTTTGGGTTGTAAATTCATGCATATACCTAGGTAAGACCTAGTCAATCTCTCTTTGGCTCAAGAGATTGACTTTATTTATATATCAATGCGATGAATGTATGATACATAAAAGCATGAAATAATAACTTGATGAGACTTAACAAAAAAATCCCTCACTAAATAAACAATTAAGTCTTATGCCTTCCATTAATATGGGGAGAACCATATTTCTTCTAGAGTTAGGGTTGTTGAGTTGTCTCAAGCTCACTCTATAAGAATATGTTCAATCCATTGAAATTAGATTTCACGATTAATGGGTTAGACTTAACCGATATTATTAACTTGTTGGATTTGCGCCAAGGTTAATGTGTATTGGAGGTGAAGTTGGGTTTGTATACATGAGATGTACACATATCAAGAGTCGATAGCCTAATGTATATGCACACATCAATAAGTTGATAGCACAAGATTCGATAGTTGCATGAATAATGCAATTGGTATGGATTAGATACCTACCAACCAAACTAAGGATAGCTTGTTGAGTTGCCTCAAGGTTATTCTTAGCTAGTTGGATATCGACCCACTAGGAGAACTTCCATATAAGTTCTTTTGGGTTCATAGTGAGGGCTATGGATTTGTTATAAAATAGTGGGAGCCATAATGCGATTTATTAAAGACCTAATAAACATGCATTTTATGTACATTCTAACATGTTCTATTTTATATCTAGGTTACTATAATCATCATCATGACAAGTGTGAATTTGCGATCACTAATGGAATCAAATAAGTTGACTAGACCTAATTTTTTGGATTGGCTAAGGAATCTGAGAATAGTTCTCAAATCCAAAAAGATTGGCTATGTCTTAGATGGGGCACTCCCTAATCCCCCTACTGCTAATGCTTCTGAAGATGTTCAGAAGGCATATCAAAAGCATCTCGATGATAGTGAGATGGCAAGCTGCATTATGCTTGCTACTATGTCAGCTATGTTGAAAAAGCAGTATGAGGCTATAGATGCTAATTCCATAGTATACCATGTAAAAGAGCTTTTTGATGAGCAAGCACATTCCGAAAGGTTCGAAACTTCAAGGTTGCTCTTCCGCACTAAGATGGTTGAGGGGACATCTGCAGTGCAATATGCATTGAAGATGAATGGCTATATTAAGAGGTTGGCCACCTTGGGATTTGTGATGGACCATGAATTAAGTATTGACTTAATTCTAACCATTTTGTCTGATAGTTATTCACATTTTGTGCTTAACTATAGGATGAACCAAATCTCTACCACTATTCCTGATGTTGCCCAGATATTAGGCCAAGAAGAGGGGTTGAATTGGAGTTTCAAAAAAAATTAAACTTTAAGATGTGGAAATAGATAATTAATTTTAGGAGGAATAGAGAGAATCTGACACAAAGATTTATAGAAATTCGGGTGTTAACAAACCCTACTCTCCCCAATCGTAATTGGGAGTTTCACTAACACACTAAGTGTTACAATGGAGTTATACAAGCTCACTCCCAACTACGGTGTTTCTCACAATGGCTCACACCTAACCCAGAAATCCCTTGTGTTTTAATGGCTCACACAATAACCAATTCCTTGTGTTTTTCAGGCTCACACAAACAACCTTCACTTTGTGTTTTTACAGGCTCACACAACAACCTTTTGATTTGTGTTTTGAGGCTCACACAACTAACCCTTACAAGTGTTCTTCTCTTAACCCAGAAATACCCAAAGCTCACTTGAGTAAAGTTTACAGAGAGAACCACTTACAAATCTTAATTGCTCAATAAATGAAGAGCAAAAAGATTTTTACAGAGAATAGATTTTGTTCTCAAAATATGAATGTACAAATAGCTTGAAATAAGATTTTTGATTCAAAGTAATTGTTATTCTGTTGTTATTACCTTTATTCTCTTGTTCTTAATGCATAAATGACTTCCATTTATACTCTCATGGCTGAATAATGCCGTTGGGGTGCATTAAATACGAAACTAGCCGTTGTATCAACCAAAAAATCGCGCCTGACATTTTTCTCTTTCATTGTTCACGGGCGTGACTATGCTTGTCATGGGAGTGACATTTCTTCCCAAGTCGTGACTGAAGTGGTGACCTTGGTCGTGAAGCTCTCTGGAATGTTTTGACATATAGAGTCACGGGTGTAACATACTCATTCACGGGCGTGACAATCTTCCCAGTCGTGATCCAAGTAGTGACTCTGGTCATGAAGCTCTCTGAATGAAAATACATGAATCTTCATGAGGGTGACACCTTTATTCACGGGGGTGACTAAAATGCCCACTTCACGGTTTGTTTTTCCTTCATGGCCGTGAACTTCAAAAGTTGGTTTTGGTAACGGTTAGCTTATTTCACAGGAGTGACTCATAGAGTCACAGCAGTGAACATACTACTTGAATTTTGTCTTAGAAGACAAGTATGTTAAATACAATATTGCTATTTTATTTGTTATCATCAAAATGACGGAAATACCCCTCAAGGTTTAACAATCTCCCCCTTTTTGATGGTGACAAATAATCTAGCAATATGTGATTTTGAGAAGTCTCCCCCTCAAAATATACTTAGGATAAAAAATTTATAATGTGCAAGAATAGTAAATAATGATGTAGCATTGAAATAAACTTACTAGATTTTAAGTATATGCAAGTTATATGAGAAGTATATCCAATATATACCATAATTCCTTTTTAAGACATGAAGTATATGTAAGGTATATCATGGAATATTTATATTTGTAACTTGCTTTAAGGTATATGCAAAGTATACTTAAGGTATATCTAAAGTATATAAAGCTCAATTTTCCAATTATAACTTTTCATATGAAATTTTGAATCAAGATTTCTAATCCCTTTTAATCTATTTTAAGGACAATTCAATTTTAATTATTTGATTCAAAATTCATTTACTGTAATATATATTGCTAGTTTGATACATTTTCCCTATCATATATTGCTAGTTTTCTCCCTTTTTTGTCATCAATAAAAAAAAGGATAAGAAGATAACAATGAGATAAGCAAAAGCAAATTCATTAAGTAAAGGAAAAACATACAAACAAAGATAAATAATGTTCAAAAAGGAAATTGAAATTTTCCTACACACTAGCAAACATAAATATAATAAACAAGCAAAAAACAATCAAATTTAGGCTACACTCTAGCCTAACTCCTAGCCAGACATCCTATCACGAAGCCTAGCCACTTCAGCCTCAAGGTTATCCATCCGAGACTCCATGAAGTCTTTGAGGTTCTCCAATCTCTCATCCAGCGAAGGTTGCAGCTGCTCAAAATGTGGTGCCAAAAGGTTAACCACCTGCTATGCTAAGGTCGGTGTGGAAGCCGAGGACAGTCTGATGTCCTGCTCAGCTACTGAGGGTTCTTCCTCAACCCGAACCCTCTTCTTCTGCTGGACTCCCTGGAGGCCTGCTTTAAAATCCTTCGTGTCATTATCTTCCTAGATGATCTCCCCAGTAGTGTCAGTGAAGCGGTAGAAGATATCGTTTTGGAAAATGATTCTGACAACTGCTCCCATCTTGATGAACGACTCGACATCCAAACGATCTCGAGGATGTCCAGGGATTAGGTTGAAGTGATGCGCGTCCAGCTTCAGATACTCAAGCTTCACTGCTATATGGGTGACATATGCCCCAATCAAAATATCTCCAGTGGGCTTGGTGGCAATGGAGAGAAGATGGTTAGCAAACCATCTAGAAAGTGTCACTGTGAGTCCTCTCCGAGCCATCTCAAATAGGAAGAGTTCTGACTTCCTGATAGTCCCATTGCTCTCTCCCCAAGCAAATATGCTATAGGTCAGGAACCTATACAAATACCTATGCACTGGGGCCTGAGATGTGTGCTCTTTGTTTTCTTGACATCCCAGCTGCAATCAGTGCCAAAATGTGTCCAGGCTCGAGGGGCAGAAAATTCTACCTCAGTATCATTCAGGATGCCATCAGATGGTAAGCTGAAAAATTTCCCAAATTCAATGGCACTGAGGGTGTTGGGATTGTTGCAGAGTTGGAATTTCACCACTCCAGTAGGTGAAACCTGCAATGTGCTGAAGAATTCCAGTGTTGGCTCCCTCAAGGTCAGCTGGTGAATTTTCACAAAATCTTTGAGATGACAGGCTTATAGTTGCTCTGTCATAGTCGTATCAAGCACGAGACTTCAAACTGTCTGCCATTCGAAGGACCTTGATGACAGAAGAGGTTTCTTCTTCAAAGTTGCATATCGAGGATGGCAATGCTTTGGAATGCGGTTCATGAGGTAATCTGCATACCTCTTTGGAGCATAGGACTTCTTTCTCTTTCCCTTGGATGAAGCAGTCTCCATTTTTGAAGAAATTAGTTGGAGATGAAGTTGGAAAAATTTTTGACAGAAAATATATGGAAAACCCTAGAAATGTTCAAACTTTTGGTGGTATTTATAGGAAAATTTTAAGTCTTTGGGGTCGGAATCTTCAATGTCTCAATGAATGTGAGTAAATGAGAGCGGTTTTGGGAGTTGGAGAGTTGAAATGAAAGTTGTAACCGACTGTTCTTTTATATATTCGATATATTCACGGGCGTGAAGTATGTGTTCACTGGCATGAATGGTCGTGTTCACGGTTTGCTGAAGGAGTGTTCCACCCGTGAATAAAGTCGTGAATAATGTCACGGGTGTGATATTTGAATCTCATGGGTGTGAATGATCATCTGTCTTTGGGGTGAAATAATTGTCACGGGCGTGAAATGTTGAATTTCACCACTTATGCCCGTGAAGCAAGACGTGACTCAAGGCGTGAAAGCTTCTGTGAATTTTGGGGTGTAATTGTTCATGGGAGTGAAAATTTATCACGGGCGTGACTCAAGCCGAGAAAAATAAGTTTCACCACTTGAAGTCGTGAACCATGTCGTGAACCAAGTCGTGAACGACACTGCCTCTTTGGGCCATTTAAGTCACGGGCGTGAACATGTGTCACGGGCATGACTCCCCTAAAATTTTCATCAAATAAAATTAAGTCCTAAAACAAGACTAAATCATTTCAACAAAGATTCTAATTCTTAAAACATGAATTTTCATCAAAATTTCTATCTTATAACTTGTGATATGATTTAAGATCAACAATTAAGATTTCATATTTTTGCAATCACAAGGTTAATCCATCAATCATACCAAGTTCTCTTCTAATGAAATTAAATCTTTCCTCATTTAGAGACTTAGTGAAAATATCAGCTAATTGATTTTCTGTGCTTATAAATTCTAATGCAACATCTCCATATTGAACATGATCTCTAATGAAATGGTGTCTAATGTCAATATGCTTACTTTTTGAATGTTGTATAGGATTCTTTGAAAGATTTATGGCACTTGTATTGTCACATTTAATAGGTATATGATCCATCTCATGACCATAGTCCTTAAGTTGTTGTTTCATCCAAAGAATTTGAGTACAACAACATCCAGCTGCTACATATTCTGCTTCAGCAGGTGAGAGAGCAATTGAAACTTGTTTCTTGCTGAACCAAGAAACTAAGCATTCTCCAATGAAGTGACAAGTACCTTAAGTACTTTTCCTATCTAAAAGACTACCAGCATAGTCTGCATCTGAATATCCTATAATATAAAAAGATGAATTCCTAGGATACCATAAACCTAGATGCAAAGATCCATGTAAATATTTTAAAATTCTTTTTACTGCATTTAAATGAGATTCTTTTGGGCATGATTGAAATCATGCACACAAGCAAACATTATACATAATATCGGGTCTAGAAGCAATAAGATATAAAAGTGATCCGATCATACCTCTATAAAGCTTTTCATTAATGCTCTTACCCTTTTCATCTTTGTCCAATTTTGTTGATTTGCTCATAGGAGTCTTGGCATTTTTGCATCCTTCCATACCAAATTTCTTAATTAAATCTTTGGCATATTTGGATTGGTTGATGAATATGCCCTCATTGCTTTGCTTTATTTGTAGACCAAGGAAATACTTAAGTTCTCCCATCATGGTCATTTCAAATTCCCTAGTCATACACTTAGCAAATTCTTAACAAAGCAACTCATTAGTATAACCAAATATTATATCATCAACATAAATTTGAACAATTAGTATATCATACTTATGCTTTTTGATGAATAGTGTAGTGTCAACATTTCCCTTTGTAAAGCTATTTTCTAATAAAAAAGAACTTAGTCTCTCATACCAAGCTCTTGGTGTCTGTTTTAAACCATACAAAGCTTTTGAAAGTTTAAAAACATGATTTGGCAAATCATAGCTTTCAAAACCTAGTGGTTGTTCTACATACACTTCTTCATCTATATAACCATTTAGAAATGCACTTTTCACATCCATTTGAAAAAGTTTGAAATTCATGTGACATGCATATGCTAAAAGTATTCTTATGGCTTCTAATCTAGCTACAGGTGCATATGTTTCATCATAATGTATACCTTCTTCCTGATTATATCCTTTTGCAACTAGTCTAGCCTTATTCTTGGTTATTAACCCTTGCTCATCTAATTTGTTTCTAAATACCCATTTGCTACCTATGATTTGATGATCCTTGGGTCTAGGTGCTAGGGTCCATACTTTATTTCTCTCAAATTGGTTGAGTTCTACTTGCATGGAAATTACCCAACTTTCATCATTAAGAGCCTCATCAATATTTTTAGACTCAATTTGTGAAATAAAAGCAATTTCAGTGACTAAATGTTTGAAATGAGATCTAGTACTTACCCCCCTTGATAGATCACCAATTATTTGCTCTTTTGGATGATATTTTGTCAATCTCCTTTCTTTTGGAACTTCTTGATCATTTTGTTCTTGATTTTGAGGTAGAGTGTCATTTTGCAGTAAATTTTCTTGATCACTTTCTTCTTTCCCATTTCCAATATCAAGTCTTTCCATATTTCCTACAACATCATCAAGAACACTACCTTTCACAAGATCAAGTTTACTAGATTCATTAAAAACAACATGCATGGATTCTTCAACCGTTAATGATCTTTTATTAAATACTCTATATGCTTTGCTGGTTGTAGAGTATCCTAAAAAGATACCTTCATCAGACTTAGAGGCAAATTTTCCAAGATTATCCTTGGTGTTCAATATAAAACACTTGCATCCAAATACTCTAAAGTATGATATCAAGGGCTTTCTTCCATTTCATAGCTCAAATGAGGTTTTGTTTAAAAGAGGTCTTTTGAAAACTCGATTTGAAATATAACATGCAGTGTTTGTGGCTTCTGCCCAAAAATAAGTTGGTAATTCAGATTCATTAAGCATTGTTCTAGCCATTTCAATTAAAGTTCGATTTTTCCTTTCAACTACCCCATTTTGCTGAGGTGTCCTAGGAGATGAGAAATTATGTGAAATGCCAAGTTTAAGACAAAAGCTTTCAAAGTTTTCATTTTCAAATTCTTTCCCATGATCACTTCTTATTTTTGAAATGCAGTACCCTTTTTCATTTTGAACTCTTTTAGCAAAGTTTTTGAAATTTTCAAAAGCATCACTCTTTTGAGCTAAGAAAATTACCCAAGTAAATCTAGAGTAATCATCTACGATGACAAATGCATAATGTTTTCCTTATAAGTTAGCAATTCTAGTAGGTCCAAATAAGTCTAAATGTAGGAGTTGAAGAGGTTTTGAAGTACTTACTATGTTTTTGGCTTTGAAGGATGACTTGTGTTGCTTTCCTCTTTGGCAAGGATCACATGTCTTGCCTTTTTCATATTTAACTCTTGGCAGTCCTTTTACTAGTTCTCTTGTGCTGAGACTTTGTATTAAGTCCATGTTAGCATGACCAAGTCTTCTATGCCACAACCAAGATTCATCACTAGTAGTCACAAGACACTTAGAGGAACGATTAGATAGTTCATGTAAGTTTATTATGTATGTATTGATATCTCTATTTCCTTTAAATATTTCTTGACCATCGATAGAGATCACAAGACATTCATTTGAAGTAAAGATTGCTTTGTTTCCTTTATCACATAATTGACTTACACTTAACAAGTTATGTTTCAAGCCATCAACAAGTAATACATCTTTAATAAAAGTAGTACCATTAATACCAATAGAACCAATGCCAATTACCTTACCCTTTGCATTGTTTCCAAAGGTGAATTTACCTCCATCAATACTTTTGATTTCATTGAAAAGTTCTTTGTCTCCTGTCATATGCCTTGAGCATCCACTGTTTACTAGCCAAGCATTTTTGTGTATTGTGGACTTAAGGCATACCTATAAAATCACAATTTGAGTATGAATTTTAGGTACCCAAATCAGTTTGGGTCCTTGGGGGTTAGCACATGAAGGTTCTCAATGAGCCTTCCTTATCCAGTAATGTTTATTTATGTGACCAATTTTCATACAATAATTACATTGTTTCGGTCTAAACTTGCTTTTTGGTCTTACTATGTATTTGAATACCATAATTCTATTTGACTAATTTTGAGAACAATGGCATGCACAATCATGATTAATTTGCATTTTTCTAGATGCATGCTTCCTATACATAAAGGCATAATTATTCTTTTTCTGTATAGAAGGTTTAACATGCTTATTTCTTGGTGCTGTTCTAACAGGTGTGGAGATGTGAGATTCTTTAGACTTTACAAATATAGTTTTGTGAGAAGATGATGATGTGTCCTTAAATCCTAGAACATGTCTAATTAAGGGTGATCTTTGAGACACAATGAGAGTATCTAAGCTCTCTTTACCTTTGTGAAATTTAGAAATGGAATTTCTAAGTTCCTCAACTTCATTTTTCAAAGTATTATTTTCTTTTAACAATGAAGCTGTTGAGGGTCTTGATGAGTATTCATCTAATGACTTTTGGAGAGATTCAATAGATGATTTAAGCTTTATGTTTTCCTTTTCTAAACCATCTATCTTGTTTTTTAAATTAAAGATGTTATTTCTATAAGTGCTAAATTTACTTCTACATTTCTCTAATTCTATATTTAATTCTTCTATTAAGCTTTGCTCATCATCATCATTAGCACTATCACTATCATTATCACTACTATCACTATTGAAAGAGTATGAGTGTAGCGATCTTACTTTATCCAAGACGTGATCCTCAATAGCCATGAAGCATAGGTTGACCTCTTCACTTTCATTATCATCCTTTTCACTTGAAGAGCTTTCGTCATCCCATGTGGCTTTGTGACCTTTCTCCCTATTGTCTCTTTGGTATTTTCTCTTATGCTTCTTGAGCCTTGGACATTCTGGTTTGATATGTCCATTCTTTCCACATTCATAGCATTTTACCTCTTCCTTACTTCTTTGTGTATCATTTGGAGTTTGTTTGAGGTTTCTTTGCCTGAATTTTCTGGAGTTGCTCATTTTCTTCTCAATGATTCTTTTTAATCTCCTTGAAAGCATAACAATGTCCTCATTTTCATCATTACTTATTTCTTCATCATTTTCACTATCTTCTTGAGATTTTGAAGTAGAGGCTTTGAGTGCTAAGGGCTTTCTTTTCTCTGGCTCTGCTTCAAGCTCTCTATCTCTCTTCACTGCCATCTCATGTGTGAGAAGTTTGCCAATTAGCACATCAGTATTCATGATGTTCATATCTTCATTTGCTTCTTCTATGCCAGTAACTCTTGAACCATAGTCTTTAAGAGGAAGGCTTCTTAGGATTTTATTGTTTACATCTTCCAAACTCATATGCTTCCCAAGATTCCTCATTCCATTTATAATGGCTAGAAGACGGTTGGTCATGTCAGTGATTGACTCATTGGATTTCATCTTGAAGAGCTCATATTCTGAGGTTAGAAGTTGAATCTTCTTGGATTTGACTTGCTTAGTTCCCTCATGATAGTTCTCCAATGTCTTCCACATGTTGTATGTTGTTGAGCAATGTTGTATTCTCCCACATTCTTCAATAGATAATGAGCTTGATAGGATTTTCATTGCCTCTTGTTTTTGAAATTTGCTCTTCCTTGAGGCTCTGTCCAATCATCTCTTCATAGGATTTATTCTTCACCATCAGCTCCTATTCTGGTTGGTGGTGTCCATTCTTTTCGTACACTATCCCAGACTTTAATTCCTTCACTATCCAAGTATGTCTCCATCTTAAACTTCCAATGGGCATAATTTGTTCCATCAAAGTAAGGTTTGAGACTTTGGAATCCTTCACTGGCCATATCTTACTCTTTACTAGCGCTTTTTAGGCTTTGATGCTAGACAAAGCTCTGATACCAATTGTTGCCCATATATTAGGCTAAGGTGCAGAAATAGATAATTAATTTTAGGAGGGATAAAGAGAATCTGACACAAAGATTTATAGAGGTTCGGGTGTTAACAAACCCTACTCCTCTCCCCAATCGCAATTGGGAGTTTCACTAACACACTAAGTGTTACAATGAAGTTTTACAAGCTAACTCCCAACTATGGTGTTTCTCACAATGGCTCACACCTAACCCAGAAATCTCTTGTGTTTTTCAGGCTCACACAAACAACCTTCACTTTGTGTTTTTACAGGCTCACACAACAACCTTTTGATTTGTGTTTTGAGGCTCACACAACTAACCCTTACAAGTGTTCTTCTCTTAACCCAGAAATACCCAAAGCTCACTTGAGTAAAGTTTACAGAGAGAACCACTTACAAATCTTAATTGCTCAATAAATGAAGAGCAAAAAGATTTTTACAGAGAATAGATTTTGTTCTCAAAATATGAATGTACAAATAGCTTGAAATAAGATTTTTGATTCAAAGTAATTGTTATTCTGTTGTTATTCCCTTTATTCTCTTGTTCTTAATGCATAAATGACTTCCATTTATACTCTCATGGCTGAATAATGCCGTTGGGGTGCATTAAATACGAAACTAGCCGTTGTATCAACCAAAAAATTGCGCCTGACATTTTTCTCTTTCATTGTTCACGGGCGTGACTATGCTTGTCATGGGAGTGACATTTCTTCCCAAGTCGTGACTGAAGTGGTGACCTTGGTCGTGAAGCTCTCTGGAATGTTTTGACATATAGAGTCACGGGTGTAACATACTCATTCACGGGCGTGACAATCTTCCCAGTCATGATCCAAGTGGTGACTCTGGTCGTGAAGCTCTCTGGATGAAAATACATGAATCTTCATAGGGGTGACACCTTTATTCACAGGGGTGACTGAAATGCCCACTTCACGGTTTGTTTTTCCTTCATGACCGTGAACTTCAAAAGTTGGTTTTGGTAACGGTTAGCTTCTTTCATAGGAGTGACTTATAGAGTCACGACAGTGAACATGCTACTTCTTGAATTTTGTCTTTCAATGATTATTCTTCCAATTCTCCATTCTTGCTATTTTAATCCATGTCTTGTATAATAGACTTAGAAGACAAGTATGTTAAATACAATATTGCTATTTTATTTGTTATCATCAAAATGACAGAAATACCCTTCAAGGTTTAACACCTGAGCTAATTAACTTGCTTAAAACAACTTAGCCATTTGTCAAGAATGACAGTAAGGTTGTGATGTTGGTGGACTCTTCAAGTTCTAAAAGGAAGAACCTTAAGAAGAAGAAGAAGTCCATGAAGCCTAAAGAAGGCGTGGCCAAGAAAAAGGCCAAGGAGATTGCTCCAAAAGGGACATGCTTCCATTGTGGCAAGGGTGGCCATTGGAAGAGAAACTGCAAGGCTTACTTGGAGTCATTGAAGAAGAAGGCATCTGATGCCCCATCTACTTCAGGTATTTTTGTCTTTGAAATTAATACTGTTTCCAATAATAATATATGGGTATTAGATACCGATTGTGGCTCACACATATCCACTGATATGCAGGGCCTAAGGAACAGAAGACAGCTCAATAAGGGAGAGTCAAACCTACGCGTTGGAGATGGAGCAAGGGTTGCTGCATTAGCTATAGGAACATATGTATTGATCCTCCCTAGTGGGCTTATATTAAATTTGGAGAATTGCTATTATGTACCTGCTTTGACTAAAAACATTATTTCTGTTTCAAGTCTAAATAAAGATGGTTTCCTTTTAGCTTTTAGTAACAATTGTTGTTCTACTATGTTGAATAGAATTCTTTATTTTAATGGTACATTATGCAATGGAATATACATATTAGATATGTCAAATATAATTTTAAACATCAATGATAATAAAAGGCAAAAACAAGATATTTTGGTATCATCTTATGTATGGCATTGTCGTCTTGGTCATATAAGTGAGAAACGCATGGCTAAGCTACACAGAACTGGTTGTTTGGGGTCATTTGATTATGAATCATATGACACATGTGAATCTTATTTACTAGGAAAGATGACTAAATTACCCTTTAAGGGAAAGGGTGAACATGCTAATGGACTTTTAGACTTAATACATTCAGATGTATGTGGTCCAATGTCTACACACGCTAGAGGTGGTTTCATCTACTTCATTACTTTTATCGATGACTAATCACGATATGGATACGTGTATCTTATGAGATACAAATCTGAAGCTTTTGATAGGTTCAAAGAATTCAAAAATGAAGTAGAGAAACAACTTGGCAAAAGTATTAAAACACTTCGATCAGATCGATGAGGTGAATACTTGAGCCAAGAGTTTTTAGATTATCTTAGGGATAATGGGATTTTATCTCAATGGACTCCACCTTACACTCCACAACACAATAGTGTGGCTGAAAGAAGAAACCGAACCTTGTTAGACATGGTAAGGTCTATGATGAGTTTTGCGGAATTGCCTAAATCCTTTTGGGGTTATGCACTAGAGACCGCCATTTATATATTAAATGGAGTTCCTTCAAAGTCAGTTGATGTTACTCCATATGAGATATGGTATAACAAGAGGCCCACATTTTCTTACATGAGAATTTGGAGTTGTCCTGCTTATGTGAAGCGGACAATGTTAGATAAGCTAGAAGCTAAGTCTAACCGATATCTGTTTGTGGGATATCCAAAAGCATCATATGGATATCAATTTTACCACCCCTTGGAACAAAAGGTTTTTGTTTCAAGACATGTTATCTTTTTAGAGAGAGAATTCCTTCTAAAAGAAGATAGTGGGAGCAAAATTGAACTTGAGGAAGTTCAAGATGCTCAAACAGATGTTGATCAACTGCCTGAACTTGAGCTTGTTACTCATACAGATGATATAACAGCTCAACCTTCTGAAACACAAGAGCTTCGTAGGTCAAGTAGGATACATACTATTCCAAAGAGATATGGATTTCTCATTAGTGAACAAAATGACTATTGCTCATAGAAAATGATGAGCCTACAACCTATGAAGAGGTTCTGAATAGTTCAGAATCTGACAAATGGCTTCAAGCCATGAAGTCAGAAATGGATTCCATGTATGAAAACCAAGTATGGACTTTGGTTGATCCACCCGAAGGAATAAAGCCTATAGGGTGCAAGTGGGTTTTCAAAAAGAAAACTGACATGGATGGTAATGTGATTACCTATAAAGCTAGATTTGTTACTAAAAGTTATCGTCAAAGACAAGGAATTGACTATGATGAAACTTTTAGCCCAGTGGCTATGCTTAAATCCATAAGGATACTCCTAGCCATTGCTACTCATTATGATTATGAGATATGGAAAATGGATATGAAAATAGCTTTCCTTAATGGAAATTTGACTGAAGATGTGTATATGACACAACCAGAAGGTTCATATCCAAAGATGGCAAAAAGGTATGTAAGCTTCAAAGATCCATTTATGGATTAAAGCAAGCATCCAGGAGTTGGAATATTCGGTTTGATGAGACAATCAAACAGTTTGGTTTCTTACAAAATCCGGATGAACCTTGTGTCTACAAGAAGGTTAGTGGGAGTGCAATCGTATTTCTTGTGTTATATGTAGATGACATATTGTTAATGGGAAATGATGTTTCAGCCTTACAATCAGTCAAAATTTGGTTATCCAATAATTTCTCTATGAAAGACCTTAGAGAAGCAGTCTATATTTTAGGGATAAAGATCTATAGAGATAGATCTAAAAGATTGTTTGGTCTTTCACAGTCTACATACATAGATAAAATGCTAAAGAGGTTTAGCATGGAGCAGTCCAAGAGGGGATATATTCCCATGACCCATGGGATTACTCTCTCAAAGTCTTTGTGTCCAAAGACACAAGATGAGAGGACACACATGAGTTTGATTCCATATGCTTCAGCTATAGGATCAATCATGTATGTTATGATATGTACAAGACCCGATGTATCATATGCTCTGAGTGTCACGAGTAGATACCAATCGGACCCTGGTGAGGGTCATTGGGTGGCTGTTAAGAATATCCTCAAGTACTTAAGAAGAACTAAGGATGTATTCTTGGTATATGGAGATGGAGATATTACTATGAGTGGGTATACCGATGCTAGCTTCCAATCTGACAAGGATGACTTAAAATCTCAGTCAGGTTATATATTCACACTAAATGGTGGAGCAGTTAGTTGGAAGAGTTCCAAACAGGAAACGACTGCTGATTCCACAACCGAAGCAGAGTACATTGCAGCTTCTGAAGCAGCAAAGAAAATAGACATGAAAATATTTTTGTGAAAAAAAAATATGTTTAAGATATAATAAAAATTCTCTCAAGAACATTTTCAAAGCTAGCACTTTGAATTTGTTCAAACCATTTTCTCTTGATAGTTTCTTCTTCATTCTTCACGTGGATTATCATTAGAGATATCCTAGTGTGGATTGTTGTGGTTTGCTACAACCCAACAAAGTGAAGATTTGAAGAACAAATAAAAATTACAAGGTATAATTTTTAACATTTACATTTATATAAATTAGTTTTAATAGTACAAGAATGATCTTTTGTTTTGGGTTTTGAAAAATTTTATTTTTCGCTGCATTTATGAATATGATTCATTCTTCAAAACCTAACATTTTCTACTTTCTTAGACTTGAATGATGTTTTGCATTGTTTTCCTCTTTTACATGGTTCACATGTCTTATCATTTGTAAATTTGACTTTTGGTAGTCCATCCACCAGCTCTTCTTTGCTAAGGCTTTGAATTAAGTCTATGCTTGTATGACTAAATCTTTTATGTCATAGCCAAGATTTATCGCTAATCGTCATAAGACACTTAGAGGAAAAGTTAGATAGCTTGTGTAAATCTATTATGTAAGTATTGTCATCTCTATCTCCTTTAAATATCTTTTGACCATTTAAGGAGGTCACAAAATATTCATTTGAGGTAAAGGTGACTTGGTTTTTCTTATCACATAATTGACTTACACTTAATAAATTATGTTTTAAACCATTAATAAATAAAATTTTTTATCACATAATTGACTTACACTTAATAAATTATGCTTTAAACCATCAACAAATAAAATTTTTATCACATAATTGACTTACACTTAATAAATTATGCTTTAAACCATCAACAAATAAAATATTTCCAATTAAATAAGCATTATTTAAACCAATTGAGCCAATGCCAATTACCTTACCCTTGGCATTGTTTCCAAAGGTTATCTTACCCCCATCAATTTTTTGATTTGAGTGAAAAGGCTTTTATTTCCGGTCATGTACCTTGAGCATCCACTATCCACTAGCCAAGCATTTTCCTATGATGTGGACTTGAGGCACAACTACAAAATAACAATTTAGGTTTGGTTTTTAGGTACCCAAATGAACTTGGGTCATTAGGGGTTAGCATTAGAAGGTTCCCAATGAGCATTCCTTATAAAACAATATTTATTTATATGCCCAAGCTTCATGCAATAATGGCATTGTTTAGATTCAAATATGTTTTACCACTTTTCACTAGGTTTAGGCTTTACTACTTTCCTAGGTGGAGTATGTTCACAGTGAGACAAACACTCATGTAATGTGGGTGTTGTCCTAAGTGCATGCTTCTTGTATAAGAAAGAATGATTAACCTGTTGAGGTTTCCCTCTTGGGCCATGTGACGTTTGGCTATTCTTCTTTTTACTAGAGGGTTTTGTGTGTGCTTTTCCATTATCCCATAGGGCTATTATCTCAATATTAGAGGTTTATGTTGTGTTTGATTTAACAAAAATAGTTTTACATAGGGATGATGATGATGCTCCATTGAAGCCTAAATCATGTCTCACTAAGGGAGGTATTTGAGATATAATTAGAGTGTCTAGACTCTCTTTCTCTTCATGAAATCTAGAAATTGAATTTCTAAGCTATTTAACCTCATTTTTTAAGTATTGTTCTCTTTTATTAGAGAATTGGTTGAAGGTTTTAATGAAAACTCATCCAATGACTTCTTTAACTAGTCATTTGAGGTTTATAGCTATTTAACTACCTTTTGAAGGTTATTAAAATCATTTTTAAGTTTAGAGTTAGAGCTATTTTTTCTATAAAGATCAATTTTCATTTTATACCTTTCTATCTCTAGATTTGATACTTCAACTATATCATCATCATCATCATCATTAATTAAATCATATAAATCATCACAAGGTTAGAATGTAGAGCATATCTCATCATTACATCCTCAGTAGCCATGAAAAATAAGTTATCCACCTCCTCTTATTCTTCCTTAATGAATGTTGAGGTTTCATTATCCCAAGTGGCTTTGTGAACCTTCTCTTCATCTTTTTTATTGGGTCTCCTTTTGTACTTCTTGGCTATAGGGTACTATGATCTAATGTGTCCCTTCTTCTCACACTCATAACATTTGACTTCCTCTTTGCCTTTGTTAGATGAGGAGTTTATATGAGGGAATCTTAAAGCTTTTTGCTTGTAGTTCTTGATTGAGTCATACTTGTTGGTGATCAATCTTTTGATCCTTCATGAAAGTAAAGTTATTTGCTCATCTCTTTCATCAACTAACTCTTCATCACTAAGGAGATCTTCATCTATAGGCATAAACTTTAAAGCTTTGAGTGTTATACGCTTTCTATTCTCCTTTTCTCCTTCAAGCTCTTTTTCCTTTACTAAAGTCATCTCATAAATGAGAAGTTTACCAATTAGCACATCAGTGGGGATTACGCTCAAGTCTTCATTAGCTTCTTCTATACCCGTAACTCTTGAGTCATAATCTCTCATTGGAAGACTCTTCAAAATCTTATTATTTATGTCTTCCAAACTATAGTGCTTTCCAAGCTTCCTTATACCATTAATAATGGCAAAAATATGATTGGTCATTTCAGTTATGGTTTCATTTGGCTTCATCTTGAAGAGCTCACACTCGGTGATAAGAAGTTGAACCTTCTTGGACTTCACTTGCTTGGTACCTTCATGGTAATTATCCAATGTCTTCCAAATGAAATAGTCAGTAAGACAATGTTGAATCCTACAACACTCTTCAAAGGATAAAGAACTTATTAGAATTGTCATGGCTTTCTTGTTTTTTCTATTTGCTCTCCTTTGAGTTTCAGCCCAATCATCTATTAGGATGATCTCTTCTTCTCCTTCAGAGTTTGTTCTTGTCAAAGGTGTCCATTCTTTTTGAACAGATTCCCAAACATCTACTTCTTCATTGTCAAGATAGACCTCTATTTTGATAATCCAATTTGCATAGTTAGCTCTATCAAAGAAGGGTTTGAGACTATGAAATCCTTTGTTGGCCATCATTTGATCTTTACTAGCGTTTGTTAAGCTTGAATGCTAGACTAAGTTCTAATACCAATTTTTTCCCCAAGACAATAACCAAGAAGACCAAAAATGATTTATGAGAGAGAAAGAGATATTTGACACATAAGATTTATAGAGGTTCGGGTATTAACAAATCCTACTCCTCTCCTCAATCTCAATTGGATATTTCACTAACACTCAAAGTATTACAAATGGAGTTTTTTCTAGCTCACTCCCAATTATAATGTTTTACTCTCTTGGCTAACATGTAACCCAGAAAGACCTTTGTATTTTAATGACTAACATAATAACCAAATCCTTGTATTTTGTATGGCTCACACAAAAACCCTTACAAATTTTTCACTCACAATCCAACTCACTCAAACCATGTCATATCTGCAAATTTAGGTCCCTAGTCGTGAGAGTTGTTAAATCGACTCGACGGTTCGATCGGAATCTAAATTTGGATTTTGACTAAAAAATAATTAAAATAATAGCAAATAATTATGAAAAAATCTAATAAAGTGTTTAAAATATTTAAAGATGTTAAATTTCAAATTTTGAAAAGTTTAGGGGTCAATTTGCAATTTACCAAAAATTGGACAATTAATTAGGATAACCACCAATTAAAAGCATGAAGTGGGACATTATATACTTGTGGTGGTTGGGCACACCAAGTGGCTAGTTTTGAGAAGCTAATTAACATACATGAATTAAACATTAAATTCATATGGCCTTAGGTGTCCCATTATTAATTAAATTTGTCATCTTTCTCTTAAATATCTCTCATTCTTCCTTATCCCCTGACATCTAGAATTTTCTAAGTTCTTAAACCAGCCCATGTGTTCCCTCCATCTTCCTCCATAGCCAAAGCTTCCTTCTAATGAGAGAAAGTGAGAAAAGAGAGAAAGATATTCATTTTCTTGGACAACCAAGTTTAAGGAAGCTTAAGAGAGCAAAAAGAGAAAGAAAGGTTAAGGTTTATGGAGTTTTAATGAAGTAAACTTTTAATGATCACTTTTATGTATTTTAGGAACTCAAATTGACAAATATCTAGCTCAAAGGAGCAAAGGAAAAGAGAAAGAGAAGTAAAGAGAAATAAAAGAAAAAAAGTAAGATTTGTGCATAACCTAAGACAATAGCCTATGTCTTTTTTTTAAAGTTACATGATTTGAGCATTTGGCATGTTAATGATTCTGAATTAATAGTATTTTTTGATAAAAATCTTAGGGATGGATGTTTGCTACACTTAGGATTAATTTTGGTAAAAATTAAAGATGGTAAATATGTGTGTTTTTTGCTAGAATTGAAGAGCAGTGAGTACATAAACTGTTATAACTTAAGTTATGGAATTTGGATTTATATTTTCTCTTTTGTATTTGAAAGCTAAGACATAGGGCTTGAACTTTTATTCAGACCATAAAATCCAAATTTGTATTTATTTTTCTAGAAAAATACATAAAGTTCGAACATATAATCTGTCTAGAAAATTCTGGGCAAAATTGTTAGTAACCAGTCAGTGTTAATTTGATCATATCTTTTGATACATAACTCTAAATTAAGTTATTCAAGTTTCATATTAAAACTAAGATTCAGAACTAAAATTGTTAAGAAGACCCTGTAATTTAATTCGAATTTTAACAGAACCAAAATTAAGGTCCAAGACAGAGCACGGAATATGCCAGTGACAGGGCAGCATATGAGTTGAGGAATGTAATAAGTAAAATAATGTGAAACTTGTTATATTATGCAAATACTATTTTTATTGAGTAATTGTGTGATTAATTGAACCTTTACATGCATGAAATGGGTGGAATTTAATAACTATGAATTTTAATGACATTAAGTCAGCCCTAGAACACCTAACTAGAACTAAACTTAGGATAGTTTGGCATGCCAAGCAGGAGGGAGTATCATTAATTCCATTAATGGTACAATTAATAAAGCCGGTGATGACACTATTATTAAAGTCGATGATTGTACTATTATTGAAACCGGTGATGACACTATTATTAAAGCTAGTGATGACACTATTATTAAAGGCGGTGATAACACTTATATATGCGTAAATCATATTGCCCGAGTGGCACTCCTAAGTACCTAGATGACAACTTCGTTATCCTAGTCAGGGATTCATAGGTGTTGTGGGCTATAAAAAAGTGATTGAAAATAAAAAGAAAATCATGAATTGTGATATGGATAATAATGATGATTTGATAAAGTAAAACAAATATGATATATAATAATATAATTTGTTTTTTATGCATACTAGAATACTATGAAATGTATGTTTGCATTAAAAAAAATGATTAGGCATAAATTGATATATGACAATGCATGTTGCATGAAATAGTTTATTGTCTTACTTATATGCACCACTAAGCCTAGAGCTTAGCGTGGGAGTTTCCTTCCGCACAAATATAGTGAAGAATAAGTAGACGATAGTAGGTAAAGGTAGTGGTGGCCTGATCCAGTAGAGCAATTTGTTTCAACCATTGTGGGTCACATAACTTTTATATTTATATTTTGAATTTTATTTTATAATATTTGTAAAATAAACATAACGTTTTGTAAATAAACATGTTATTATATAAAATGTATTTTGTCTTTTTTGTTATGATTTATTTTACACTACAAAGTAAATAAATACTAAATAAAGAAAAAAATAATATATACGAGTGTTTTTTATTTATACATATATATGAAATGATATTCTTAATAAATGAAGTCAGCATAGCACTCACTTATCCGGGGACGTATTGCTGGGGTGAGGGGGTGTTACAAACACAATTTTGAGCAATGTAATGCCCGATAATTTAGATTACGGTTGCGGTTGACCGAAATCCGACTTGTCGAACCGATCGGGGTCTAAATTCGAACATGAAAGAAAAAAATTAAAATGATAATAAAATATGAGAAAAATATTTTGGATATTATTAATTTTGAATTTTGAAGTTCGGAATTAAATTTTGGAAAAAAATAATTGTTTGCTGAATGAAATTGGAAATTGCAGTATTTTTGGCACAAATATTTTAAGAATGCATAAAAATAGAATATTTTTTATCTAAGGAAATGAATATTTTATTATTAAAATAAAGTAAGATTCATTTAAATTAATGGACTAATGGGGAACAAGATTATCTATTAATCTTAACCACCCACCTAATCTAACTATAAAAATCAAATTCCACTTTTTGGTCACTTATTTCTTCTTCTTCCTCATCTAAAACAAACAAACTTCTCTCTTCTTCTCCTTATGTCCGTGACTCTCCTTCCCCCATTGTTTTTCTTTTTTTCTTCAATCAAAGCTAAGATTAGATGGAAAAAGTTGGATTAAGACAAGATCAACAAGGAAGTGAAGCAAAGTGAGCAAAACTAAAGGAGATGAAAGAAGAAAGGAAGAGAAAAAGAGAATGAAGGTTTTTGAAGATCTACAAAGGTGAGGTTAGATCTTCCATCTTCTCACTTTTCTTCTTCTCTTTTCTTTGATTTTTGGATTAGTTGCCATTAAAGTTGGTAATTTAGAGTGATTATTATGTTAATGGTGATTAAGGGTGGATTAGTGTGTTTAATGCTTGATTAGTGTGAAATTTATTGTTAGGACAAGAAGGTGAACAATCTTTAAACCATAATCAAAGTGAAGAAAAGTATATTTTGTGAGGTATGTACATTTGGCAAAAAATCAATATGGAAAATGTTATTTTTGATTTTGTGATATTTATGTGTAATTGTGTATATTGATATTTTGATTAAATGATGTCATGAATGTGGAAATAAAAATTTGAATATGAGGTTGATGCATGAAGATGAAAATTATAGGAATTAATTGAAGTGTTGAAAATTTTGTCTTATGAACAGTGTCTACTTTTCTAGTCATAACTTGAGTTTTGGAAATGATTTTTGAGTGTTTCTTATTGGGTTGGAAAGTTAAGACATAGGGCTTCAACTTTCATGACCATTAGACCTGAATATGTTTGGAATTAGGTAAAAAATAGACTCAAAATCCAAAATAAAAATATGTCCAGTAAAATACTGGGCAGAATGGAATGAACGTATTTTAAAAAAATTCATAATTTTTGCTACAAAATTCGGTTTAATGTGATTCTAGTTGAAAATTAAAGATAAGACATGTACCTACATTGTGTTAGTTGATCACTTATCTAAATTCCATCTAAAATTAGATAAAAAAAAAATGAAGGATAATATAAGGCAGAAATGTTGTCCAGAATATGACAGTTTGTATGTATGTGTTGATTGTGGAATTTTGTTATGGAAATATATATTATTTGACTTTTTTTATAGTCATAATGATTAAATGAGTAAATATAACGTTATAAAATATTTAATAGAGATTAATGCATTTATGTGAAATTATATTGGTGTTACATACATAATTTATGTAAATAATAATAAAGGTAACAAATATTATTAAGTCCTATAACATCTAGTCGAGAACTAGAAATTAGGATAAGTTGACATGCCAATAAAAGGGTAGAACTGTAGGCACTAGAAAATAATACTCAAATTTAATTTATGAAAGCATTAAGAAATAGTGCTGAGTTGAAATTATGTAGGCACTAAGAAATAGTGTTGAGTTCGAAATTATATAGACACAAAAAATGTGCTGAGTTATTGTTGAAAATGTAGGCGTCAAATGCCAAGTTATAAAATTATTACGTGGGCGCCGAGTATATTGCCGAAGAGCAAAAATCATGTATCCAGTGTTTAGTTTCGGTCCAAAATGTCGTGAGCTATCAAATAAAAATTAGAAAAAAATTGTAAATTATTAAATCGATATTTTAAATAGTATGTTTTGTATTGTTAAAGAATTTCAAGCATACTAAATGAATGAAATGTTATAACTAATGAATTGTTTATTTTTACTTAACATAAATGGTATTGATATTATTTAAATATTTTGGTATGCTTAATAAATTAATTTTAGTTTCTAAAATTTTACTTTAGAAATATTTATATAATTATTAAATAGTTGTCAAATGTACCACTAAGCTAGTAGCTTAGCACATGTATTTCGCGCCCAGATAAATAGACATATCTATTGCGTTAGGGTGACCGAAAATAAGGAAAACCTCAAGATCAAATTGCAGCAGTTTATTTTCTTTTTGTATATTTTGGAAATTGTATTGTAAAAATTAAATTTTAATAATTTATTTTGATGTAAATTGTGACATGTAGGATTATAAGGAATGAATTTTGTAATTAATATATTTGGTATTATTGTAAATATATTTCTAAATATTATGGTTTAATGAATGAATTTTTTTAAATCAAAATATTTACATTACTAGTTCCATATTTAAATGATATGAAAAAAATATAGTAATAAATATTCCGCTAATAATAAACTCAAAAATTGAAAAAAAAAATACAATAATTTGAGCATTGGTTTTAAAAAAAAAACTAGCTTATTAGCATTTCCATACATTATTAACTACTAATAAGATAAGAGAGTGCTACAAGTAATTGATTACAATAATGAAATAATCACCAACCAAAAAGCTTAATAATTCTGAGCAATTATGGTTCTTACAAAATAAAATATAAAATTTGTGAAATTAATTAAATGCACAACACTATACAAGATTAGAAGATTGAATGCACATTTTTTTTTCTTATTTTTCTAATATTTGAAAGTTATAAATATATTGTATTTATACTTTTCATAACAAATATAGTCGTTTGGGATGTATTTAATGCAAAAATACTTATTCAACAACTTTTTTGTTCACACATGACAACTTTCTCTTTCCATGTTCACAGATATGACTGTTCTTCGTAGTTGTGACTGAAGTGATGAAGTTGGTCGTGATCGATTTTGTCCAAAAATGAGAAGTATTTCATGGGCGTTATACATTTTTTCAAAGGCATGACTTTATCAAGCTTCATGTGTAGTCCAATGCCTTATTGGCGTGAACATTTGAATGAACATATCTGGTGCTAACTGATTCATGAGCGTGACTTCATCAGTCGCGGTCGTGAATTGTTATTTTTACGGTAACAACGATTCTTTTATACCATGGGCATGACATTATTTACTGGCATGAATATTTTCTTTATAGGTGCCAATATTTGCTGATTTTTATTCTTTTAAATTTGTTTCATAGTCTTAAAAATATATAACCCGGTTAGTACACTTAGTAAAAAAAATATAGTTAAATTCTTTATTTTCCAATTATTTGTGATCATTAAAATTTAATTAAATACTTCTCAAAATTCAACAGTGGTCATCTCCTACCTTTATTGATATTAGGTCTTTAATAGGTTTAAGTCTTTCCTTCTCTAGTCGGTCAGTATCCATAGTCTCCATTGTCAACGTTTCGACGACTCCATTCAGAGCTACTGGAGAAAACGATGAGGGCATATGGGAATACTGGACCTGAGGATACCAAGCATGTTAAGGTCCGCCGTGGAATGGGGTGAAGGCTTGGGTGTATGAGAATCTGGAGTTGTGTTTTTGTGTTGGTGCTGAATGTTTGAGGGTAAGGATGTATCTATCTGCATATTTCTCAACTCATTAATCTCCTTCCTCATTTTCTTGATTTCTTTTATTGCTGATGCAAATTCTCTCATGATGGAAAGAAAATCGGGTAGCAGTGTTTCTCTCATTGTTTTGCTCCGAAGCTTTAGCGTCAAGTCTGTTTTGTAAGTTTGTGGGTGATGTTGTATTTAGGTGTGTTGTAATGATTGTAGATTGAGGCGTCTGGTCAGTCGTATGAACTGATGGGTTTTTTTTCCTTCTGAGCTATTGATTTATCCATCATGCCAAGCTTATTGCACCAATATGGTAATGCCTAAGTCCTCAACCAGTATTCCTGCAATACGGAAGACATTGAGGATGGCAAGCTGGGGTAAACTGGCGTGATTACTTCGACGCCTGAGTCAGGTTCTGAGAGAGGAAAAGATAATGGAGAGGGAAGTTGAAGGGTTAAGGTTTTTCTTGAATTTTACTTGGAGAAGTTGCACTATTTTTATACCTTGTACTTAATGTTCTTCTATTGGCCACTAAGGAGCATTAATGGTGTCATCCTCTCATTGGTGGACACTCTTCCAGTTTTGTCAACTAAGGGTGAGTTGCTCCTAACGCCTAGAGATAAGTTGGCGCCGAAGCCTAACAGTTTGTCTGACTCTGCATGACATGTTTGCATTGTTAGGCGTTCCACTTGTCACGTTCCTTTTGTCTCAACTGATTTTGGTGTATACTCTTTGTTGTATAGTTGGTTCCTTCTGCTCTTCCAATCTTTTGGCCTTCAAACGTGGTGGTCTTCCGGTAGGATGGTACCAATCTTCATAACTTTTTTTTTTTCTTTTCATCTAATTATATTTTCTTAATTTATAATTAAATGTGGATGAAAGTAAGAACTCAAAATTTGAATATATATAAAAAAATTTGCAAGCAAATTAAGAAAAACCACAAAATACAAAAATAATAAAATATTTTTCTCTAATTATTTAATCTTCGAATTTCAGATAATGAATGCCAATATTTTATTGCATAATGACAAATTTTGAATTAAGAGCGTAAATATTGGATCAGCTGTCCAAGCTGTACTCATAAATTTACAAGTTGTGCTTTCTCTGACAAGATCTGTCGAAATAATTGAAGTTTTTCTTATATTGTATTTTATTTTCTCAACATATTCTAATCTCTCTTCTTTTTTTTTTTTTTTTTGTGAACGTGTAATGAATTATTGAACAACTACAATTTGATGAGAATGTTAAAATTAATAGACAAGCATTATTTTTTTTCTTTTTTCGTTCAAACAAAAATTAAAAAAAAACCATTAACAATATTGAGCTCTGTGCTATGCCATAAATTAGATATCAAAACTAGGCTGGCCAATATTATAATACTACAAGGATTTGTAGAATTGTAATTACAAAAAAAGACAACATAAAAGAATAATGATAAAAAAAATCCCTCATAATTATTAAGAAAATAAATAGAAAAACAATAAAAATTTGAGAAAAAAAAACTAATTAAGAAATTTAAACAAAAAAGAAAGAAATTCGAAGCCAAAATTTACAAGCGCATATATGAGTTCTGGTCCTTCTGGATCATAATTTTGCAAGCAAATACTTTTTTTTATTTTCAGGGATATTTATTTATTATTTTTCGTGTAATATTTACACTAAATCCAAAAATATGAAGGACAAAAGATGTTGGTGATCGCTAAGGCAGACACAAAAGTATAGACTCTTCTTGTATGTGGGTATTTGGTTCCATTGCAGACTTCACTTTAGACAACACAAAAAGTCAAGTACCAAAAACCAAAACAAAGTTGAAAAAAAAATAACAAAAGAAATAAAATAATTGTTAGATAAATATAGATGGAATGGAACTCCAGTTCAGTAATTCCCATTAACTTAATACACCCTTCATCTATTTATATGATTTTAAAAAATCTAATTAATTCATTAATTCTATAATATTCTTATTTATTGAGTATTTGTTTTTCAAAAGTAAGAATTATAATTTCCTAATTTTTTAATATGTTCCTAATTAAAATATAAATTTATTAGGAAAAATGTCAAGTTGTCTACATTAACTACGTTTTCTTATTTTATATGAAAATAAAAGTTAATTTGTCTTTATATATATATATATATACACACACACAGAGGGGAAAAAGAAAATGAGTATCCTATGCTTCCTTTTCTTTTTATTTTTAAATATTATATCGTTAAACTTTGTGAGTGAGTTTCAACTTTTAACTTCAAGAAAGAGTGTTTTTCTTGTACTGATTATCAGATTAGAAAGAGAACAGAAAATTTAGGAGGAATGTGATCAGAAACTCAGAATGAGAGAAAACATATAAAATAAGATCAATAGGAAGAGAAGACTCAATAGGTTCAGATTTCCAAAATAAAATAAACTGCATTTGTTTTTTCTTGAAAATAATTAAATAGACATTGGAACTGATGCATGAGGTTCCCCTTGAAGTCAAACTAAGAACATAATCCATGTATTTAGCTAATTAATTTTTCAAAATCTCTTTCTTTTTGTATTTTTTTTCCTTTTTGTGTCTGAATTATTTTGTTTTTGATTAATATTAGTTAGTCATTGATTCACTGCCCAATACTCTTTCCATTTTAATAAATTTATCCACTATTTTAGAAAGAAAAAAAACTTAATAAATTTATCCACTATTTTAGAAAGAAAAAAAACTATCTTAATGAGTTTGTCAATTTTATGAAATTAACATAATTTTTCAATTTTTTCTGGCTATAATTTTTATTTTGATAAATACTTCACAATTTTCAAACTCCATAAATTCTCAAACTCTGTTAATTTTAAAAGATATATAGTTAATTATTTAAATTATTAATATTTTTTTAATTTTAATACAACACTAAAAATATATTTTTTTTTTATTCCTACATTAACGGATGAGGTGCAAACGTTTAAATTGATGATTATTTGCTAGTATTGTTATTTTGCTTTTGTTTTTCCTTCTTTATTTATTTCCAATTATAGCTCTTTTAACAATATGGAAAATTTTTAAATATATAAATTATAAATTCTTAATGTCTAAATCTTAATTAAAATTTCAAATTTTGTTAATTGACTTGGGAATGCACGTATGAATTTGTGCACTGCTGGTAGATTTATTGCTCACTTTTGAAAGCTAAAACTTTCCTTCTGAGCACTGGGCTCACCATTTATATCTGCCCTCAATTGCCACATTAAATTGTCTCTCTCTCTCTCTCTCTCTCTCTCTCTCTCTCTCTCTCTCACCCCACTGGGTCTGCTGGTTGTTGTTTTATGAACAATAAATCTGAGGTAAAAAAACTCTAATGTGCGCAAGAAAGGCCTGGTTATAATTATATGATATTTTCCCCATCCACTGGAGCTTAAAATAAATTGTGGGTATTCTTGATTGGGGCTTGGATTTGTCTTTAGCAGTAGATGAGATTCTTGATATCACACTGTTCAAGGCTTCAGGCATAAAGTTACAGTCTTGGTGAGTTTTTCTTATTGATCTTTCATTCCTCAGCAAAAACATGACCTGGGTTTCCCTTCAAGATAATGAAAGCAGCTATTTCTCTCCTCCTCCTCAATCACAGCTACCTTATTTTCTTCCTCCTCCACCACCAAATTTTGATTCTTCTGTTGGTGGTTTTGACCTCAACAATAAAATAAGTCCTAATGTTTTGCTTATCATTATAATTCTTGCAATTATCTTCTTTGTTTCTGGGTTGCTTCATCTCTTGGTTAGATTTCTTCTGAGACCACCTAATAGAGACCCAGATGATTTGGACAATGTGACTGCCCTTCAAGGGCAATTGCAGCAACTGTTTCATCTTCATGATGCTGGTGTTGATCAGTCATTTATAGATATTCTCCCTGTTTTCAGTTACAAGGCCATTATTGGATTGAAGAACCCATTTGATTGTGCTGTTTGTTTGTGTGAATTTGAGCCTGAAGATAAGCTTAGATTGTTACCAAAATGTAGTCATGCATTTCATATGGAGTGTATAGACACATGGCTATTGTCTCACTCCACTTGTCCTCTATGTAGAGGCTGTCTGCTGCCTGATTTCTCTCCAAACAATAGCTGCTCTCCTATTGTTCTCGTTCTTGAATCTGGTAGTGAAAGCTCAAGAGAAATGGTCACTGATGGGGAGAATAATGTAATGAGTAGAACTAGTTCATTTTTAGCAACAAATTCCCATCTGGGTTTTCATGGGGATGATGAATTGGGATCTTCAAGACTTGAAATTTCCCATAAATCATGTGAAATTTTGACAAAGGATGAATCTTTACCAACAATACTGGTGGATTCTGGGGAGAAAGTTTTTCCTGTTAAGCTAGGAAAGTATAGGAATGTGGATATGGGTGAAGGAAGTAGCAATAGTAACGTAGATGAAAGAAGGTGCTATTCTATGGGGTCATTTGAGTATGTAATGGATGAGAATTCTTCATTGCAAGTTGCTATAAGAACTCCAATGAAGAAACAGCCAAGCAAGAAGCCTTCATTGCCACTAACTCCTGGCCACAGGCCAGCTATGTCTGAATGCGATTGCGAATCCAGAAGAGAATTCAATTACTTTGAAGGAATAAGACGTGTGGAAACCAGTGAAATTGCTAGTAATATTTTTACTAGTAGCAATGGTAATTCTATTAGCAGAAGCAAAAAGGAAAGCTTTTCGATATCGAAGATTTGGCTTAGAGGGGAAAAGGAGAAGCAGAAATCATCTGAGGATTCTTCAAGGAGGGCATTTTCCTTCAGATTTCCAAAGAACAAAAACATTTCTGCTGCTGCTGGAGATGATGATCTGAAGGTGAAGAATGGGAATTGTGATGAAACAAGGACTAATTCTGAGATTGAAATTGGCAGATGGGAAAATAGAGATGAGGAAAATCAAAATTTTAATTCAAAAACTCCATCTTTTGCTAGAAGGACACTGCTTTGGCTTGTGGGGAGACAAAACAAGGTTGTTCATTCATCCTTTACACCTAATGTCTAGTTTCTTTTTGAATTTTCTTGGATTCTTTTTCCTTGGAAAATTTATCTTGGCTTCATGATTATTCAAGGGAGAATTGGAATTTCTGTAGTTCAAAATGTAAAGGACACTAGTAAGAAACAGATTTAAAAGCACAAAATTGATGCATTTGCATTTTCTTTTTTTTTTTTCACTATCTTGATTTGGTTAAAATGGATATTTTCCTTCTTTTTTTTTTTCACTTTTGCTTTTTATGATTGTCTTCTTCTTTCTGTCCTTTATAGGTCAACAACTTTTATCTTATATGGTTTCATTGGATTGTAATGTTAGACTTTATTATCTCTTCTTTGATTAGATCTAAAGATTGAGATATTGACTCAAAAAGGTTTACGAATCAGAATCACCATCTTTTCCTGTTATTTTTGTTAATTTTTCCCTTTTAATTATGGTATTTTAATGTGAAAAAAGACATAATTACGTTAATTGCTTTGAATAATTGCTTCCTAACTGCCGTTAGTAGTTAAGTATGAATATTAGATAATCAAAGCCGTTTAGAGTCTTTTGACTAAGGCAGGTGAAGACGTCCACCATATTATTTATTTATTTATATTTATTTCGGTGATGATGACATAAGTCAGTTTTTGAGCCCCCTCGAACCTCTCAATTCATATGAATTGAAAGGTAAAAATATATGTAAAAAAAATTTATTTTGTATCTAATTGGTGTTAATTTTAACCAAAAATTTTCTGGATCTTATGTCAACAAATATGACATTCACATCGGTATAAAATAATTGGAAAGATTTTTAGTACTATAATATGAAACTAATTTCAAATTATTGGTACCAATTTGATATACAAGTAAAAAATTTGATATTATTAAATCATTTTATCCGAAAATAACTTTCTACCAAAAAAAATGTAAAATTATCTATTGATTTACAGGTTTTTTTTTCAATATTTTATTAAACACTTACTCTATAATTGGACATATGCTCTATACTTAGTATACATCATAAATTTAATATATTGAATAAAATAGTAAATTTTATAAAATTAAAATTTTGATAATATAAATTAATTATAAAATAAGTATCCAAAATTATATTAAAAAAATATTAATAGCATTTCTCTAAGAAATATGAATCTACAAGAGGTAACTTAATATAGTACATTTGCTTGCAAATGGTTTAAAATACTGCATTCATTTAATGGATTATCTATCATCATAAATGTTATTTAAGAGTAAGAATTCAAATTGAAATGTACAGCTGTATATTCAAAATATACGCTGTTTGCATTGAATGAAAAAAAGCAACTTTATTTTGTTAAATATATCGAGAGATTTTTCAAATTATACACCCGTTCTATTAAATTATGCACCCATAAAAATAAGTTAATTAATATTTTTATAGATAATATCTCAAAAACAAATACTATTTTCATATATACTAAAAATTATTTAATAAAATTGAAAAATAAAATTTATTTATATTTTTAATATATATCTATTTTAATTAAATGGATTTTTATATAATTAAAAAATAATATTTTATATTTATTAATAATAAAATTATTTAAATATTTAAATATTAAAAAATTACTCTCTTTGTCCCAATTTGTTAGGCTTCTTTTTATTTTCACACTGATTAAAATAATGTAGTTAAAGCACATTAAATATCATTTATTGTCTCTCAATTTATCACTAATGTATTGTAATACATCTCAATTTTAGTTTGTAAAATAAATATTTTCAACATTAATTCGTATAATAGAAATATTATCATTAACTATTTCAATAGATTTAACAAATTATTTTTAATAATTAAGCACCACATCACCTTATATATGGAATACAGCTGGACTCTTATTATTTTTTTGAACTTTATGAAATTTTACTTAAATAATTTTTTTAAATAATTGTACATAAGCAGTATCCATAAGCACAATTCTTTTTTTTTTTAAATCTATTTAAGTCCAATTCTAAGAAGCACACAAAAAAATTAATTACTATTTTTCAAAAAATTGACAAGAGTTTATTTGGAGGGCTACATGACATGGTATGTCTAATTATTAAGAATGACATGTGAATCTTGTGAAAATATGTAAAAATGATATTTTCATTACATTAACTAAAATTAAGAGATTTTATATTAAAATTAAAGTTGAAGACATTATTCTATGTTAGTATCAAATTGAGGGATTTATGTGAAATCTATCCCATTACTAGTACTAAGAAAAAGGAAGTGGATTATCTTCTTAAAAACGGATAAAAAAAATAAATCTATTAAATTAAATCCGTGGAAGTAACAATGTAACTGTATCGTTAAAAAAAAGGACCAAACTAGGAGACATCAGACAAATAATAAAGGAAAATCAATCTTTATATAGGCCATTGTACTGTGGGACAAGAATTGATGTCTGATGTTAATAATGTCAGGAAAAACAGTTGGGTGCGCCAGTGTCTGGCGTTATTTGTGATGCCTATTCACTTGCCTTATGATATGGGTATGTTTGAGTTTTTTTTAACAAACATCAAATTACCAATTTTGAACTGTGAAAATTAGTGCATCAATTTGACTGAATTATATCTAGACGAAAAAAATATTTTTATTCCTTTAATTTATTTAATTTATGGATAATTTTAAAAATAATTTTAACATTTTATCTTGTACTTTTTTCAATTCCATCCAATATATTTCAAAATTTTCAATTTGTAATGGAAACAGAATGAAAATGATATATATATATCATCTGTTCCAACAAGTGTCCCGAAAATTATTATATATATATATATAAATATAATTAATATTTTTAAAAAATAATAAAATAAAAATATAACATTTATTTTAAAGTAAAAAATATATTTTTTATTTAAACAATTATATAATTAACTAATTAATTAAAATATTTTGATTATATGTATTATTTTGATTATATGTAATTATTTGCATCAACATCTAATAAATTTATTAGAATTTTGATTTTTTGTCTTTCTAAAAAGGGGATATTTATTAGAATAATGTGGAAAACATTTTACCCCTAAGATGTCGTATTAGATTTATCTATAATATGTAATATTGTTGCATATTGCTTAAGAAACTATCAAATGATTCGGTGGTTTTGTCAAATAAAAATCACCCTTTCAAATAGCTATTTCAGTGCATTTTTAAATTAAATTTGTATTTGTATGAAAAATGAAAATCACTAGATGAATACGCTGTTTGAAAACACTGATCAAAAGGTGGTTTCTATCGCAAAGAAATTTCTTTTATTTTCATAATGCACTTAATCTCCAAATCATTTGACGGCTATTGTTGAACAAAACTCCAAATCATTTGACGATTTCTTAATAAACCTGACATTTACATATTTTAAATAGTTTTCAATTATATCATAGTGGCAAATTTTATTTTTTTTAGATAACTTCAAAAATACCTTTGTTTTCAATTGGATACAATAGGTTTGGATTTTTTTCTTTCAATTAAACTATTCCGTCAACTTTTCCATCCATGAGTAACAAAAAGGTGACGAGACAAAACAATACTAATCATTAAATATATAATAATTTTAAAAATATAGCAACAGATTTTTCCAAGGAAATCCGTTATAAATATTTTAACATTTTAATAAATAAATAAATTTTTCTATTTAAATTTCTTACATATATTTTTTTCTTCTCCAAATTAATGACATAAATAATATTAAAATTCTATTTTTTTTATCAAAAATTACAAAAAATGCATTTATAAGAAAATAAAATTTTTTATAAGCCCATTTAATTGCATTGTTGGCAAAAAAATTTTATGGTGTTAATTGCAATATCAATTGAGCAAAATTTATTATTATGTTAATTGTGGTATTAGTTGGCATTTTTTAATATAAATTTTATTGTGTTGCTAATTGAGCAAATTTTATTATTTTTTAAAATTATTCAAATATTTACTAACAAATTTTCTAGATAAATTATGTTGCAAAATTTTAAAAATTATTAGTCACAGAAAATTGGTTCATAAATTTAGAATATGTAGTGATATTTTTCTTTTTATCATATTGGCTTTTGCAAGTTGACTGTGGAGCAAACCAAAACTGCCACGTCAATATTCCTTTATTTATGGATGAAAAAGTTGACAAAATAATTCAATTGAAAAAAGCAAAATATGTTGTATCCAAATATATATATATTAGGTGTGTAATTGAAAATATGATGAAGTGTTTAAAATATTTTTAAAGTTATTCCTTTATTTTTTTGATAGATAACCCAATCCTTTATTATTATTTTTTTATGAATAACCCAATAAACAGTCAATGTTGCAGAAAATGTTTCGGATTCGGAAATTATTATTTATTATTATTTTCTGTTTTATGCTCCCATGTTTTTTTTTCATCCTAATACCAAAATGAAAAAAATTTCAATTTCCTGTCATGAATTTATTTTATTGCATGCCGTGTGTAATCTTCACACCAAACCAAAAGAATTTTTTTTTTCAATTTTGTGCAACTTGACACCATTTTGACAAATTATTTGAAATCGCACCATTTTCGTAATTTATTATTGAATTTCATATTAATTTAATTATCTGACCCCGTTTCCAAACTGGCTCTAAATTTCCAATAACTAATTTTTTTAAAGAGGAAGAAGAAGAAGAAAGGTAAGCATATGGGCAGCAAAAACACGTGTTATAAATTATCCAAGGTGGGATTGTTGGAGTTTGGGTAAAAGTTGGAGATTATTTAGGAGCTAATCTCAGCCCCTTAACCGTGTTTAGGGGAATTTAACTAAAATATTAATCACTTTGTCATTAAAATAATGAGAGGATCTGGTTCCTTATATATTATATTATATAAGGCATGCAGTTTGTTAAAAATCGAAAATATAATACTCAATATAAAATATTATTTTAATGATATGAAAATTACAACTTTTGATCTTTTCACTTGGTTTGGTTTAACTATTAAAGATAGCTGGTTGTTGATAGTTAGTGATTGATTGGTGCTAGTTGATAACTAATATCGGTATAATATTTATTGTTTACTAAAAATAATTGAATTGTTACTATTAGAATATAAAATTACCAATAGAAATATTATTTATTTAATTCAAGATATACAGTATTTTGACTGTAACGGTTCGAGTGTGAAAAGACCCAATTGAATTGACATTGTCTGACTTGTGAAGTCCGAGGTGTGTCAATATTCGTGCAGTTGATCGCCCAGGCAAACCTCTTTCCTCAACTAGCGGAGGCGAGGAAGTTTTCATACATTGGCATCACCGTACGTACGAACCTGTGTTAAGCATGCTTCTTTGACAAAAAACAAACTCTTTTTCCATGACAACAGTCGCGACTATTATTTGACATAATTGCTTATAATAATAATAATAATAATAATAAAATTTCAAAAAAAAGATTATGATATAAGATTAATTAAATAAAAAATGATTTCAAAATTATTATTTCTTTATATATAAGGATAATTTAGTGTGTTGTCCAAACAATCACTAAAAATAAGGGATGAATTGGTGGATAAATAAAAATTTTGCCAAAACAAATAACAAAGTATTAATAAAGAGGGAAGAAAAGAGATGAGAGATACAAAATTTATATAAGGTTCGAGTATTAACGAATCCTAAGTCTTCTCCCCAACCACAATTGGATATTTCATTAACTCAAATAATTACAATAAAGTTTTTACCTAATTCACTCCCAACTATGGTGTTTTCACTTTTGGATAACAAATAACTTAAAAAAACCCTTGTATTTAATGGCTAATACAACAATCAAATTTTTATATTTTGACGACTTACACAAAAAATCTTATAAGTGTTTCAGTCATAATCCAACTCACTAAATCTCATTATTGAGTAATTGATTATAAAAATGAAACAACTCAACCAATCTGAGCAATAAAGGTTTACAATAGAAAAATACAATAAGGTAGTTGAAAATATTGAATGCACAAGGATTTACAAAAGATTTAAGCTTAATAATCAATTCTCTAACATTTGAAAGCCATAAATATGTAGTAATTATACTTCATCTAAGAAATAAAATAATTTGGAGTGCATTTAATACAAAAATAATTGTTCAACAACTTTTCCATTCGCATATGTCATCTTTCTCTTTCCAGCTTCATATGCGTGAATGTTCTTGGCAAGCCGTATATGAATGGGTGAAGAAGAGGCCCCAGGCTCCAGTTCCTTCCACTTGGGATTTTTTCTTGGAGCGATTCAGAGAAAAGTATATTCCTAAAGAGTATGCAAACAAGAAAAAACATGAATTTCTAGATCTGAAGTAAAATAATCTGACAATGAGTGAGTATGAGAATGAGTATAGTGGGTTAAGTAAGTACGCTGAAAGGAATATTAAGGATGAGATTGATAGGTGTCAATGGTTCGAGAGGGGGCTAAAAAGATATATTAGAGGCATAACAAGATTGATAAGTGTTGACGATTCGAGAGTGGGCTAAGAAGATTTATTAGAGGAATAGTAGTTGTGTCCCGGATTAAGGATTTCATGAGACTGGTGAGAGCTACATAGAGTGTAAAAGAAGTGGAGCCGAAGAGATGAAGATAGTAGCTTAGAGTCATGGTAAGAGGTATTTCCATCCATCATGTGCAGGGTTTTTTGTGAGTGAGAGGACTAGATCTTTTGGAGGTAGAGGGCAGAGTGTAGTTAGTACATGGGGTGAGTCTGCAGATACAATACCTTCATCTGCCAGTGTTCCAGCACTAGTAAGGGAAAGATCTATCACATACCCCTTGTGCCAGTAGTGTGGTAAATGCCATGTCGAGAGTGTTGGATGTCAGTTAGAGCTTGTTACCAATGTGGAGTGACATGTCATCTGAGGAGCGATAGCTTGTATCGGAGTCAGAGCACATAGTCTATTGGAGTGAGACCGATACTAACTCAGGGATCCGTACTTGTTAGGGGTAGAGATAGAGGCCACATGAGAGGAGATAGGACAAGATATAGGCAGGCTAGGTCAAATAACGTCAATAGGCTAAATGGAAGCACTAGGACACTAGGTAGGACATATGCCTTAAGAGCAAGAGAGAAGCAGGACGCTTCAGATGTCATTATTGGTATATTATATTTACTTAGCTCATATATTTATGCTTTGATATATCCAGGATCAACACATTCATAAATATGCATTATGTCATTGGTTTGGGAGAACTTAGAAATTGAGAATTTAGATTATGATATAGTGGTGACAAACCCTTTAGGCCATAGTGTTACGGTGAACATAACACATCGACAACTACCTATGTTGAATCAAGGTGAACTATATCCAGCTGATCTGATAGAGCTTCCATTCTATGAGTTCAATGTTATTTTGGGTATGGATTGGTTAGTTCATCATGGTGCAGTAGTTGATTGTGCAGTTAGAAAAGTTATCCTCAAGAAGCTTAGAGGTGAGGATAGGGTGGTATGGGATGTCAGGATAAGGTTACCAGCTAATGCAATCTCTGCTATGAAAGTTCAATGGTTGATTCGGAAGAGTAATGAAGCTTACTTAGCATATGTGGTGGATAATAAGATGGATAGTCCGAGCCTTCAGAATATCCCTACTGTGTGTGAGTTTCTAGATTTTTTTCTAAAGATTTTCCCGAATTGCCATAAAATAAGGAGGTGGAATTTGCTATTGAGTTGTTACCTAGTACCACAACCATATCCATCACACCATATAGAATGACACCAGTAGAATTGAAGGAATTGAAAGTGTAACTGTAAGAATTACTTGATAACTCATGTCAGGCTAGTTTTGATCGATTAAAGCCTATATTGATAGAGGCATTAGTTCTAGCACAACTCACTCCTAGAAAGAAATTTGTAGTATACATCAATGTTTCTTTGAATGGTTTAGGTTGTGTACTGATGCAAAAGGGAAAGATAGTTGCTTATGCCTCTAGACAGCTAAAGCCACATGAACGAAATTATCTGATGCATGATCTGGAGTTAGCAGCAATTGTATTTTCTCTGAAAATCTAGCGGCATTTTCTGTATGGAGAGAGGTATTATATCTATATAGATCATAAGAATTTGAAGTACTTACCCTTGTAGAATGAGTTGAATCTTAGATAGAGGTTGTGGTTTCAGTTAATTAAAGATTATGATAGTATTATTGACTACCACCCTGGAAAAATAAATGTGGTGGTCGATGCTTTGAGTGGAAAGACAATAACAGATAAATTTGAATACTAAGTAAGATTAGTTACTTGAGTTCCTTATAATAATGTACTATAAGAGGACTTTCCCTTGAATTATAGAGTTTCAGATCCAACCTACATTGTTACAAAGGATTAAGGAAGTTTAGAAATATGATCCTAGGCTTGTGACAATTGGTAAAGTTGTATCCAAGGGGGAGAGACTTAAGTACTTAATGGAGGCATATGGTAGTATTCACTTCAAATGTAGATTATGTGTGCCTGATATGCCATAACTAAAGAAAGAAATTCTTAAGGAAGCACATGAGATAACTTATATTATGCATCTCGATAACAACAAGATGTATTAAGATATAAAGTCTTACTATTGGTGGTTGGGTATGAAGAAAGACATTATATAATTTACTACAAGATATTTGACATGTCAGCAAGTGAAAGCAAAATACCAATTGCCATTAGGGTTACTGCAACCTATCTCCATACCAGAGTGAAAATGGGAAAGAGTCACTATAGACTTTGTGTCGGGGTTACCGTTCACTCAGAACAGGCATGATGCGGTAAAGGTTATTGTGGATAGGTTAACTAAATATGCACACTTTTTACAAGTACAGAAGGATTACTTACTAGATAGATTAGTGGAAATATATATGCAAAAGATAGTTCGGCTACATTGCATACCATTGTCCATTATTTCTGATCGAGATCTCATGTTTACTTCCCATTTTTAGAAAAGTCTATAAGGATCAATGGATTACCAACTCCACTTTAGCATGACATTTTATCCTCAAATAGATGAACAATCGGAGTGGGTAATCCAGTTGCTAGAAGATATGCTTTGGAGCTGTGTGATCGAGTTTGCAGGAAGTTGGGACATGTACTTGTTACTGATGGAATTCTTATATAATAACAGTTATCAAGCAAGTATCGACATGACTTCATATGAAGCATTACATGGTAGGAAATGTATATCTCCAGTTTGTTGGATTGAGCTTAGTGAAAGAAAGATATTGGGTCTTAATTTGGTTTAGCAGATGTAGGATAAGATTAGAGTGATTAAGGATAGACTCAAGATAGCCACCGATAGATAGAAGTCTTTATGGATATTTGAGACGCATGGACATTGAGTACGAGGTCGGTGATAAGGTGTTTTTGAAAATGTCCCATTGGAAGAAGGTTCTATGATTTGGAAGAAAAGACAAGCTAAGTCCCATATTTATTGTTCCATATAAGGTGACAGAGTGAGTGGGACCAATAGCTTATAAATTAGCCTTGCCTTCTAAGCTGGAAAAGGTTCATAATGTGTTCCATGTGTCTATGCTTAGAAGGTACCGATCGGATCCATCCCATGTGATCCAAGTGGAAGATATAGAGGTATAGCCAGATTTGACTTATGAAAAAAAACCAATAGTTATTCTAGCAAAGGAAGTGAAGTAACTTTGAAATAAACAAATACCTCTATTGAAAATCCAATAGCAAAGACATTCAGCTGAGGGGGCAACATGGGAGAGCGATGAGCTGATGTGGAACTAGTACCCACAACTTTTCTATGACAATCAATCATGTATGATTTCGAGGACGAAATCTTTTAAGGAAGAGAGAATTGTCATGTCCGTGATATAGACTTTGACCATATACGCGTATTGTGATCATCTGTATTTTAGAACAGAGGTGTACCGATTAAAGTCTAAATACGAACAAATAAATGTGAAAAATCTACTTTCATATGATAATAAGATGTTTTAATAGGAGCATTGAATTGAATTAATGAATTGTTGTGATTTCGTACTTGACACACAAATTGAGGTAACATACTGGATCTGAAATATAGGGTTTTCGTCGGTAGTAAAAATACTATTTACGTATATTAAAATGTAGAAAATATTATTTCAAAGCCTTAAGTAGAGTCATAAAGCAAGATTTTAAAATTTAGGGTCTGAATGGTAGAAATACGGTTTCTAATGCGAGTTTATGGCCTGATTTTTTAATCGGAAGTTAGAGAGATGTGTTCACGATCACAATGGTACCGATGTAATTGTAATTGAATTTTAAGATTTTTGAAAACTAATAAATTAGAAATCGGACAGTGGAAGAATTTTTACGGGCCAAAATAAAAAAAATGAATACATCGTAACAACGTGATTTTTGTACTGGATGTCGATTTGAGAAATCGAAGAGACTGTTTTAAAGAGAAAATTATTTATAATTACTAGTATATTTAATTTAAGGGGATTAAATTATTTTGAGGTCGGATGGAGAATTAAAATCATAAATTATTTTTAAGAAAAATTTGTGATTAGTGGAAATTGGTCTAAGTCAATGGAATTAGTGTGTGATTGGGCCGCTTGTCAAGATTAGTGCTAATTAATTTTCTAATGACCAATAAGGTGTGAGATTAAGGGATTAATTAAGATTAATTAATTTTAATTGGAATATATAAAGGAAATTTTCATAATTCTTTAAAAATATCTACCAAAAAACAAAAGAGAAAACAAAAATCTCCTTCTTCTTTCTTTTTTGGCCGGCAACCATGAGAGCTTGGTCAAGCTCTTTCTTCACTATAAATTCAAAAGATTTCAAGTATTAAAGTTTTGGGAGCAAGAAAAATTAACTGGGAGAAAAAAAATAAATTTGGGAGCAATGAAAGTTTCATTAAAATAGGACATATAGATTATAAGTTATGATAAACCAAAATGGGTATCCTGAAACTGCCTAAAGGCAGAAAACAAAAGACATTTAAAAATTCCATCAAAAATTGTACAATGATCCAATTGGTCTGAAATATTAATATGTTATATAATTATATGTTAGTTTTAATTAAGAACAAGAATTAGATTAATTTGTCAAGTATAGAAAACGTTATAGGCTAAACAGTACCATAAGGTCACACTGTCTCATAGAAAAAATCTTAACTATTGATATAAACAATACATATTAAATTGTTTAAGCCACATTAAGTCTCCCTAATCATGAGTTAATAATTATTTTTTCATATTAGGCTTGCAACATATTGGAGACCCACAAGGAGTGGATAGACAATAAGTTAGAGGTCGGAATCAAAGGAGAAAGGTGAGTCTAATTATCAACTGAATTCTTTAGTGCAAATGAATGTTGCTTGCTATGTGATTCATATGATTGTCATGATTGATCCTTGAAAATATAATGATGGATAATTTGTGACATTGTGGTACATATAAATGGTATACTTGTGGTATATTGAGGTATATGTTTGACATAAGTGATACATATACATGATATATGTATAGTATATACAAGGCATATGCGTGGCATATGAAGCACATATGCGGTATATGTATGTTATATGTGGTAAGATACAATGGTTGATGAATGCTTAAGTACAAGTGCATATGCATATGGACCTAAAAGGCGTTGTGACTAGTTAATCGATATTGTAAAGCAAAAGAAGAGGCATATGGCCCAACAAATATGCAAATGAAACAAATGATCAAGCTAACTAGCAAATGCAAATGTTCACATGGCAAATGTTCACATGGAAACCCGGGACAATGTATGTTTAACTTGGTCACAACAAAATGAAAAAAGCAAAGCATTTGCATATGTAAAGAGTAATGATTATATGTTTCAACTTTATTGATATTTATATGATACCGATGAATGGAATGGAATACATGGTATGTATTGGATTTGTGATTTATTACTATGAGTTGTTCGATACTTCAGAGCTCATTTGATGGTTATTCTCACTGAGCCGTAACTCATCAATTTGCATCATTTTTCAGGTAAAGAAAAGTGATAGCTCATTTTGAGTAGCGTATAAAAGACATGGAGCACAGGTCACTGGGTGAGCCTCATCACTCTCTCTCCTTGCATTCCACACAAGCATGGAAATATGTCATCTATGTTTTGTATTTACGTGCTTGAATATGTATAGTCATTTTGGAATGAGTTTAAAAATATATAAATGAAAGCAACTCGTAAATACTTATGCGTAAAGTTTATGTTTTAATATATGTGATATATTATATTGTGGTGAAAACCTCAGTGTTAACTTTGCAAAGTCATTCAATAATATTACAGGATATGAGACTTGCAAGTCATTGAATGAAATTACAGGATATGAGACTTGAAAATTCATGGAATGATATTACAGGATATAAAAAAAAATTTACTATCACTATTAACAGGATATTTTGTTTTTTTATCCAGCATGCTATGTGTGATTATTTGATACAGAGATAAGTTATACTTGAATGTATAAGATGTGGTGTTACATTTTTGGTATTAGAGCAGGGATAGGTTCCATGGGAACATGCATATGCATAAGAGCATGATAACATATGCATAAGAGCATGATAACATATGCATAATATGTGTTGAACATTATGTAGTGACATAATTTCATTTATTTTAGGGCCATCATAAGACATGATTCACCAAGGAGAGAGGGGTCGGCTGAAATGCATTCTCATGAGGCATCACCTCATTTACATAGAGATCAACCAGCACTAGGAGCTAGAGCTCCAGCACATGCATCACAGTCATCTCATGCAGAAGTACCCCATGAAAACCTAGAACAGAAAGTATATGGTCCTGAAATGTACAAGGAAAGACGTTATGACAAGCTGAGGAAACATGGTGCAACTGATTTCAATGGCACAACAGACCCATCAGAAGCTGAGACATGGTTAAAAAAGACACAGATGGTACTGAATATGATGAGATGTACCCTAGATGAAAAATTTGATTATGCAGTATCTTTGCTTCAAGGCAATACTTATGGATGGTGGGAGACAGTCCTCGACAGTGATGCGCAACCACCGATTTTGACATGGAATGATTTCCTCCAGAAATTTTAGAACAATTACATGCCTGAGGCATATAAAGATGAGAAGAGAAAGGAATTCCTGAATTTAAAATAGGGGAACATGTCTGTTGCGGAGTATGAAGTACAGTTTAACAAACTTTCCCACTATGCCACCTTCATGGTCTCAACTGAATGAGACAAATGCAGGAAGTTTGAAGAAGGCCTCAAATATGAGATCAGAAACAGAATCACAACTACTGATCTTGATTATGCTAAACTCAGAGCTGCTGCAATCAGAGCTGAAAAGTTAATGAAAGAAGCTGGAGAACAACAAGTAAAAAGGGTGACACGAGAGTTTGCTAGATAGTCTAGTAGAGGATATGGAAAGAAAACTAGATATATGCCGAGCCAGTCTGGCAACAGAAGTGGGTACTCCAGTTCTAGAGGTCGAGGCATGAATTTCTCTTACCCAGGCAGAGGGCAGAGCCAATATGTTGAACAGAGACCCACATGTAGTCATTGTGGTAGACAGCATATGGGCAAATGTAGAAGGCTCACAGGAGCATGTTATTTTTGTGGATCGATGAAGCACATGTATATATACTGTCCAAATAGAGCCAAACTAGCAGAGAGCAGCAAAGCAAAGGAGTATCTGAGACTACAGTTGAGGCACCGAGGGTCTACCCTGCCCGTGGGACACAGGGCAGAGGAAGAGGCAAGGGCAGGACTGGTACAATGGGCAGAGGAGTGACCAGATCTGAAAGTCAGAGTTCTAGACCCTCTACAAAAGCCAGGGTGTTTGCTATGATAAGACAGGAGGCCATTGCCCAGAATAGATGATTTGTTTGACCAGTTGTAAAGAGCCCAAATATTCTCTAAGATTTGAAATCAGGCTATTACCAGCTGAAGGTAGCAGAAGCGGATGTTCTAAAGACTGCCTTTTGAACCAGTTATGGACATTATGAATTTTTAGTAATGCCATTTGGGTTGACTAATGCTCCAGCTGCATTTATGGCATTAATGAATAAGGTGTTTCAACCATATCTGGATAGGTTTGTGATAGTTTTTATTGATGACATATTGGTATACTCAAAGAACAGGGGAGAACATGAACAACATTTAAAAATTATGTTGCAAACTTTGAGGGAAAAACAATTATATGCCAAATTGAGTAAATGCGAATTCTGGTTAGATCATTTGGTATTTCTTAGACATGTGGTGTCATGTAAGGGCTTAGAGGTTGACCCAGAGAAAATAGAGGCTATGGTAAATTGGGAAGCTCCTAAAAATATTTCAGAAATGCGTAGTTTTCTGGGTTTCACCGGATACTATCGCAGATTTGTTGATGGATTCTCCTTAATTGCTAGCCCTTTGACTAAATTGTTGAGAAAGAATGTGCATTTCAAGTTGACTCCAGAATGTCAGAGGAGTTTCAATGAACTAAAGCACAGGCTAACCTCAGCACCAGTGCTAGCCATTCCTACGGGTACAGGTGGATTTACAGTATATAGTGATGCTTCTGACTAAGGCTTGGGATGTGTATTAATGCAACATGGTAAGGTGATAGCTTATGCATCTAGGCAACTGAGACCACATGAGATCTCATATCCAGTGCATGATTTAGAATTGGCTGCAGTTGTATTTGCATTAAAGATTTGGAGATATTATCTGTATGGTGAGACATTCCAGATCTTCACAGACCATAAAAACTTGGGTTATTTGCTAACACAAAAATAATTAAACATGAGGCAGAGACGGTGGTTAGAGCTATTGAAAGATTATGACTGTACAATTGAATACCATCCAGGGAAAGCCAATGTGGTAGCAGATGCATTGAGTAGGAAGGCCAGTAGTAGTGTAGCTCACTTGCAAGCATCCTCTTGTCCATATTTGATTCAATTATGATATATGAATGTTCAATTGAATATGCATGATGGTGGATCATTGATTGCTGCTCTTCAGGTCAACCTATATTGAAGGATAGGATCAAAGTTGCACAGAGTAAAGATCCTCGATTGTGTGAGAAAATTGAATTAGTAAGGCAGGGAAACAGTAAAGATTTTCAATTGCAAGACAATGTACTGATGTTAAGGTCAAGCATATGTGTTCCAAACATTGATAACTTGTGCCAGGAAATAATGGAAGAAGCACACAATGCACCTTATGCAATGCATCCGGGGATGACTAAGATGTATCACAGTTTAAAACCTCATTACTGGTGGCCAAGAATGAAGAAAGACATAGCAGAATATGTTTCCAAATGCTTGACATGTCATCAGATTAAGATTGAACACCAAGCACCAATTGGTAAGTTACATCCATTGCTAGTGCCATAATGGAAATGGGAGAAAATAACGATGGATTTTGTCTATGGATTGCCAAGAACTCCACAGAAAAATGATGCAGTATGGGTAATTGTTGATAGATTAACCAAGTCAGCACATTTTTTACCTATCAGATGGGGGTGTACACTTGAGAGTTTGGCAAAATTATATGTGAATGAGATAGTCAGATTACATGACATTCTAGTGTCCATTGTGTCTGAGAGAGATCCATAATTTACTTCACGTTTTTGGGTGAGTTTACAAGATGCAATGGGAACAAAATTGAATTTCAGCACTGCATTCCACCCACATACTGATGGATAATCAAAAACGACTATACAAACATTGGCATAAATGTTTAGGGCGTGTTCTATGGAATTCAGATGTGCTTGGAATGCATATATAACATTGATTGAATTTGCTTATAATAGCCAGTATCATAGTAGTATTCAGATGGCACCATATGAGGCATTGTATAGCAGAAAGTGCCGAAGCCCTATCATATGGGATGAAATAGGTGCACGTGCATTAGAAGGGCCAGAGATAATACAAGATACAATGGATAAAATAAAAAATGTCAAGAATAAGCTAAAGGTAGCACAAGACAGACAGAAAAGTTATGCTGATCAACATAGAAGGGAAATGGAATACGAGTTGGGTGAAAAGGTATTTTTTCGTGTATCTCTATGGAAAGGGATAATCCGATTTGGCAAAAAGGGTAAATTGAGCTCAAGTTATATAGGGTCTTATGAAATTCTTGAGAAGGTTGGTCCACTGGCATACAGATTGGCAGTACCACCAGAGATGGCTCAGATTCATAATGTGTTACATGTGAGCATACTTAGAAGATACAAGTCAGATCCTACACATGTACTTAAAGATCATGCCATTGAGATTGTGGAGGACATGAGTAATGTTGAGGAACCAGTAGAAATCATTGAATACAAGACTAAACAACTAAGAAACCAAGAAATACCTTTAGTTAAGGTATTATGGCGTAACCATTTACTAGAAGAGGCAACATGGGAAACAGAAGAAAATATGAAAAAGCAATATCCACACCTGTTTCTAGGTATGAAATTTTGAGGACGAAATTTTTAAAAGGAGGGGAGAATTGTAACATCCTTGACCTTCCCCACATGCGCATCCACATGCATTTCATTTGAACATATGCATCTTCTATATAATCCAATTGAACACGTGCATTTCATACGTATTTTCGTAGGAACAAGTCCATGACACGCACTAGCTACGTGTCCTAGTACATTGCAATTGTATCAAGTCGCACATGTGTATTTATAATCTAAATGAGGATAAAAAGTATTAAAAATAAATGAAATAAGGTGACCAAATTAAAGTATGCAAAATGACTAGATTAAGATTAAATTGCATATTGTATTGAATTGTGTAATAATAATAAGAATAATTAGAAAAATAAAATAAAAAAAATAATAAATAAATAATAAATAAAAATAAAAGTCAGAAAAAAAAAAGAAAAAAAAGGGGAAGTGGACGGGTGAAACAAAGGAAATGGTGGTGCCTTTTAACTTATTAGGCAGCCACCATATTCATTTCCTTTCCTCACCTTCTTCTTCTTCTTTGTTTCATTCCTTCCATTTCTTTTCAAGTTCCAGCCACCATTCCTTCCCTCTTTCACTCCAAACATTGTAGCAAAAATATTAGCCAAGAGTGATTATAGGTGAGTAAATATTTATTTTTGTGTTAAGCTTGATTATGGTGTTTAGGGTTCATTAATAGGAAGAATATTGTGCCATAGTTTTGATGATCTTAGAGATCGAATCTGAAAAAGCTTAAAAGACAAAAGTTGTTCCTTTATGTCTTAGATTTATGGATATGTAAATATGTTTTCAAGATGTGATATATAGAATGAGATATCCTCTTTGTACTGAAACTGGTCCGGATGTGAATCCTAAGTAAGTTAGCTACTATTTTTGGTAGTTTTGAATATGATAAAGCCAATATATGAAGTATCTCAAAACATAAAAATTGTAGATATATGTGTTATTTATTTTTATACCAAATTTCCGGTTCATAGGTCTTGTAAATTTTGAGTTATGGTGAATGGAACCATTACTGTGGTTTGAACTGCCTACTGAGTGCCCTAGGCACATCCAACAACTTGTTTGGTTAATTTTAGCTCCTTAGAACTAGATTATGTACTTAATAAAAACATGAAATTTATAGGTATATGTCTTAGCTAAATATGGGTACTAATTTCAGCTTAATATGTTATGTATAGACTAAGTTATGGTCTTTGGAAGTCATACTAGTCCGGAAGCCAATTCCATTCTTTACCAGTGAAATGTTTGTTATAATTTGAAGACCTTAGAGATAGAATTGATAAAAGTTGTAAACATTAAATATGTTCCATATAAACCCATATAAGTTTATGTAAAGTGTCATTAAAATAGGTCTTATAAATTATAAGTTATGATGAACCAAAGTGGGTACCCTGAAACTGTCTAAAGGCATAAAACAAAAGACATTTAGAAATTCCACTAAATATTGTACAATGATCCAATTGGTATGAAATATTAATATGTTATATAATTATATGTTAGTTTTAATTAGGAACAAGAATCATATTAATTGGTCAAGTATAGAAAATGTTATAGGCTAAAGAGTACCATAAGGTCACACTGTCTCATAGGAAAAATCTTAACTCTTGATATGAACAATGCATATTAAATTGTTTAAGCCACATTAAGTCTCCCTAATCATGAGTTAATCAATTATGTTTTCATATTAGGCTTGCAACATATTAGAGACCCACAAGGAGAGGATAGACAATAAGTTAGAGGTCAGAATCAAAGGAGAAAGGTGAGTCTAATTATCAACTGAATTCTTTAGTGCAAATGAATGTTGCTTGCTATGTGATTCATATGATTATCATGATTGGTCCTTGATAATATAATGATGGATAATTTGTGACATTGTGGTACATATAAATGGTATACTTGTGGTATAATGAGGTATATGTTTGACATATGTGATATATATACATGATATATGTATAGTATATACAAGGTATATGTGTGGCATATGAAGCACATATGCGGTATATGTATGTTATATGTGGTAAGATACAATGGTTGATGAATGTTTAAGTACAAGTGCATATGCATATAGAACTAAAAGGCGTTGTGACTAATTAATCGATATTGTAAAGCAAAAGAAGAAGCCTATGACCCAACAAATGTGCAAATGAAACAAATGATCAAGCTAGCTAGCAAATGCAAATGTTTACATGGCAAATGTTCACATGGAAACCCGGGGCAATGTCTGTTTAACTTGGTCACAACAAAATGAAATAAGCAAAACATTTGCATATGTAAAGAGTAATGATTATATGTTTCAACTTTATTGATATTTATATGATATTGATGAATGGAATATAATACATGATATGTATTGGATTTGTGATTTATTACTATAAGTTGTTCGGTACTTCAGAGCTCATTTGATGGTTATTCTCATTGAGCCATAACTCATCAATTTGCATCAGTTTTTAGGTAAAGAAAAGTGATAGCTCATTTTAAGTAGCGTATAAAAGACATGGAGCACAGGTCACTGGCCGAGCCTCATCACTCTCTCTTTTTGCATTCCACACAAGCATGGAAACATGTCATATGTGTTTTGTATTTACGTGCTTGAATATGTATAGTCATTTTAGAATGAGTTTAAAAATGTATAAATGAAAGCAACTCGTAAATACTTATGTGTAAAGTTTATGTTTTAATATATGTGATATATTATATTGTGGTGAAAACCTCAGTGTTAACTTTGCAAAGTCATTGAATAATATTACTGGATATGAGACTTGCAAGTCATTGAATGAAATTATAGGATATGAGACTTGCAAAGTCATAGAATGATATTACAGGATATAAAAAAAAATTTACTATCACTATTAACAGGGTATTTTGTTTTTGTTTTCCAGAATGTTATGTGTGATTATTTGATACAGAGATAGGTTATATTTAAATGCATAAGATGTGGTGTTACATAATATATAAATCGAGTAAGTTTTATTTAGTAAATGAATGTAGTTTTTAATGTTTTGATTACATGTTAGTTTTATATGCAGAAACAAATTTGGTTTCGAAAAATGTTATTATTACATCCATTTATTGCTAATGATTTGATGTGTATCTCAGTATAAATTTTATTAGTGGTTTTGAATTATGGGAAAAAAATATTTTCCGGAATTTAAATGAAATTTTCAATTATTATTTGTATCCATAAAGATATGCATTTATAAGTTTTTACACCACTGAATTTTATACTCAACGTGAAAATTTATTTTCTCTAGCATAAAATTTAGTAGTGTTAAACGGCGATAAGTACTAGTACAGAAGCCATTGTTGGGATCAGCAGACCCTGACGATGGAGTCGAGCAATAGCGGCATCACCCTACAAGGGTGAGTTTTTGTAATATGAATTTACATATTTTATTGATGTATTTAAATATTATAAATGTTATAAAAACAAAAAAATTTATGATGTATGAATATTGTTTGTAGATTATGTATATAGGATGTGAATAATGAAATGACATAAATTTATTTTTGTTAATATAATATATTATTTTAATTAAATTCCTTTTATGCTACTATATATATATATATATATATATATATATATAACTTATAATAATGTATTCATTTATTTTAAATAAATATCATGTAATATTTTTTATCTGACTGTGTATGGTAGTGTATACGAATGAGTAAGGGGTGCTACATGTTATCAATGAACTGACCTTCCTAAATATTTTATAAACATTGGGCTCTCGATCAAATTCTATAGCCTAAAGAATAAATTTATTCATTCCAAATTAACATATACCAAAACACACAATTATTTAGAGAACTTAAAAATTTAAATTTCTAAAAGATTTAGAGTTATAAAGTTAAATATAGTACCAAATCCCGTGTGTACTCGATGGTCGATTTCGATCATGCTAGTAGCAAACGATGTCGATGATACCGTAAATGGGGAACACTAAGTGATGATGTAAAACTTGGTGTAGCTAATGGAGATATATCCTCTGTATGTGTAGGAATGACAATCTCCAGTGGTCTCTGATGTGATAAAAGTGATAGGGTAGGCAATGGTGATGATAATGACAACTAAAAAAATTGATGTAAAGCACCATCCTTTTGTCCACATCCACTTCCAGCTCTACCCCTATCGCATCCATGTAGGTGGTCTGTATGCATCATTTACACTAGTACACAAAAAAGTATAAAACATGGAACATACATATGATGAGAGCATACATTGATATATATACCATAAACATGCATATTATAAAATTATACTCCAAATAAAATAAAAAAATATATTGATTACTCTTAACTTATAAATATTTGATACAATTACAATTATTTAATTATCACTATCACTATTAGTCTCTAATGAATCCTTTGACATATTGTCTGATTCTGATGGAACTTCCAACTCATTTTCAATGTCAATATCATCATCTTCAATTTTTATTAGGACACCATTTGAATCACATAAGCTTTTAGGATCTTGATCTATATGCACAAATTCAATATTATTTATCTCATCTTCTTGAAATGGAGTGTCATAGCTATGTTTGAACTACTTTTGGAAGACATGGGTACTTTAATATTTGATCGAGCTTTTTATTTTGCAAACAACTCACCAATCACTCTTATCACAAGATAAATTTGGATATGTGCAACAATAAACCTGAGTGGCTTGAACTGCTAGAACAAATGGTTCATAATAATTAAATATGTGTTTATAGTTAACTTCGACTAGCTTATACTTTAGATGAACCTTCATCCCCATGTTTGGAATGGGATCGAACCACTCATGTAATGCTCGTAAAGTAGGGCCTATGAGTTATGTATTCAGAGAGAAAAATATTTAGGGTTAAGGTGGGTTAAAGTTTAAAGTTAAAATTTTGAAATGGAAAGCTTTCATGCCCGCGAAATGCTAACGACATAGTTTTGAATATGACGGGATTGCTTGGAGAAAGGAGGACATTCATGCCCATGAAGTTAAGTGTCACGCCCATGAATGCATGTCAGTTGATCATGAGTAGCCGCACTTTTGTCTTTCTTATGCACCTTGTCTTGCTTTAAAACCATTCCACCACCCCAGATCATCATTCGACACACTCAGAGAAGTCTTAGTCATCTTCTCCAAGGATATTAACCTTAAAACACCATTGTTGAAGATTAAAAGCTTCAAAAACATGCAGGTTTGATAGAGTTTTGCCAAGATAGAGGTAGAACTCGATTCTTAGGGTTTTGTTAAGCTTGTTTATAGTTGTAAGGTACTGATAGAAATATTTTATGATGATAGGTTCTGCTAGTAAGCAAAGAAACACATCACAAAGGGGGGAAAAAGCTTAAAAGGCTTGGAAAGTTAGTTAAGGCTCCATTTTGGTGAAATGTGTGTACATATGGGCATATTAATTCATTTATCATGCATCTTGATATGTTTTTGTATGCTGTAAATGGAAATTAAATGATAAAAGCATGTTATGGTTGATAAATAACATGGAAAAAAAGGTTTAAGTGTTAAAATAACATATGAGATATGTTATAGTTTAAAATGACCTAGAAACAAGTTTAATGATCTAAAAGTTGTTAAATATGTCGTGGACGTGGTATATATATGAAAATGCTGATATGAGTTATTAATACTGGTTAATCTTTAGAGATTTTGCATGAAATGCATGTTTGCTCTGTTTTGAGTTACTAGAAATGCATGATTCATGCTTATGAACAAGAGTGTCACATTTATGAATGTTGAGACTGATGAACTTGCATGAACCCGGAATTTCACAGTTTGGTATCACTGAGTTTTCGTTAAAGAAGACCGAGAGAGTCTTCGAAGAGATGAAGTGTGCCAATGAGCACAATGTGAGGTATGCAGTTTCTTTGCTTCAAGATCATGCATAGGATTGGTAGAAGACAGTTATATTGAAGCCACAGACACCACAACCACTGACATGGGTCTTCTTTATGGCAAAATTTTTGAAAAAAAAATGCACCACGAGTGTATGTGAATGAAAAGAAGAGGGAATTCCAAGATTTACAGTAGAGAAATTTGACTATCATAAAGTATGAGTGAGAGTTCATCAAGCTGCGTAAGTATGCAACCATAATTCTTGGGGATGAAGTGGATTAGTGTTGTCGATTTGAGGATGGTTTACGTGTTGATATTAGCTATCAGGTTACATCTCTTTCGATTGAAGACTTTGCAAAGTTGGTATTTGCAACCATCAATGTTGAAAAAAAGAAAGGAAGAAGATAGATGAGTCTTCTAAGAAACCATCAGCTAGCATGGCACAACCTTCAAGCAAGAAGGGTCACTTTTTCTTTGGGCAGTCATAGCTTAAGGGAAACAGCCAAGGGTTTTCACAGCTTAATTCCTTTGGGAGAGGACTATTCCCAGAGCTACTTTTGTCACTGCCAGTTCACAACTGCAGAACTCGAGAAGAGTTACAACCGTATATAGGATTTTTCGTAAGAGCCATTGGGGCGAATGTTGGGTAGCCGTTAAGGCTTGTTACATATGTGGATTCTAAGATCATTTGAAGAGGGATTGTCCGTTGTTAGGTAGTATAGTGCCTACACGAACAGTAGGATTGGCTTCAATGCAGAGTTGACAACAAAACCGAAGAGATTGGTTAGGACCTCGTCATACTGCATCAGAGACGATCAATAGACTAGGATTGAGTAGGAGACCAGCGAAAGCTTATGCCATGAGGACAAGGGAGGATCACGAGGCTACTGATGTTATCGTGGGTACATTTTCTCTCTATGACTTATGTTTATGTGTTGTGGATTTACACACTCATATGTTTACACAAGAACACCTAGTCAGCACAATATGATAGTAGAAGACTTAGAATATGAGATTGAAGTCATGAATCCTCTAGGACACAATGTGATTGGGAATCAGGTGTACAAGGATTGTCCGTTAATTGTACAAAGAAGAGAGTTTTCTATAGACTTGATTGAGTTGCCTTTTCATAAGTTTGATGTTATTCTGGGCACGGATTGGCTTTCTCGATATATGGCGACAATGAATTGCTAATTTAAGAAATTGATTCTTAAGACCCTAGAACGAGATGAGATAGTAGTGGAAGGTGAGAAATTTCTACAACCGGCCCAAGTCATTTCCATGATGAAGGCTCAGAAGATAATTAGAAAGGGGTGTGAAGTTTACTTAGCTCATGTAATTGATACAAGAAAGAAAGGGCCAGATCTACATGATTTCTCGACAGTGAGGGAATATCTAGAGGTATTTTCTAATGACTTACCAAGATTATCTTCAGACAGGGAGATAGAGTTCTCCATAGAACTTGCACTAGGTACAACTCCGATATCAATTGCATTTTATAAAATGGCACATTCAGAGTTAAAGGAGTTAAAGGCACAATTGCAAAAGTTATTAGATAAAGGTTTTATCAGGCCAAGTATATCCCTATGGGGTGCACCAGTACTATTTGTTAAGAAAAATGATGAATCAATGAGGTTATGTATTGATTATCGGAAATTGAATAAAGTTACTATCAAGAACAAATATCATTTGCCAAGGATACATGATCTATTAGATCAATTTAAGGGTGTCGGAGTTTTCTCCAAAATAGACTTTAGGTCAACGTATCATCAGTTGAAAGTTAAGGCATATGATGTGGCAAAGACAACTTTTAGGACTAGATATGGCCACTATGAGTGTTTGGTTATGCCATTCCGGTTGATCAATGCTCCAGTAGCTTTCATGAATATGATGAATCAGATCTTCATGACATATTTATATTAGTTTGTTGTGGTTTTTATCGATGATATTTTGGTTTATTCCAAGGATAAAAAGGAATACGATCAACACTTGAAGATAGTTTTGCAAATTCTAAATGCGAGTTTTGGCTAAATGAGCTAGTATTCCTCAAACATATAATATAAGGATTGAGTTAAAGTAGGTCCCAATAAGGTTGAGGCAATATCGAATTTAAAGCCTCCAAAGAATGTGATAGAGATCAATTTTTTTTTTAGTTTAGCGGGTTACTATAGGAGATTTGTTAGAGGATTCTCAATGATAGATTCTTCATTACCAAGATTGTTGAGAAAATATATGAAATTTGAATGGTAAGACAAATGTCAGCATAATTTTGATCAACTTAAGACTTTGTTAACGAAAGCTCTAGTTCTGGTACAGCAAGTTCCAAACAAAGAGTATGCAGTTTATAGCAATGCTTCTCATAGTGGTTTGGGATGTGTTTCGATGCAAGAAGGAAAAGTTTTTGCCTAAGCTTCTAGGCAATTGAAACCTCATGAAAAGAATTATTTGACCCATAATATATAATTGGTAGTTATAGTCTTTGCATTAAAGATTTGACATCATTATCTATGAGGAAAAAAGTGTTTCATCTACACTAACTATAATAATTTGAAATATCTTCCTACTCAGAGGGGGTTGAATTTGAGACAAAAAAGGTGGTTGGATTTGATCAAGGATTACAATTATGTAATCAATACCATCCAAGCAAGGTTAATGTTGTAACCGATGTTTTGAGTAGAAAGGCCATGACAGAGTTGCATATTCAACCTACTTTGAATTAGGAGATTAAAAATGCACACAGGCAGGAGGCTAGATTAGCTGAGTTTATTGAGTTAGTCTCTAAGGGGAAGAGACCTGAGTTTTCAGTTGAGTTAGATAATGGGTTGTACTATCAGGGACAGTTATGTGTGGCGAATGTACTAGAATTGAGACAAAGGATATCGAATGAGGCACATAAGACTAGATATGTGATGCATCCAGGAAGCAACAAGATGTATCAAGAATTGAAGGTAAAATATTGGTGGTCAAGAATGAAGAAATATTGGTGGTCAAGAATGAAGAAGAAAATTACAGAGTTCACTACAAAATGCTTGACATGTTAGCAAGTCAAGGCAGAATATCAAGTACCATCAGGGTTACTACAACCAATCACTATTCCGGAATGGAAATAAGAAAGGATCACAATGGACTTTGTGATTGGTTTACCTCTAACACCAAGAAAGTATGATGCCATATGGGTCATAGTAGATAGGTTAACGAAGTTAGCTCACTTCTTACCTATCATGAGAGATCATTAGTTGAATAGACAAGCAGAATTGTATGTGAACGAAGTAGTAAGACTTCATGGAGTTCCAGTTTTCATCATATCAAATAGAGATCTGATGTTCAAATCACAGTTTCGAAAGAGTCTACAGCAAGCATTAGGTACAAAGCTTAACTTCAATGCAACATTTCATCCTCAAATGGACGGCCAGTCAGAAATGATGCTTCAGATATTAGAAGATATGATGAGAAGTTGTAATACAGAATTTGAGGAGTGATGGGAGAGATACTTACCATTAATGGAATTTGCTTATAATAACAATTATCAGTCGAGCATTCAGATGGCTATCTACGAGGCACTTTGTAGTAGAAGGTTTCAGATACTGTTATGTTAGACCAAACTTAGAGAAAGAAAGCTAGAGGGGCCATAATTAGCACAAGATACATACCGAAAATAAAGATCAATTAGGATTGTTTGAAAACAACTTCAGATAGGCAAAAGTCATATGCAGATCGCAAGCAGAGAAATATTGAGTACATGATGGGAAACAAAGTATTTCTTAAAGTCTCTCCATGGAAGAAAGTTCTTTGGTTCGGACAAAATTGCAAGTTGGGTCCTAGATTCATTGGACCTTATGAGATCATTGAAAGGATTGGACCAGCTGCTTACAAACTAGCATTACCACTAGAGTTAAGCATAATACATAATATTTTTCATGTATCTATATTGAGGACGTACATATCGGATCCTTCTCACATCATTCAATTCAAAAGTATCAAGGCTAGACTAGACTTATCATATGAGAAAGAGTTAGTCGAAATTTTGGCTCAAAGAGTCAAGGAATTGAGAAACAAGAAAATAGCACTAGTTAAAGTGTTATGGAAGAATCACGTTATTGAAAAGGCAATTTGGGAAAGTGAGGATGTGATGAGAACTCAGTATCCTCAGTTGTTTTCATCTAATACAATAGCTAAAATTCAGGATGAAATTTTTTTAAGGAGGAGAAAATTGTAATGCCCATAAAGTAAGGCCTATGAATTATGTGTTTAGAGAGGAAAATATTTGGGGTTAAGGTGGGTTAAAGTTTAAAGTTAAAATTTTGAAATGGAAAGCTTTCTTGCCCGTGAAAAGCTCTGTTGTACTTAAAATGATATAGTTTTGGACATGACGAGATCATTTAGAGAAAGGAGGACATTCATGCCCATGACGTATTGTCACAGCCATGAATGGCATTTCAGCCCGTGAGGTTAAGTGTCACGCTTATAAACGCATGTCGATTGGCTAGGAGCAGCTGCACTTTTCTCTTTCCTATGCATCTTATCTTGCTTTAAAACCATTCCACCGCCTTAGATCATCCTTTGACACATTTAGAGAAGTCTTAGTCATCCAAGGATCTTAACTCTAAAACACCATTGTTGAAGCTTGAAAAACATGGAGGTTTGATAGAGTTTTGCCAAGATAGAGGTAGAACTCGGTTCATAGGGTTTTGTTTAGCTTGTTTATGGTTGTAAGGCTCTGATAGGAATATTTTGTGATGATAGGTTTGGCTAGTGAGCAAAGGAACACATCATAAAGGGGAAAACAAGCTTGAAAGGCTTGTAAAGTTAGTTAAGACTCCATTTTGGTGAAAGGTATTTACATATGGGCATATTAATTCGTTTATCATGCATCTTGATATATTTTTATATGTTGTAAATGGAAATTAAATGATAAAAGCATGTTATGGTTGATAAAAAAACATGGAAAAAAGGATTTTAAGTGTTAAAATGACATATGAGATATGTTATAGTTTAAAATGACCTAGAAACAGATTTAATGATCTAAAAGTTGTTTAAACATGTTGTGGACATGGTATATATATGAAAGTGTTGATATGAGTGATTAACATCGGTTAATCTTTAGAGATTTTACATGAAATGCATGTTTGCTATGTTTCGAGTGCCTGAAAATGCATGATTCACGCATATGAATAAGGAGTCACGGTCATGAATGTCGAGGCTGATGAACTTGCATGAACCCAGAATTTCATGATTTGGTATCACGATTGAAAAGTCGCGAATGACGTGGTATCATGGTCGTGAATAGATAATTCACACCCATGAATGCTCTGTTTCTTTCATGTGATAGGTCACAAATAAGTTAACCATGAAAGTATACCTTCATGACCATGAAAAAGTAGTTCACGCCAGTAAAGCATGATGAATTTATTATATGTTCATTTTGGTTTACTATTTTATTGATGGTTTGTTAAATATATATTATGGGATTTATGTATACATAGAAAATAACATGTGAAATATATGATTTGACATTTATGCGTTGGTGTGAAAAATGCATAAATGGAATATAATGCTGGTAATAGCATGTGATGAAATGAATTGAAAAAAAATGGTTATGAGTTAAATGCCTTGTTCTCTAGTCTTGGACTTTTCATAGGATAGATAACATATCATTGAGGGAGGTGAACGTTACCGTATGAGTTAGTTTGATATGATACAAGGATAAATGGTTAAAGCTCGATATATGAACGCAATTGATTCTGGATTTACTAGCATGCTATATTATTCTCAGTCAATATGGTTTAAGCTTGGGTTGTTGAGCACTACAGACTTAAGGGGCTTAGATGAGTTGTTATAGGTTGTGAGTCTAATGGCTTAAGCTCGGATTGTGAACACTTCTATCTTATTCCCCGCATCCGAATAGTCAAGCTTAGAGAATATTGGGTCAAGTAAAATTAATGTAATAAGTTTAGAGTTCTGGGACTGAAACAGTTGAAATAATGGAAGCTTAGAGATTCTTATAATGTAATGTTTATATCAGGTAATTGATATGGTAATTGGAAAAGTAATATATGTGTATGTGTATGTTATACATGGATTATTATAGTATGTTTGTCGTAAGATAGACATGTTGGTATGTTATTAAAGCATGAAATAACTAGAATGTATAATTCTAGGAATGATCATGAGGTGAATGACATGACATTGTATGACATTATTTTTAAATATAGAATTTTTATACACATATATACCACTAGGCATTAAGTTTCTTAGCGTATGAATTTTTAGCATGCAGGTTTAGAACCAGTAGACAGGAGTTGATTGGAAGAGTTGTAAGCCCCAAAAAGGGTGTGTTTATATTCTTTGCATATTATGTATTTTTGTTTATGTCATGGGATTATGAGTTTTATTTTATATCTTTAGTTTTAGGGACATGTAATGATATTTACTATGACGTATTTGTAAAATAAGGCGGAAACATATTTTATGTTATTATCGATTGTTGGATCGGAAATTTAATATTATAATGGATTTTGATGTCTTAAATGCATAATTATGTTAAATAGGTTTTCAATATCAAAAGTTTTAATTTAATCAGTTTTCCTCAAAACAAACAGTAGCATTCATCGATATAGTTGGAAGGTTTTCTCAGCTATATCAGAGGGTGTTACAACTCACATTTGAATAACACGGTCCTATTGTTTGTCAATCTAGGATACTCCAACTCAACAACTTCTGTTAGTTGACCATAATACTCACTCTCATCTGCACTATGATATGAGCCTTTTATGTACACTCCACTATTCGTAGTTACTCTAGATGAACCATGACCTATTGTGTGAAATTTATACCTATTTACAAAATAACCAAGGTAGGTAGTCACAGTTCTAAATGGACCTTTACTGAGATCTTGTATGAATTTGTTCGAAATGTTGTTTCAAAGATCATTTGTCTGATTCATATATTAGACAAATATTATTATTGAACATGTTGAGATATTGGTATTGAAAACATTAAGTTAGAGTAGTTCTCACATAGTTCTTGAACCAATGTGCAAATTCAATTCAAACTTAGAATCCACCTCATTTATGTAAATTGTTGGTTGCCTATGTTTTAAATGATTAACATAAAAATTGCACAAATATTAAAAGATATCAATAAGTCATGTTTTAATTATTCTTATTCAATAAAAAATAATCCCTTTCAAGTTGCTTTATACTCATCATCTGTCATAAAATCTTGTTTTAGCTCTTCCAAATGCTCTTCCGGTGTATTTGAAGATAGACAACTTGTCATCAGATTCATCTTCTACATACACACAACCATCATCATTTCGAGTCACAATTCTATGCTTCATACTGACATGGTCTTCAAAATTGTAAGAATAAAAGGATGATGCTTTTTCGACTAAATATACATTGTATATTGAGCCTTCAACTTTTTCTTTGTTTATAACATTGTTTTTTAACTTTTAAAGGTACCTACAACCATTATATGGTTTGAATTAATTCAATTTACAATAATTGTTATATATAAGTTATAACACAAATGTCAGTATGAGTTACCTCTCAAAATGATACATCTATTTGTACTGCACTAGAATGACTATCTTGGCTTCATAAGTTAGATGGACTCGTAGATGCTTCATCGAGTCAAAAAACAACTTGTGGAAATATTTGTTCAAGCTTACAAAGAATGACATATATGTCTCTCTCAAGTTTCATTATGCCATCTGTTATGAAGGTGGCTACAGTTAGCTCTTTGAAAAACCTATTTAGTTCTGTAATAGCTTTCCAAATATTTAGAGGAAGTATTTCCCAGAAAGCAATTGGTATTAGTCTATGCATAAACACATGATAGTCATAGCTTTTCATTCCAAACAACTTAAATTTCTTCATATCCACACATCTGCCCATATTTGACACATACCCTTCAGAAAATTTCAAATTTTTGACCCCTTCACATATTGCTTGTTTTGCATTATTCTTTAGTGTGTAACAAGCTTTAGGCTATTTTCCAGTGGTCTCATTGCATTTCAATTTAGGTCATTGACAATAATCATTTAGCTCTTCTTTTGATTTATAGGTGTCCTTATTTTTACCATTCTTGAACACATTATCAAAAATATTTTTTTTTCTATATGCATCACATCCAAGTTATGGCGAATCAAATTGGTGCTCCAATATGGCAAATTCCAAAAAATACTACATTTTCTCCAACTGCATGTTTTGCATATTGGTCCATTAGTTTCAGCAGCATCTAATGCAGTACTTTTTGCAGACTTCAATTCTCGATCTCTTTCAAGATATTATCTCTTAAACGAATAGGTGGTGAGGGTGTTGTCACTATTTTGTTCTTAGTGAATGAAGTCATATTCGTATGGATTGCATGATCTGCAGGTAGAAAATTTTGATGGTTATCAAATCACAACTGTTTACCATTTTACTTCAGAGTAAAAACATCATATATGTCCATGCAATATGGACAATCTAACCGTCTAGTAGTACTCTAACCAGATAACATTGAATACGTTAGAAAATCACTTACTGTCCACATAAGCGTCATCCGCAACCTGAAATTCTGCATCTTTGAAATATCATATGTGTTCACACCAACATCCCACAAATTCAACTATGCTATAAGTGGCTATAAGAAAACATCCAGCTTATCTTTGAGATTTTTTGGTCCTGGAACCAATATAGACAAGAACATATATTGTTCCTTCATACATAACCATGAAGGAAAATTGTAAGGTGTAACTATAATTGGCCATGTTGAGTATTATTGTCCTGATTGTCCAAATGGTTAAAAACCATTAGCGTAAAGACATAGTCTGACATTTCAACTTTCAGCTGTGAAATGATGATGCATATGATTGAAATACTTCAAAGCAGCTGAATCTAACGGATGATGCATCACCCCTTCTTCAATCTCATGCTCAGTATGTCACCTCATATGATGCGTTGTAGTATTTACAACATCTGCAATCGAGGAATTAAAGGAAAGTAATACATCTCTTATATGATACTTTAATCTTCTGACACTTCTCAGTATCCTGATGTGTTTTTTTGAAACGAGGATGAGCATAAAATTACATGCAATTTAGTTCACCATCAACACCCCAATATAACATACAATCATTGAAACAATAATTAATCTTCTCCATCGGTAAACCCATACCCTGCGGTAATTTCTTAAGTGTTGTAAAAATTGCCAATTACCAGATTATTACCCGGAACAATTTCTTTCATTAGTTGTGTAATTTGATCAAATAATTTTTCAGACATGTGATTTTCTGATTTCAAGCTCATTAGTCGAGCTACAAGTGATAATTGCAAATGTCTTTGCACAATCAGGCCATAAGTTCTTATTAGCAGCATTCAACATATCATAAAAACTCTAAGCTTTAGGATGTACAAAACCATATTTGGACAAGTGGTATATGACAGTGTCCACATCATGAAATGACATGTTTTGGCACTTGTAGTGATTACATGGACACTTTATTTTATCTCTATCTATCCATCTCGGTTGACTACAAGTAAGGTTAATGAAAGTTTCTATGACTACAAGTAAGATTAATGAAATGACATGTTTTGGCACTTGCACTCCTTTATTCATTTGCAAGGTAAGAACCTATCCCATTCAGGAATGTGTCATCTATATGCCATGACCATGCACATTTTATGCATACATATCTAGAAATTTCGGCAGCATATCCCTTCAATTCTTTAAGTGGAATATGGACAATTCATTTATGCACTTGAAGAGCGAATGGATATAATATCAAATTTTTACATATGTATGACATATAACATGTAATCAATCATGTGTAGTTATATAGACATGTATTCCCAAACTGTTCACATTGGACAATTCAATAAATTCCCATCATCCAATGAGATAGACACCAAACGAGTTTCTATGGTTAAAATGTACAAAATTGTACTTTTTTTTTGTTTTTTGATCATTTTTTTGTCTATAAATCCTCCTAAATTTCAACATAGTTTTCCCCAAAAATAGTCAATTTCCAATAAATTAATTTATGTAAGGTTGAACTACAATATTTTCAGTAAATCAAGATTTACATAATAATCAAGATTATTATATAGCATTCAGAACTATTAGCAATTTTGTAAATTGTGTAGCTAAACAACAACCAATCAAAAACAAAAATAGATTATAACATTAGTATATAGTTACAAAAAGTATTATTTAGCACATAAGGTATTATTTAACATTACAGATCACATATCATTCATTCTTCGTCCTAACTTAAGTCCGTGCCATTCTTGCATTTTTATAGCTATTTTTTTCATAATCAAACTATTTTACAAGCACCCCAATATAAGTCTTGCACATACCTTGTATTGAACCTTTTTCTTCATTTTTTTCGTAAGTTATCCCTTATTCCTGGTCCTCTCCTACTCCAAATCTGCTGCCTCCCTTAACTATTGATTGTGTATTAATTTGTGCAGAAGATTATAAAAGAAGAAATAAATTCAAATGAAACAAATGATAAAATAAAAATATTTGTGAATTAGTGCAGATTTCAGAATTCTAGGACAAAAGAAAATGGAAAATTTGGAAGGGTTTTATGATGACAGCTGCTTATTGTTATAACGCATGTTGATAGTTGAAAATGAAATAGTGCAGAAAACAAATGATAAAATGACATATACGAAATAAAAGGAAATTGCAAGCCACAAGTTAATGTTCAGATTTCTGTCAACAAAGACGACGTAATTAATTACTACAGAATTTTATCAAACTTCACCTAAATTCTTCAATCATTGACCCCATCTCATTAAATCATATTCCCATTCATTTCATATTAACCTTTTATATTAATCTTAGAATTTTGCTTAGTTATAAGACATTTGATTTTGTTTCTCTGATTTTTTTGGCATCTTCCCATTCATATTCTAAGTTAGTTTGCATTAAAATTGGTCAATGCGTAATTAAATTTTATTTAAGAGATAAAACCAAATATAATTTTATAAAAATAAATTAAAGGTTTGGACATGGTAAGATTAATACAATTAAACACTGCATGAGGAAAAGGGTCATAAAACAGTGGAGAAGAACCTGATAGGCAGCTCATAATCAAACTATGAAACATCCTTTTCACCCTTTGCAATGATGGACAGATGTGTTTTAGATCGTCGTTAATTGTTTTTTTATAAACTTGATTTCAATTCTTTATATATATATATATATATATATATATATATATATATATATATATATATATATATATATATATATATATATATATATATATATATATCTATTAGTATAGCAATACATACAACTACTTGGATTCTTGTGGGATGATAATTTGTTTGGAAATAAATAGATTTTGAGACATAGGTCTTTATCTTTAGTATTTAATATTTTAATTTGATATTAAAGTACAACTAGCACAATACGGTTCCTCATCAAATCAATCATAGTTTTTAACTTATTATTTGAGACAATCTCTCGGATTACATCTCAGATTTGTTTATCTACGCTAAAAAGAAGAGGAAGCGCAAGCCAATACAAGTAAATTTTTTTTTTAATTTTAATTTACATCTAATTAATTAATTTGTCTCTGTCTTGCTGGATTATTTGATTATTTGTTCATTAGCAGTAATCATTTTGGTTCATTTGCTTTTAGTACTTTTTTTTTTTTAATTGTTGCAAGACTAACAAATAACAAAACTATGACAATAAGGGACTCCAGGCTTTTTTTTTTTTTTTTGCCTATTTTGTACTCTTTTGATGCATCAATCCAATTATCGTGTAAAAATTAATTTTTTATTTTACAAAATATAAAATCAATTATACAAATTATTATTTATATATATAATAATAAGTCATTGGCTCAGTTCCCTCGTCTAAGTAAGAATTCAAAGAAAGCAACCTATATTTGCATTAGAGAAATTTAATTAAAAATAAAATACAAATGATGAATATTGTTTTTTTACTTTTTAATTTCTGATGTAAATATTTCAGCTTAATGAGGCTAAATTGGGCTGGCAGCTACCTTACTGCCTATTTCATTTGTAAGTTTATTTTTAGATTATCTCAATTGGGCCAAGTAATGGATTTTAGATATAGTAAATTTTATGTTTATTTGACGATAATGCTCACCATAAATGGGTTCTGGTGTGGAAGATTATTGCCTGCCACTATGACTTATCAACTCTGTTAATACTTGATATCTGATAGGAAAGACAAAGCAATACTAAAATTGAAAAAAAAAAATGCAAAAATTGAAACAAGAAGCAATATTAAAAGGAAATCCTGCATCAATTTCTCCTAATAAGATAAGCGCCGAGGTGTTGGTCACCAAATATCATAATTAACAACTAATCAAATAATCCAGCAAGGCAAAAATTGAAAAAGTCTGTCTTTGTTATTTCAAAATTTCTCCATCATTTGTGGACTGAACTAATAATTAAGCACTTATCTTCGAGCTAATTAGTTGCGCTCATCATTCAGTTAGACATATTTCACAGTACAATTAGTTAAAATTGAGAAACATATATCTTACTGAAATATTCTTATCAAATATATTTCAGATTGGACTATAATCTTACAGTTATTTTCAGTCCATTATTAACATATAAAATATTTATAATATAATATAGCTACGTTTTCAACTTCAAGACTGTCTAGTTTGCATTCTTCACTAAATTTTGGTTCATTTGCCTATCTTACATCATTCTTTTGTACCGACATTTCAACTCTCTCCGTTTAGTGCAAAAATTACAAATTTTTTCAGAGAGCAAAAACAATTCTCATCACATAAGCATTTCATCAAACACCTTGCATACTAATTTGCTAAAATTTCAAAGGAAAAATTACCTAAGAAATGGCTCAACCCTCTTTCTTTTCAGTATAAACCGAAACCCCCCTCACCTTTAATAAAACAAAGAACAATAAAATTCAAGTTTAAAAGCCAAAATCCAAACAGTCAAGTAAAAAAAAAAAAAAAACAACTTACTCTATCTGCAATTTAGGGCTCAAATTTTTTCTAGTTCTTTCTTAGAACTGAGATTTATGGCTCGAATGGGTATTTTGGAAGTCCACTTTAGGACGGTGACTAGAGTGAGATCGTTCAAACCTTGTGTGCGGAAATCCACTTTAAAATCCATGGCGATTGAGCGAGCTCATGAAATGGCTACGGAAGAGGGTGAGGGTGAGGGGGTTAGGGTGAGGCTGAGTGTAAGCATGCGCAATTAGGAAGGGAGATTGTGATTTTGTAAGTGCAGAAATACAAAACGGCGCCGTTTTTTGCACTACTGACGGATTAATCCGTCGCTAAATCATTCTATTAATTTATATCCATATTTTTAATTTCTGTTTAAAATTTAAAATTATATATTATAATTAAATTTAAAATATTTATTTTATCAATAATACATAATATATTTATTCATATATATATATATATATATATATATATATATATATATATATATATATATATATATATATATATATATATATATATATATATATATCCTAATATTTAATTTCTATAATTTTTTCTACATTATATTTATTTTACATAAGTTTAATTTAAAATATTGAATTATTAATAATAATTAAATAATTTCATTTCATATATATTTATATATTTATTTAATTAATATATCTTATATTATTTAATTAATATAAATAATATAATTTAATAATTTTTATATTTAAAGATGATAAAAGCAAGCAACAACTATAATTCATTGCTAAAATAGAGAGCGACAGAAAAGACGTATGTGCCTAGTTAAACGACTCTGTTTAACTTTTGTTCTCTAACCAAAATAATGCATTAAAATCAAATATTTTACATATGGAATAACCTGTTGCTACATCCATAATTTAGCTACAGATATTTACTCGTCGCTAAACTGTCGCAAATAGTGGTGTCATTAATTGTTGCCACATTTAGCTTCTGATTTAGCAACGAAAATTTTCCATCGCTAATCTCTATGTAATATGTCACTATTTTTTTAAATAATTTTTCAAATTTAATTGTCTTGGTGTTTTGTTGCTAATCCATAACTAATTAGTGACCGATTGTTTATGTCTCTAATATCTGTTACTATTTGTAATTTTTCTTGTAGTGATAGTCCTTGAGTTGTTGTTTCATTCAAATAACTTCAGTGCAATATCCTTAGGATATGATTGAAATCTAGCACACAAGTATAAACTAAATATTATACCGGGTTTAGAAGTTGTAAGGCATAAAAGTGATTCGACCATACCTCTATATGACTTTCATCTATAGTCTTACTCTTCTTATCTTTATCCAATTTTGTTGATTTTGATTATTGGATTCTTAACACTCTTGCATCCTTCCATTCCACACTTTTTCAATAATTCTTTAGTGTACTTGGATTGGTTGATGGAGATGTCCTTCTTATTTTGCATGATTTGAAAAACAAGAAAGAATTTGAGTTATCTCATTATGCTCATTTCAAACTCTCTAGTTATATACTTAGCAGATTCTTGGCAAAGAGATTTATTAGTAAACTCGAAGATAATATTATTAACATAAATTTGAACAAGTAAAATGTCATACTTATTTTTATTATTATTATTTATAAAGAGAGTAGTATCTACATATCCCTTTGAAAATCCATTTCCAAAATAAATGTACTAAGCCCTTCATACCAAGCTCTTGGAGCTTATTTTAAACCATACAAGGATTTAGGGAGCTTAAAAACATAGTTTAGAAATGCATGACTTTCAAAACCGGGATGTTGCTTAACATAAACTTCCTCATTTATGAAACCATTTAAAAATTCACTTTTAATATCTATTTGAAAAAGCTTAAAATCCATATGACATGCATATGCTAAAAGAATCCTAATGGCTTTTAATCTTGCAATCGAAGCATAGGTCATATCATAATCTATTTCTAACTCTTGGTTGTACCATTTGGCAACCAATACAGCCTTGTTCCTAGTGATTTAACCTTGCTCATGTAACTTGTTCCTAAAAATTCATTTACTATCAGTAATTGGGTAGTTCTTAAGTCTTGGAACTAAGGACCAAAACTTATTTTTTTCAGATTGGTTGAGTTCCTCTTACATAACAATCACCCAACTCTCATCACTAAGAGCATCTTCAATAGTCTTTAGCTCAATTTGAGCTACAAAAAGCAAGACTAGAATTTAAAAGTTTAAGACGAGATCAAGTACTTACACCTTTAGTGGGTGTTAGAGGAGTGCTCTAAAGGCGATCACATTTAGTACTTATTGTATAAATTTATTTGATTAATAAAAGGCTTTTTCATTAATTTGATGTTCATTTAATATATGAGTTGATAGTGATCTTAAATCAATTAATGAAGTTCTTGATACATAACATAGCATGAAGGAAATCATGATGAGATCATGATATTGAGATTCTTATCATGTGTAATTATGTTAATATCAAAATTATCCCTAGTCATAGGATTAATGAGATGGGACATTGTTAATCCAGACGGACTAACACATGTTACACTCCTTGATTGGATTGAGTAGTAGATCTCATAATCTGTAAACATGAGATGTTTAGAGTTAACATGTAGATGCTTGCTAAGTGTAGCTAAGTATATTGGATGACTAGCTATGAGACAATCATATGGATAATCTATTCAAATGTCAGTGATAATCTCATCATATAAATGGTGCAAGTATCATTAGACTTGAGGTACTCAAGGATATCTTGGATACTGATTCTGTATTTTGACACTATTCTTTATTGCCTTAGGGAGGTTGCTCATAGGGTGGTGATTGGATATAGCTTGAGGTATTCGAAGGTAATTGGATAAACCAACAAAGGATTCACCACTCCTGATAGAAGAAGTGTATACTTATGGCCTCTTATCGTGGTCATTACTCGAAAATCTCTAGCTGGAGTGGAAATGTCATAAAGATAGTCTTCAATGACATATCTAATAGAGAAATGAGCCTCAAGGACAAGAACTAGCATTACTTTGACTAGATGTGACGTAGTCAGTCTAGTGGGAGTTGACATATGTCCATACTCTGAACCAAATGGGGTATAGAATGGTGAAAGGAATAATTGCATGAAAATTGTCTATGGAAAGGTTCGTAGTCAAACCACTAACTTTCTGGTCAATTGGGGGTCATGATGTGTCGTTAGATATCGCTCATGACTTGCTTAAATTAATTGTTAATTTAAGTGGCCAACATAGTCAGGAACCTAATGAGTCACACATTGAATAAATGGAGAATGAGTAAAATGGTATTGGATGAGATCCAAAATATGAAAGAATTATTTCGGGATAGATCGCAATGAGATCGCACGGAAAATCGTGGTTTCCATTTAGCTTTTAGTAACAATTGTTGTTCTATTATGTTGAATGGAATTCTTTATGCTAGTGGTACATTATGCAATGGAATATACATATTAGATATGTCAAATCTAATTTTAAACATCAATGATAATAAAAGGAAAAAACAAGATATGTTGAAATAATCTTACTTATGGCATTGTCGCTTTGGTCATATAAGTGAGAAACGCATGGCTAAGCTACACAAGAGTGGTAGCTTGGAGTCATTTGATATGAATCATATGACACATGTGAATCTTGCTTATTAGGCATGATGACTAAATTACCCTTTAAGGGAAAGGGTGAATGTGCTAATGGACTTTTAGACTTAATACATTCAGATGTATGTGGTCTAATGTCTATACATGCTAGAGGTGGTTTCATCTACTTCATTACTTTTATCGATGACTACTCATGATATGAGTACTTGTATCTTATGAGATACAAATTTGAAGCTTTTGAAAGTTCAAAGAATTCAGAAATGAAGTAGAGAAACAATTTGGCAAAAGTATTAAAACACTTCGATAAGATTGAGGAGGTGAATACTTGAGCCAAAAGTTTCTAGATTATCTTAGGGATAATGGGATTTTATCTCAATGGACTCCACCTTACATTCCATAACACAATGGTGTGGCTGAAAGGAGAAACCGAACCTTGTTAGACATGGTAAGGTCTATGATGAGTTTTGCGGAACTCCCTAAATCCTTTTGGGGTTATGCACTAGAGATCGCCATTTATATATTAAATGGAGTTCCTTCAAAGTCAGTTGATGTTACTTCATATGAGATATGGTATAACAAAAAGCCTGCATTTTCTTACATGAGAATTTGGGGTTGTCCTGCTTATGTGAAGTGGGCAATGTCAGATAAGCTAGAAGCTAAGTCTGACCGATGTTTGTTTGTGGGATATCCAAAAGCATCATATGGATATCAATTTTACCACCCCTTGGAACAAAAAGTTTTTTTTTTTCAAGACATGCTATCTTTTTAGAGAGAGAATTCCTTATAAAAGGAGATAGTGGGAGCAAAATTGAACTTGAGTAAGTTCAAGATGCTCAAACAGATGATGTTCAACTGCCTGAACTCGAGCTTGTTACTCATACAGATGATATAATAGCTCAACCTTCTAAAGCATAAGACTTTCATAGGTCAAATAGGATACGTATTATTCCAGAGAGATATGAATTTCTCATTAGTGTACAGAACAACGTATTGCTCATAGAAAACGATGAGCCTACAACTTATGAAGAAGTTCTGAATAGTTCTGAATCTGAAAAATGGCTTCAAGCCATGAAGTCAGAAGTGGATTCCATATATGAAAACCAAGTATGGACTTTGGTTGAACAACCCAAAGGGATAAAGCCTATTGGGTACAAGTGGGTTTTTAAAAAGAAAACTAACTTGGATGGTAACGTGATTACCTATAAAGCTAGACTTGTTGCTAAAGGTTATCGTTAAAGACAATGAATTGACTATGATGAAACTTTTATCCCAGTAGCTATGCTTAAATCCATAAGGATACTCCTAGCCATTGTTACTCATTATGATTATGAGATATGACAAATGAATGTGAAGACAACTTTCATTAATGGAAATCTGACTGAGGATGTGTATATGACACAACCAGAAGGCTTCATTTCCAAAGATGGCAAAAAGGTATGTAAGCTTCAAAGATCCATTTATGGATTAAAGCAAGCATCCAGGAGTTGGAATATTCAGTTTGATGAGACAATCAAACAGTTTGGTTTCTTACAAAATCCGGATGAACCTTGTGTTTACAAGAAGGTTAGTGGGAATGCAATCATATTTCTTGTGTTGTATGTAGATGACATATTATTAATGGGAAATGATGTCTCATCCTTACAATTAGTTAAAATTTGGTTATCCAAAAATTTCTCTATGAAAGACCTTTGAAAAGCAATCTATATTTTGGGGATAAAGATCTATAGAGAGATATCTAAAAGATTGCTTGGTCTTTCACAGTTTACATACATAGATAAGATGCTAAAGAGGTTTAGCATAGAGGAGTCCAAGAGGAAATATATTCCCATGACCCATGGGATTACTCTCTCAAAGTCTTTGTGTCCAAAGACACAATATGAGAGGACACACATGAGTTTGATTCCATATGCTTCAGCTATAGGATCAATCATGTACACTATGATATGTACAAGACCTGATGTATCATATGCTCTGAGTGTCACAAGCAGATACCAATCGGACCCTAGTGAGGGTCATTGGGTGGCTGTCAAGAATATTCTTAAGTACTTAAGAAGGACTAAGGATGTATTCTTGGTATATAGAGATGGAGATCTTATTGTGAGTAGGTATACCGATGCCAGCTTCCAATCTGACAAAGATGACTCAAAATCTCAGTCAGGTTATATATTCACACTAAATGGTGGAGCAGTTAGTTGGAAGAGTTCTAATTAAGAAACGACTGCTAATTTCACAATTGAAACAGAGTACATTGCAGCTTCTAAAGCAGCAAAAGAAGAAGTTTGGATAAAGAAATTCATCACAGAACTTGGAGTGGTCCCCAATATTATTGATCCAATACAATTGTATTGTGATAATAATGGAGCCATTGCACAAGCAAAAGAGCCACGGTCTCATCAAAGATCCAAACATGTACTTAGAAGATACCATTTGATTAGAGAAATCATTGGTAGGAATGATGTAAAGATAGAAAGAGTGCCCACTGATCAGAATATTACTAATCCTTTAACTAAACCACTTCCCCAAAAGACATATGATTCTAATGTACTCGCCTATGGAATTAAATACAAAGGCAATTGGCTTTAGTGCAAGTGGGAGCTTGTTAGAGGAGTGCTCTAAAGGCAATCACCTTTAACACTTATTGTACAAATTTATTTAATAAAAGACTTTTTCATTAATTTGATGTTCATTTGATATATGAATTGATAGTGATCTTAAATCAATTAATGAAGTTCTTGATACATAACATAACATGAAGGAAATCATGATGAGATCATGATATTGAGATTCTTATCATGTGTAATTATGTTAGAATCAAAATTATCCCTAGTCATAGGATTAATAAGACGGGACATTGTTAATCCGGATAAATTAGCACATGTTATACTCTTTAATTGGATCGAGTAGTAGATCTCATAATCAACAAACATGAGATGTTTAGAGTTAACATATGGATGTTTGCTAAATGTAGCTAAGTACATTAGATGACCAGCTATGAAACAATCATATGGATAATTTATTCAAATGTCAATGATAATCTCATCATAGCAATGGTGCAAGTATCCTTAGACTTGAGATACTCAAGGATATCTTGAATACTAATTCTGTATTTTGACGCTATTCCTTATTGCCTTAGGGAGGTTGCTCGTAGGGTGGTGATTGGACAGCTTGAGGTATTCGAAGGTAATTGGGTAACCAACAAAGGATTCACCACTCCTGATAGAAGGAGTGTAAACCCATGGCCTCTTGTCGTGGTCATTACTCGGGAATCTCTATTCGGTGTGGAAATGTGATAAAGATAGTATTTAATGACATATCTAATAGAGTAATGAGCCTCAGGGACAAAAACTAACATTACTTAGACTAGATGTGATGTAGTCAGTCTAGTGGGAGTCGATACACGTCCATACTCTGAACCAAGTGGGGGTATAGAATAGTAAAAGGAATAATTACACGAAAATTATCTATGAAAAGGTTCGTAGTCAAACCACTGACTTTTCGGTCAATTGGAAGTCATGATGTGTTGCTAGATACTACTCATGACTTGCTTAAATTAATTGTTAATTTAAGTGACCATCATAACAGGGAACCTAATGGGTCACACACATTGAATATATGGAGAATGAGTAAAATGGTCTTGGATGGGATCCAAAATATGAGAGAATTATTTTGGGATGGATCACGATGAGATCGCACGAGAAAAATTATTCGGGAGGGTAACGGGCCCACGTAGGCTAGGCAAGCTACTGGCTTGCCTAGCGGGCTAGCTGGCCTATCCAGCGGCAGCCCTCAGTAGGCCCAGCGTTCGTGCTAGTGCCTCCTGTTGGCCAAAGGGTGAATTTAGCCTTAATTAGGCCAATTATGGCCATTAAGCACATTCACTATTCATTCAATTCCCTTTTTCTCCATTTTTGACTTTTGAACTTTTCTTTGAATTTGACTCAAATAAAAAAGACATCAAATGACATAAAATAGACATGAAAAATATTTTTTTGTGAAAAAAATATTTTAAAGACACAATAAAATTCTGTCAAAAATACTTTCAAAGCTAGCACTTTATATTTGTTCAAACCATTTTTTTGATAGTTTCTTTTTCATTGTTCACGTGGATTATCATTAGAGATATCATTATGTGGATTGTTGTGGTTTGCTACAACCTAACAAAGTGAATATTTGAATAACAAATAAGAAATTACAAGGTATAATTTCTAACCTCTATATTTATATAAATTAGTTTTAATGACACAAGTATAATATTTTGTTTCGGGTTTTGAAAATTTTATTTTTTCGCTGTATTTATGAATGTGATCCAACAATATTGGTGTCATACCTAATATGAGCTCTATGGATAACTCCACATCTTTGTTCGGTGGTAAACCTAGTAGATCATTTAGAAAGACATCTGGAACTCTTTCACTGTAGTGATATCCTGGAGATCTGGACCACCTCTTCTGATGTCCACAACGTGGGCCAAATAAGCCTCACATCCCTTTTAGATCATCTTCTTTACTTTCATCACGGAAACCATCTATGGAGCTTGTGAAAACCTCTCACCTTCTACCACCATTTTATTTTGTTCTGCAGTCTTAAGAACAACCATCTTAGTCTAGTAATCCATAACTACCTTATGCTATGAGAGGCAATCCATACCTAATATGGCATCGTACTCATGAAATGATAACTCTATAAGATTCGCAGAAAACTCTTCCCATGTACAACTAAAGGGAAACTTCTATATACTCAGTTCATAACCACACTATTGCCTAAAGGGTTCGTGACCTCAATCTCAATCTCTAATTTCTCTATTTTCATACTATGATGACTAGGTATGTAATACCACATCTTATGCATTTGAGTATAACCTATCCCTGTATCAAGTAATCATACATAGCATACTGGAAAGGTAAAATACCCTGTTAACAATAGTTGTAAATTTTTTTTTTCATATCCTGTAATATAATTCAATAATTTTGCAAGTCTCATATCCTATAATTTCATTCAATGACTTGCAAGTCTCATATCCTGTAATATTATTCACTGACTTTGCAAAGTTAACAATGAGGTTTTCACCAAAATATAATATATCACATATATCAAAACATAAACTTTACACATAAGTATTTTTGAGTTGCTTTCATTTATACAATTTTAGACTCATTCCAAAATGACTATGCATATTCAAGCACGTAAATGCAAAACACATATGACATATTTTCATGCTTGTGTGGAATGCAAGGAGAGAGAGTGATGAGGCTCGGCCAGTGACCTGTGCTCTATGTCTTCTATACGCTACTCAAAATTAGCTATCACTTTTCTTTACTTGAAGAATGATGCAAATTAATGAGTTGTGGCTCAATGAGAATAATCATCCAATGAGCTCTAAAGTACCCAAACAACACATAGTAATAAATCACAAATCCAATATATACCATGTATTCCATTCTATTCATCAGTATCATATAAGTATCAATAAAGTTGAAACATATAATCATTACTCTTTATGTATACAAATGCTTTGCTTATTTCATTTTGTTGTGACCAAGACATTGTCCCGGGTTTCCATATGAACATTTGCATTTGCATTTGCATGCTTGATCATTTGTTTCATTGGCACATTTGTTAGGCTATATGCCTCTTCTTTTGCTTTACAATATCGATTAACTAGTCATAATGTCTTTTAAGTCCATATGCATATGCACTTGTACTTAAACATTCACCAACCATTGTATCTTATCACATATAATATACATATACCACATATATACCTCATATGCCACACATATACCTTGCATATACTATATATATACCATGTATATATATTACATATGTCAACATATACCTCAAATATACACAAGTATACCATTTATATATACCACAAATGTCACAAATTATTCATCATCATATCATCAAGGAAAAATCATGACAATCATATGAATCACATAGCAAGCAACATTCATTTGCACTAAAGAATTCAATTGATAATTAGACTCACCTTTCTGCTTTGATTCCGACCCCTAACTTATTGTCTATTCGCTCCTTATGGGTATCCAATATGTTGTGAGCCTAATATAAAAATATAATCAATTAACACATGATTAGGGAGACTTAATGTGGCTTAAACAAATTAATATGCATTGTTCATGTCAATACCTAAGATTTTTCCTATGAGGCAGTGTGACCTTATGGGACTATTTAGCATATAACTTTTTATATACTTGACCAATTAATCGGATTCTTGTTCCTAATTAAAAATAAATTATAATTATAGAACATATTAAAATTTCAGACCAATTGGATCATTGTAAAATATTTGGTAGAATTTCTAATTGTGTTCTGTTTTATGCCTTGTTTTCTGCCTTTAGGCAGTTTCAGGGTACTTACTTTGGTTTATCATACCTTATAAAATATAAGTCCTACTTTAATTAAACCTTACAAACACTTATATGGATGCATATGGAACATTTTTTATGTTTACAACTTTTGTCAATTATGTCTCTAAGATCTTTAAATTATAACAAACATTGTACTGGTCCAGAATAAAATTGGCTTCCGGACCAGTATGACTTCCAAAGGTCATAACTTAGTCTATACATAACATATTAACCTGAAATTAGTACCCAATTTAGATAATACATATACCTATAACTTTCCAGTTTTTCTCATTTATAAATTCTAGCTCTAACGAGCTCAAATTAGCCAAACAAGTTGCTAGATCTGCCCAGGGCACTCAATTGGCAGTTCAAGTCATGGAACAGTCATGGTTCCATTCACCATAACTCAAAATATACAAGTCATATGATCCTGAAATTTGGTATACCGATATATAACACATATATATACAACTTTAATATTTGAGATACATCAAATAATGGCTTTAACATATTCAAAATCAAAGAACACAGTAGCTAACTTGGTTAGGGTTCACACCCTGACCAGTTTCGGTAGAGAGATGATTTCTCTTCCTATATACCAAATCATGCAAAACCGTTTACATATCAATAAATATAAGACATAAAGGAACAAATTTTTGTTTTAAACTTTTCTAGAATCAATTTCTTTGTCCATCAAAGTCGGGTTGCAAATCAGTGCCTATTAATGAACCTAAGCAACTCAAATCAACCCTATAGCAATAAGAATTGATTACTTACCAAGGACGAACTTGCAAGGGATCAATTTGGTGAAAAAAATAGGTGAAACAAGAAAGAATTGAAGTCTGAAATGGAGGAAATTGAAGAAGAAGTCGGGCTGGAGAAGAAGGCAGAAATGGGGAAGAAAGATGAAGATAAAGTCAACTTGTTTTTTGTCCTTTTCTCTTTTTCTCTTTTTCTCTTCTCTTTTCTCTTCTCATTTATTTTTTTGCTTCTCTTCTATTTCTCTTTTGTTTCATTTTCATTTTATTTTATATTGTTATTATTATTATTTACATATATATGTAATTCCACTAATTCACACAATAATACAACTTAATCATTTGACCCGATTTAACTAAATTAACAATGTAAATGTTTACTAATCTTAATCTAGTCATTTTGCTTACTTTAATTTAGTCACCTTATCCAATTGATTTCTAATACTTTGTTATCCTCATTTAGGTTATAAGTACATACGTGTGACTCGATACAAGTGCCAAATACTAGGACACATAGCTAGTGCGTGTGATAAACTCGTTCCTACAAAAATATGTATGAAATGCACGTGTTCAATTGAATTGTATGCAAGATGCTTATGTTCAATGAAATGCATGTGTGGAAATTCGAGGATGTTACAAGGTATGCTCATGCAATTATATGAATGTATACAGTTTAGGTCTATCAAAGCACATATATCGGAGCCATATAAAGAGAACATACACACTGTGATGTATGTGGCTCCTTAGTCCTCTTGGGCCTTCTTTGCATTTATCCTAGTTAGAGCTCTGTTGGGTCCTAGCCTATTCACTGTCTCTAAAATAGCTTGGCTAGGTCCTACATGACATCACCGTATATGATTCCTAATTTGGATAGGAGTTAATCCTGTTGTCTGTGTAGGTGTAACACCTATCAAAAAAGGGAAATCCCTTCTCATGTGATCTTGGGATCCACACCTAAAACAAGCCCTTGTGGCTAACCTACACTTTCCTTTATGATTCATTCGACATATCCCATATAAAGGAGCAAGACCCTAGCTGTTTGTATATTGGTAGTGGCTTAGGTAGTCTTAAAAGGTAGTTCTTTCCAAAAAAAACTTAGTTATGATTGACTATAATCTCTGCTTTATCCTCTACTCTAGGACTGTCCTGAAAAGAAAAAATATTTTTTGCCAGTTGTCTGTGCCACACTAGCCATGGGTCTCCTGTAGGTCTCTTCTGCTTTTCCTTTTCTTCTCTTCTTAACACCGATAGCTGAGGACACAATAGTGGAGGAATCCTAAAGCTGGAGGGAAATGACATGATATCCAATGTCATCATTAGAGTCATCCTCAAAACAACAACACTTGTCACCTTCGTCTATAATGAGACCGATTGCATATATGCTCAATCATGTGAACTCTTTTGCATATTCAGAGACTGTCATATTCCTTTGCCAAAGGTTCATAAATTCCCTTCTCTTCTCATCAATGTAGACTCAAGGTACATATTCTTTCTTGAACTTTGCAATAAAGTACTCCTAAGTCAAAGGTTGTGGGGTATGTGGCTTTTTTAAAATCAATTTCCATCACTTATATGCATGTTCTTATAGCAGTGATACTGCATACTTTGCTTTATGCTCTTCGACACACTTTAATTCTTTGAAGACCTTTTCAGTTTTCTTTAGTTAAAACTTAGTTGTAGCTGGTTCATCTTCTCCTCTATCGAGGAAATCAATGCTCCTATATTTCTAGAGCTTATATATCTTTGTCTTGGGTGCCTGTTATGATGGCAGCTGTAGTGGTGTCTATAGTATGGCATACGGTACAACCTGGGTCAATTGTAGCATGATCGATATCGCACCTAAATTTGGTTGTCCAATAGGTGGCTACTAAGGAACTGTAGTAGCACCTAGACCTCTTACACTAGAAGCACTAGGCAGATTAGGACCCCTTAGATCCAGAGATCAGTTGTTTTCAGCAACATCATGTCCTTCTAGCTCCATTAATACCTATACACTCCTCCAAGTCGATAGAGAAAGCCCATATCAGAGA